>WOVY01012810.1:0-80662 GCA_013436015.1 Rhipicephalus annulatus | reverse complement strand
ATGGGTAAATTGGATCAATTCAAAGATTTCGAGCATATAAGGCATTGCTGGAATAAACAGTGGTGTGTATCTCGCCCAGTTAAAAGTCACGTATACCAGATTACGCTGTACAGTTTCACTACTAAATATTATTTAAACAAGCTGGCCTTAAAGCGTAACCATTGTGCATTTTTTCAACAAAATTGAAGCGATTGATAATTTCTTTTTATTCGTCGTAGTTATTCTATCAGAGAAAAGGATTTTTAGAAGTTAGGATTAGAAGTAAAAGTTACAGTAGTTTTATTGGGTTACTGCATAGGGATGTATGCTCTATGTGTTTCACTACATTAAGGCAACAAAAGATTACCGTGCTACTAAATCCAAAACTTGTCAGATCTCTAGTTTATAATTCATTGTTATGTCTATGAGGAACAAAAGATGTTTGACCGCTTGCTCCGCAACCATATTTATTTCTTCACAGTTTTATCTCTAAAGTAATTTTCAGATTGAGATTTAGCTTCATTTAAGTATTCTGCCACCCGGTTCTAAGCCCATCCCCCTTTGTGGGTAAGCACCCATTGATCTGAGGTCATGATCATAATCATCAATCACCACTCGCTCGCGCTGTACCAGGAGGTCAGCATTGTAGCGAACGTGCAGCGCAGAACAACGGTCCGTTCCCACAAGTCATGAGGTTCTCGCGGCTCCATAGTGCCGCACACAACACCGTAAGCATTTCCAGAGCTGTTGGTTCGGCCCAGTCTGCGGTAGGGGGAGGTGGCAGGTCGTGCTCGAGTGGCAGGCAGCATGAACGAGATCCCGCCGTCGCCGGAGTACCGGCTCAACCTGCGCGTGGGTGCTCATGTCGTTCCTCATCTGGATCGGTACATTCCTTTTTTTGCTGGCATATCGGTCACTCTTGCGATAACGACCAACGCACCGTACTTCCTTTTATCATCATGGGGCTGGCGGTGTCGACGTTAGCGACGGCTTTCTACAAGCCGAAGGGCCATGGGAACCGATGATGCCGTACAGCCGGCTGTGTAAGCCGGGCTCGAAGCTCACGCGTCAGTGTCGAAGCTCACTCGCCAGAGAAGGGCGTCCCACGAAAAAAGACCACCAAAACAAGTGCGTCGAAAGATTAGCAGGCCCTCGTAACCCGGCACGTCAGTGCTACTAAAGTGGGGCAGCAGACTGCTGGCGCCCAGGTCATGGGCATACTGAACTCTTCTGAGTCTAGCCGTTCTTCTTGCGGAGTCGATGGCGCCACCACCTCTGGCCTAGCTTTCTTCTGGAACGAACAGACGTCTCCGCTGCTCGATGAGCCTTCTCCTGGAAGCAGCAGCCCCATGATCAGTGGACCGGAGTCATCTGGGTTGTCTTCCGGAGGAAGTCGCATGTCGCTGGTCGGTTACACGTCTCCCAAGGACGCCGACCAGCAGTACCTGATCGAGGGGTTTCTTAAGTCGAGTCCAGCTGGGACGAGAGATTGCATGCGGACTCGACGACCCCGCCGTTCCGGACCAACAACGCAGCCGAAGGCAGCGTCCGCAAGAGCAGCAGTCGACGAACCACGGCATCCAAGATGGCCGCCTCGTCGGCCGCACACCCCCGAGGAAAAAGAGATCGGGGCCTCTCCGAGCTGGAGTCCAGCGAGGAACAGTAGTGCGGGTGGTGAGAAGACGAGCCAGACGTCACTGCAGGACTATTGCCCACAGTCCAGCGGGGACGAACCACTCCGGACGTCGCCGCTCGTGAAGGCCAACCTGCAGGAGTTTGCCTGCATTATTACCCGCCACCCCAATACACGGTTGCCACTCCAGGGCGCGGAAGGAATCGACTCCGGCGTGCAGATGGTGACGGGTGACGGCGACAACAACCCCACCAAGATGTCAAAGAAGTAGATGAACAAACGCAGTGTATACTGCTTCTACAATAGTTTTAAATAAATGTCTTGAATGTTTACGCTGAAGTTCATTGAATATATTACTTGTAAGCCAGGCACTCCTGGTACATCAATTCATCAGCAGGTGAACTTGTTTTGCCTCTTGATACAGGCGCTACTTGTATTTCTCAACTCAAGGGCAGGTGCCGATAGACCTGGGCGCTGGTACCGAAATCACCGGCCGGCGCTTTTGCTCCCACGGCGGCACGTCACCGGCACGAGGTTAATCGGACCGGCGGCGACATGGAAAGGGGAAAGGGGGCTATAGAGAAGAGCTGGTCAAATTGTTCTCAAAATGAAAAGAAAAATTCATTCCCCTATAGGTTGAAGCAGATAAGAATATGTCTTAATGTTATTTATTTACCACTATTGCTCACCAAGTTTTTGAGACGTAACAGGTGCAAATTCAGATGTTAAGCACCTTAAAAAGTACAATTTAACAAAACATTTATGATTTTTTTTCAAAGTCCTCAGCACTGAATCTGCGCAGAGACTCCTCAAGATCATTCGATTAATTCACTAATTCACGTTGTGCGAGTAAGAAAAAACGAAACAAATCGGATTATATTATTAACGGGCAAAACATTTAAGATATCTTTAAAGAGGTGAATGCTGAGCTGGTTGGCATCGATTACCCTTAATATATTTTCAAGGCGTATAGATTTTTTTTCAACGAAATAAACGTTTAAGAGCGCTCTGTGCTGTTTACCTTCTCTTCTTACACGTGCTTTTTTATATGAAACATTTATAATACGGGATGAAATCACCCTATTGTGTGTGAAGATGCAACGAAGGAAGAGCAACCAGAACCTGTGTGAACTATCTTATGCAGGAGGATGACATGGTTGCAGGCTTCAATGATAAAGCTTGCGCAGAAACGTGGTCATGTAGCGACAAAACAAACACTTTTTTGCTTTTTAAAGCAGATTCAAACATACATCGTGCCTGTGGGAACGTGACCAAACAATTGGTGCACATTTGAGTGTTGCCAAAGTTTTAAGCACTGCCAGTCAGTGATGTTCCGTTCTACGCCGAAGACTTCCCAATTCAGAGACATGAAAATTCTTTATTTCATGAATTTTGCCTTGCCAAAACGTTGTCGAAATTCTCAGCATATTTTCCTGCGCAAATTTAATAATTTCTGCCCAATCCACGCACACACATACTAAAAATATATGTGTCTTGCGTACTGGCGGTTTTTTGAAATGATGACTAACCCCTCCACGTCCGCACAACAAAAGCCCGACTTCATTTATTTATTTATTTATTTATTTATTTATCCACACTGCAAACTCTCTCCAGATACAAACTATAACAATGGCCAACTAACAAGCAAAGTATAGTTGACATAAAATTCTCTAAAAAATATTTCATTAATTCTTATACTCTAGTACTCTGTACAATGTGGGCTTCATGTCCAACACCAACAATGAACGAAAAACTGCTCCACGTGAATATCAGAAACTAATTCAAAGACTATTCTTGCGTTGTGCATGTACCAGAACTGATTACATGTAGACGAAGGCAAACTGTGATCACTAATTATCAGTCGTCCTAGAAAAACTTGACAATTCTAAATTTTTCTGCAATATCACGAAAATTACTTCTTTCCCTATGGCTCGAAATGACAGGTGAAAAATCCCCGAAGAAGGAAAACTTCCCTGCACGGAACAACACTGCAGTCAGTCCGCATTCTTTTGTTGAGTAGCTTAACGTGCGTCCGAGATATACACTGAAGTTTTCGAAGACTTTGTTGCAGATTGTTTAGACAAGCTGCGTCATTTTTATTTTGTTGTGAGAGTTACACCAGTGTGTTTAAATTAGCTGTGCTATTCGATGAATTAAAAAGTGGTTAATGGGATTTTAGGGCTCGGCGAAGTTAGGAGGACAAGTGAGGCTTATACAGTGCTGAAGAACGGACACGTCCTATGCTACCAGGGATTCCTTGAAACAAAAGAAAAAGGGGTGGGGATTCTCATACTCGAAATTATCACTGGCAACACAGAGGAATACCACAGTATCAGCGAAAGGGTGGTAAGTATCATAATTAAGTTTAACAAATGTACAATATGTAGGAGGTACAGGCCTACGCGCCTACATCTACCCTTATTAATCATTTGGTTGAACACTTCTATGCAGACGCAGTCAGCCTTTTATAAAGTAAAGACACGGTATACTATTCTGATGGGCGATAAAAGTAGACAAGAAGCAGGTTGCAGACCACGCAGGGGGGAAATTTGGCATCGGTTTAGAAATGCTAGAGGGGAGTTATAACCGTAGTTGAGTTCGCTGAACGTATTAGTTGACGGATCCTAAATATCTTCTACAGAAAACGGGCTAACCGTTAGTGAACATGGCGGAGTCCGAATGGCGAAACAAAAATTAAGTGAACTTTATTCTGTGTTCACACTCGGACATTGTACAGCATCTATAAATGGTTGGCAAGATCCGATGCATTACGTGACATAGAATGGTAAGAGCTCGAATTCAACTAGACAAAAGAAACACAGGGATAAAACTGATACGCAAGAAGCAAATCAATGACCTATCGTTGAAAGGGAAAGTACATGAATACCATGTTTCGCTTCAGAATAGATTCGTGGCACTGAAAGACGCTGCGGTTCTTAGTGGCATAATCATAGCAATATTGGCAAACGTTTGGAAGACCCTTAAGGTAATTCTATGATTAAGATTTTTCGTTATGGTAGACGAATCCTTTATTTTCGTAAGGGCGAAGTTTTTGAAACTGTGGTAACCACATCAAGTGATAAATTTTAATCAAATGGAGGAGGGACTGAATTCTACTAGAGTTAAGCCTCAGAATATTGGAATACGATTACTGGGCATTTCGTAAACTTTTTAGAAGGACAACGTATATTGACAGTATTCTCTAAGATCTTCAACCCCACTTTTAAGTTTCTCGTCGAAGCATTTGAAAGTTGCGATGAACTTTCAAGCCATGTCTTATTGTGGTACCAGCACGCTTCCACTGCGCCACTCTGCTGCACACTCTAGCCATGTCTTGTCCTAAGTCGGCCCTCCAGGAATCATGTGAGCACAAAATGATTTATAGCTTTAACGCACACGTCATGCGTCTTTTATATGTGGGTGATCCCGTTGTTGCAGTGGCTACTGTCGCTGAGGGTTTAAAGAAGTCTGTTAAGTTCGAGCATGGTTGCAGAAAGCGATAGGAAGAAGCGTGCCGTACGTATACCGTGCATACATTGCGTATCTCACAGGCACATGTTGGCAAAACTGTGGAGCCCACTCAGATTCACTCATGAAAAATATTTCGAGCTTTGGACGCCCTCGTATAACTCAGACTCACGAAAATTTTTTTCACCCGGACTCACTCAGACTGAATCTCATGGCTCGATCGGCGAATGTGAGAGTCCGAGCTAGTCGACTCATAAGACCGCTCAACATGAAATTAGCTTCCTCGACCATGGTGTCAATGCTTTTTAACACCACTATATCACGTAATCAGTGCTCTTCTTGGTGCAGTTTGACATAGTATCTTCGAAACGGGTTATGAGAACTTCCAATATACGAACGTCCTTTTACAGCAAAAGCTGTTATGAAACCACAACTCGGGTCACGCACAGCTGTATTTGCCCACCGCTGCCGTCGGGGCCACGTGGTGCTTGGGCGTCGTTGGCAAACTTGCCTTAGGCAGGTGTGATGTCGGGGAATCAATCACGTTAATACGCCTTATAAAGCGTTTTAAAACAGCGAAAGAACAACCAGTCGTCACACAATGCGAATAGCGTAACGACTTAGTCGTTCAATGCTCAAACCCATTACAAGAACTACTTGTTCACCTGTTAACTGTGGCGCATACCCACTTCAGGCACAATTCCTCATCGTCATCGGCCACTGCGTGAACAATTAGCACAAAATTCCTAGCAAGTGTTTGGCAGATACCACGCTTCTCAGAAGAATGACGAAAAATTGGAGAGAAAATGCCAGCCTCCTACACAAAAACTCATTATTATTAATGCCGTAGTGGCTATCAAGCAAGTGTGCTTGCAGCAGTTATCCAATGAGTGTTTAGAAAACACCCTGAAAGGCCACTCTTCTGTTTATGGCTTTCGCTGTGACTGTGCGGCGCCGTCCACGCAGGCCTGTCATTTTTTTTCTTGGAAGAGATGACAGGATGAAATATAAGAAGAATTCTCTAGAAGAGTTGCTGGGGGAGGTCAATGCATCCCCCTTCGTAATTCTCGCCTTTAAATAATAAACGCAGAAACACTGTATGAACGACCCTGCCTTAGAAAACCTGTGAGTAGACGTAAGTGTAAACGTGAATCAATGGGTAAAGCTGATAGCAATGCTGGAGATGACTGGAGTGCTGATGAATTCGTTTGCTCATTTAATACCGAAAAACGGACAAAAATTGCATTTGCTATGGGTACCAGGCCACCGTGGATTACATTTGAGTGAGTGAGTGAGTGAGTATGAACTTTATTGAGGTCCTGAGAAGAAAGAAAGCGGTGCCGAAAGCCCCGCCATCAATCCGGCGGCTCCACCCAGGTCGGGACCGGTAGACAGAGTCTTTCGGCGACGGCCCGGGCCCTCTGGACAGCCTTGAGCTGAGCGATGAGCTCTGTGCTTCGAAGGGCGGAGTCCCAGGAGGACTGGTCAGAAAATTCTGTACCCACGTTGGCAGGGCACAACCAGAGCATGTGGTCGAAATTGTTATACTCGTTTCCACAGTGTGGACATGCAGTGGAAAAGTCCGGATTAATCCTGCTTAGTGTCGTTGGTGTGATGTATGTACGTGTCTGCAATTGTCTGTAAGTGATTGCTTGTGCTCTGTTCAGATCTCTGTGAGGAGGAGGAAAAGTTCGACGTTCTAATCTATGATGTGAGGTGAGTTCGTGATATGATACAAGTGGGTCTTTGTAGTCGAGGTTCCTGCAGGCTGCATTAAGCGAGGGGGCGAACCACTGACGCGGAAAGTGAGCTCTCGCGCCAGTGTGTGTGCCCGCTCGTTTGGGTTGCCAGCAAAGCCGGAAATGTTTCCCATGTGGGCTGGGAACCATGCGATGTGTGAAGACCGAAAGTTTTCCTCCTTCGTCTCGTGGTTGAAAAGCCTGTTAACGACCGCAGCTGCCTTCGAAGAGACTAGGGCCGCCGAAAAAGTTCTTATAGCTGTTCTAGAGTCCGAGTAAATGACAGAGGCTTCAGTGCAGCTTCGAAGGGCTAGCGCAATGGCCATTTCCTCTGCTTCGTGGGTGAAATTGGTAACTACCGTGGCTGCGTTGACGAGCGAGCCATGGGCGTCCACCACAGAGGACTGCATAGGCACCTCGATTCCAATATTTTGCGGCATCAACGAAGAGGACCTGCGTATCGTTGCACATGATCTTGGCGAGTATTGCCTTGGCTCTCGCTTTTTCGTCGTCCTTCATTGTGGGTTGGGTGTATGTTTCTGGGAATCGGGTCAACTGTTATCGCTTCCTGGCTTGTGTGCAAAGTTGGGACTTTTCTGGCGGCATGAAGAAAGGCTGAAGACCGGCTTCAAACAATATCTCGTTGCCCGCCTTTGAGAGTGAGAGCCGACTAATCTGTGCATGCCGCTGTGCCTCAAAGAGTTCGGTAGCTGTATTATGCAGGCCCAATTGTAAGAGTCGTTCCGTACTAGTGTTGCGAGGGAGGCTCAGGACCCTTTTCAATCCTGTTCGAATTAATGTATCAATTTTGTTGAGCTCTGTCTTCTTCCAGTTGAGGAAGGGGGCGGCGTAAGTCACGTGGCTGATGAGAAAGGCGTGAAATGCTTTCATGAGGTTGTCCTCTTTCAGACCAGCCCTTCTACTGTTGACCCTTGATAATACCCTGGTGAAGTTGAAGACACTTTTCTCTATACGTTTGAGGGCCTCCGCGTTGTCACCGCTGTAAGCACCAACTACCATGCCCAGGACCTTGATTGTGTTACATATTGGGATACTACCTCCGTCCTTGGTGTGTAAGTGAACGGGGAGGGAGCTAAGGAGCTGTCCCTTTCTGGGGCCGTGTTTACACAGAAGGAGCTCTGATTTGCTCGTAGATAGCTTCAGCCCCGTATTTTGTAGGAAAGCTTGTGTGGTGTCTAGGGCATGTTGTAGGTTCTGCTCCAGGGAGCCTAGTGGGCCACTTGTGGACCAGATGGTAATGTCATCTGCGTAAATCACGTGTCCAACCCCACGAACTTTCGAGAGTCGGTTCGCCAGATCGTGCATTGCGATGTTGAAAAGAAGTGGCGAAAGCACTGACCCTTGGGGGGTGCCGACGTTTCCCAGCTTGTGCTTACGGCTTCTGATTTGTCCGATGTTTATGGTAGCCGTACGGTCCGCCAAAAACGATCTGACATAGTTGTGAAATTTTTCTCCGAGATGTAACTGGAGATTTCGTTGAGGATATGTTCGTGCCTGACCGTATCGAAGGCCTTCGTTATGTCGAGCGCCAGGATGCCCTTTACGTCCCGTGATTTATTGTCTATCACAGCACTCCTGATAAGGAGCATGGCATCTTGTGTTGATAGTGATTTTCGGAATCCTATGAGATTGTGGCGAAAAAGGCTGTTTGCTTCGATGTGCTCTGCAATTCTATTGTGAATGACATGTTCGGCGACCTTTCCGAGGCACGAAGTAAGGGATATTGGTCTCAAGTTCTCGGCATGGAGCGGTTTTCCGGGTTTGGGGATGAGAATTATATTGGCAGTTCGCCATTCATCCGGTACGCGGCCCGCCGTCCATACTTCGTTTATTTTCTTTGTAATGATTTGTATGGCTTGGTTATCTAAGTTTCTGAGAAGTTTGTTAGTTAATCCGTCTGGACCAGGGGCCGATCGGCCGTTAAGGCCATGAAGGGCGTGCACAATCTCTGAGACCTCGAATGGACGATCCAGTGAGCGTTGAGGTGTCCCCTTGTACTCGCATGCCGGGTCGTCCCAGGGGACTGATTTGCTTTCTGTCGGCAGGTATATGTCTGCCAGGGTGTTAGCAAAATCCTGAGGACTAGTGCCTTCAATCGTGTGCAGGTGGACGAGTCTGTCGAGCATTATTCGAGCATTGCTCTTGGTCGGTTTGTTGCTGTCGGCGAATAGGTTTTTTAGAAGGCTCCACTTGCTTCCCCGTCTCATTTTACCATCCGCCTCATTACAAACCTCATCCCATTGTTGCGCACTCAGCTCTCTGGAATGTTCTTCGATTTTTTTGTTTATTTCCCTTAGTTTAGATCGCAGCCTCCTGTTTAGCTTCTGCTTTTCCCATCGTCCTCTTAGCGCATTCTTCGCCTCCAGGAGGTGTGCGAGTCTGGAGTCCATGACTGGAACCTCCAGGTCCAGGTTATTTCTTTAGTGGCTTTTGCCACCGTACTTTTCAGATTTTCCAGAAGCTCTTCAAAGGTTTCCCCTTGGCTGTCCTCGCTACCCCTTATTCTTCGGAAAAGGTCCCAGTCGACGTATCTGTACGTCTTAGGTGGAGCGGGTGTGATACGGACGTTGATTTCTAAGATGAAATGGTCGCTGCCAAGGTCCTCTTGCAGATTGTCCCACGACCCTTCCGCGTTTCCGAGGAACGTCAGGTCGGGGGTGGTGTCTCGCTGAACAGAATTGCCTCTGCGTGTCGGAAACCTTGAGTCCGTGATTAACTTCAAGTTGAGGTTGTTTGCACACTCCGCAAGGTTAAGACCTTTCCTGTCATTGGTACTGTAGCCCCAAACGTTGTTGTGCGCATTGAAGTCGCCGGCAACGATCAACGGCCGGTCCTTGGCTTGCGACACCGCCGATGATAGGAGTTTGGTAAAGTTCCTGAGTCGGTCGGTTGGAGAACTGTATACGTTCAGTATGTAAAGGTGGGCTTTAAGAGTTCGACTCGGAATGATTTCTGTTATCATGGATTCCAGGCCTTTCTTGTATGTCGGGGTGTCCCTGTCCATAAAGCTGATGTCCTTACGGATGAGGGTGGCAATGCCCCTGGCTTGTTTGAAGTCGGGGTCCAGGGTTGGCCTGGAAACCCTGTACCCCGAAAAGGACATGTTTTGAATGTACTTTTCCGCCCCGCACTCCTGTAAAATGATGACATGTGGTTTTTCTTTACATGATCGTACTAATTGCGTTAGGTTAGCTTTCTTTTTGTTGAATGAATTACAGTTCCATTGCCAGATCTTGAAAAATTGTGGTGTGCTATCCATGGTGCTGACTTGGCATGACCCCCTGTGTGTTCGCTTCACCTATTGGACCTGGTGGCTGAGGGGATGTCGGCAGCGCAGGTTGGGGTCCCTGGGAAGACATGGACCCCGGGTCCGGCGTGGGAATTCTTCTCGTGGCTCTGGGTTGAGCAATTGGTCTTTCCAGACGATCGAGTCTACCGCAAATTTGTATGAGTGCCTCTTTAATGTCGGCAATTGCTGATTGGAATTTACTGAACTTACTCTTCGTCTTGCGGTGCTTTTTGGCTTTGTTGTCACTAGCTAAGGCGTTAGAAGGAGCTTCGCTGACGTCGGACATAAAGTCGTCTACGTCTGATGTGTCGTCATCTGTCTCGGTGTTTACGGCTCTGCGTTTATTTGGGCTACATGACGCGACCACAGATCCTGATGATTGAGGGATGGGTGGCGGTGTGTCTTTTAGGATACGTCCTTCTAGCCTGGCGAGAGTTGCCTTCAGTTCAGCTAGTTCCTGTTTGAGTGCTTTGTTTTCCCGTTCTAGTGTGTGTATTCGTGGATCTGCCACATGCTCTGGCTGTACCTTACCTTGCTTTGAAGTTGTCGATGTTGTCGGTGCAGAGCCGCTGTCGCGAACCATGTCAGCCCAGGTCATTTTCTTGCCAGGACATCTCGACCAGGATCGGCCCCTGGAGCAAGAGCGCCCGCTGGATTGAGAGTGCGCTGTGGAACGGGAGCGCCGTCTGGAACGGGTGCGCCGTCTGGATCGGGAGCGTCCTCTGGAACGGGAGCGTCCTCTGGAACGGGAACGCCCTCTGGAGCTGGAGCGCCGCTTGGGAGTGGAACCATCTGCCATCTCCGGTTGCATGTCCGCGAGGTCGTTAACCTCGTCAGCGTTGGCTTCTTTCTCGGAGCGGTGGCGTCTTTGTCTTCGGCGTCGTCGCACGACATATGGGATGTGGTATCTTTTGCTGCAGCAACGGTCACCTGTTGGGTGATCACCTTCACAGAGCTTGCATTTCGGAGTGCAACGGTGGGCTTCTGCAGCATCGTTTGAGAGTGCGTCTCCGCAGTTGTGGCATTTACTTTTCTCTGCCTTGCTCTGGTGGCATACGTCGGCCCGGTGCCCGACTCGGCCGCAGGCGTGACAAACATCGACTTGGCGTTTGTAAAGGGAACACGGCACTAAGGCCGTTCCGCACATGACGTTTTTGGGAACGCGAAGCCCATCAAAGAGTATCACAACAACGTGCGTGTTTTGATTCTCTTGACTTCAATGGCGGTCGGGTTTCGTTGGTTGACAATCATGCCTCTGAGGGTGTGCTCTTCTATCGAGGGGTCAACATTCCTGATGACGCCTTTACAAGTGTTTTCCGGGGCGGCTAAGTAGGCAGAAACATCAAATGCGCCGACTTTCGTGTGAATTTTCTGAATTCCAGCGTATGCGACTGCGTTGGATCTGACCGGAGTCGAAATAACAAGAATATTCTGTACCTTGTTGGGGCAGACTGTATCTTCCGATGCTTCTTGGTCAGTGAGCCCAGCTGCCATAGTCAGAGCTCTCGACAGCAGTACCATGTCCGTCTTCGAAACGTCAAGCCCTCCGCGGGGCCGTACAATGACCTTTATCTGGTCTCTCGGCAGCCGAGGGAGTCGCGAAGCGGCTACAACCTTCTGCACTGTTGAGAGGGAGCGAGCGTTGAAACCATGCTTCTTTGCTGTGTTTGCCGTAGACTTTGCAGCGGTAGCAGACGCTGCGTTCCTTGCCGGATCTCGTTTCCGCCGGGCGCCAAGGGCGGTGGTCCACCCCGCTCCGTCGAATTCTTCCGGAGTGATATCCATGCCTTCAACTGTCACCATCTCGGGCATCCTCGCTGCCTAGTCAGGTGCGGCAGGGGCCTGACGAGGCCCGGCGCTGCCTCGAAATGAACCCTAGCTCCGTACTCGTAGCCGAGGGGTTAGTCCTAGAGACGCGTCCCTCGCTTCGCACACTTGAAGTTCAATAACTCGCCGAAAAGTTCACTCACCCCAACGAGAACGATGTCGTGAGATAGCTTGCACAAAACTGGTTTAGGAAAGTCCAATGGATCGGTGGAGAACACAAGAAAGATGTCCGAAAACATTTAAAGAAGCGGGAGCAGACGCGTCCACGTCTGCACTCCCGGACGCCACCTAACGGACCTTCTGGATTACATTTGAACGAATTGGCGGAATCGTTAGCAGCATCCCTGAGTGGGCTTATCATCCCCGTTTTATCAGATACGGCTTACGTGACTGCGTTAAAGTTTAGAAATGCTTGTTTGCAACGGGGAATGGGTAAATTTTATCAATTCAAATTTCGAGCATATAAGGCATTGCTGGAATAAACAGTGCTGTGTATCTCGCCAGTTAAAAGTCACGTATACCACATTACGCTGCGCAGATTCACTACTAAATTATTATTTAAACAAAGCTGGCCTTAAAGCGTAACCATTGTGCATTTTTTTCAACAAAATTGAAGCGATTGATGATTTCTTTTTATTCTGTCGTCGTTATTCTTATCAGAGAAAAAGATTTTTAGAAGCCCCATTGCAGAAGTTAGGATTAGAAGTAAAAGTTACAGTACTTTTATTGGGTTACTGCCATAGGGATGTATGCTCTATGTTTTTCACTACATTAAGGCAACAAAAAAATTACCGTGCTACTAAATCCAAAACTTGTCAGATCTTTAGTTTATAATTCATTGTTATGTCTATAAGGAACAAGAGATGGTTTGACCGCTTGCTCCGCAACCATATTTATTTCTTCACAGTTTTATCTCTAAAGTAATTTTTCAGATTGGATTTAGCTTCATTTAAGTATTCTGCCACCCGGTTCTAAGCCCATCCCCCTTTGTGGGTAAGCCCCATTGATCTGAGGTCATGATCATAATCATCATCATCACTCGCTCGCGCTGTACCAGGAGGTCAGCCATTGTAGCGAGCGTGCAGCGCAGAACAACGGTCCGTTCCCACAAGTCATGAGGTTCTCGCGGCTCCATCGAAGTGCCGCACACAACACCGTAAGCATTTCCAGAGCTGTTGCGTTCGGCCCAGTCTGCGGAGGTGGCAGGTCGTGCTCGAGGGCGGCGCATGAACGAGATCCCGCCGCCGCCGGAGTACCGGCTCAACGTGCGCGTGGTGCTCATGTCGTTCCTCATCTGGATCGGTACATTCCTTGTTTTTGCTGGCTTATCGGTCACCCTTGCCATGACGATCAACGCACCGTACTTCCTTTTTATCATCATGGGGCTGGCGGTGTCGACGTGTGCGACGGCTTTCTACAAGCCCGAAGGGCCATGGGAACCGATGATGCCGTACAGCCGGCTGTGTAAGCCCGGGCTCGAAGCTCACGCGCCAGTGTTCGTGGAGGAAAAGTCAGCGGTCTACCCACCTTCACCATCGGTCAAGAGCGTGACACATTCGGACCCTTGGCTCTGCACCAGCGCCAAGACCACGCTGCGCGGTTCTTTCTCGTCACATGGGCTGCGCTCGCAGGTGGACGACACGCGGATGGCGGCTTGCCTTCTCTCGGGATTCCTGCTTCTGAAACCCACTGCCGCGGTCCACAGTCAGTCGACGACCATGGTCGACAGCCCCAGCCAGTGCGAACAGGTGACATGGGTGAGCTATCACCAGCCGTATGGCTGCTATGAGAGCTATGTGCAGCGAACAACGTGCGAAAAGCTCCACAAGGTCAGCGATAACATCGACATCATCAAGTGCATTGAGAGGTCTGAGGTGGTAACTATGGAGAGTGCTATGGCTCCAAGTCCAGAGCCACCCTCGATGACGATCCGCATGGAAGAGCCAGTGGAGCCAGTTATGCCCGAAAAGAAGAAGCGGGGGATTTTTCGGAACAAATTTAGTCGGAACATCGACAAGATCATCGTGAAGAAATTTCCCATAAGCAAGAGCGAGGACAATGAATGCATAGCAAGCCTCCTGTACGAAGAGTCCGCCGCGCCGACAGACCCACTGTGCTCCACGAGGGGACCTAAAGGTATCGCCGACTCATCAGAATTCGCGAAGGTCATCGCGAACATCGAGCGAAACACCAGCGAGGCGAACAACCACTACAGCATCATGCACAAGCATAAGGTGGATGGCGCAGCCGCCGCTTTTCAGAGAAGGGCGTCCCACGAAAAAAAGACCACCAAAACAAGTGCGTCGAAAGATGAGCAGGTCCTCGTTGCCCGCCACGTCAGTGCTACTAAAGTGGGGCAGCAGACTGCTGGCGCCCAGGTCATGGGCATACTGAACTCTTCTGAGTCTAGCGGTTCTTCTTGCGGAGTCGATGGCGCCACCACCTCTGGCCTAGCTTTCTTCTGGAACGAACAGACGTCCCCGCTGCCCGATGAGCCTTCTCCTGGAAGCAGCAGCCCCATGATCAATGGACCGGAGTCATCGGGGTTGTCTTCCGGAGAAAGTCGCATGTCGCTGGTCGGTTACACGTCTCCCAAGGACGCCGACCAGCAGTACCTGATCGAGGGGTTTCTTAAGTCGAAGTCCAGCTGGGACGAGCGATTGCATGCGGACTCGACGACCCTGCCATTCCGGACCAACAACGCAGCCGAAGGCAGCGTCCACAAGAGCAGCAGTCGACGAACCACGTCATCCAAGATGGCCGCCTCGTCGGCCGCACACCCCGAGGAAAAAGAGATCGGGGCCTCTCCGAGCTGGAGTCCGGCGAGGAACAGCAGTGCGGGTGGTGAGAAGGCGAGCCAGACGTCACTGCAGGACTATTGCCCACAGTCCAGCTGGGACGACCACTTCCGGACGTCGCCGCTCGTGAAGGCTAACCTGCAGGAGTTTGCCTGCATTATTACCCGCCACCACAATACATGGTTGCCACTCCAGGGCGCGGAAGGAATCGACTCCAGCATGCAGATGGTGACGGGTGACGGCGACAACAGCCCCACCAAGATGTCAAAGAAGTAGATGAACAAACGCAGTGTATACTGCTTCTACAATAGTTTTAAATAAATGTCTTGAATGTTTACGCTGAAGTTCATTGAATTTTTTTACTTGTAAGCCAGACACTTCTGGTACATCAATTCATCAGCAGGTGAACTTGTTTTGCCTCTTGAGCCAGGCGCTACTGGTATTTCTCCAACTCAACGGCAGGTGCCGATAGACCTGGGCGCTGGTACCGAAATCACCGGCAGGCGCGCTGTTGCTCTCACGGCGGCACGTTACCGGCACGAGGTTAATCGGACCGGCGGCGACATGGAAAAGGAAAAAGGTGCTATAGAGAAGAGCTGGTCAAATTTGTCTTCAAAATGAAAAAAAAATCATTTCCTATAGGTTGAAGCAGATAAGAATATGTCTTAATGTTATTTATTTACCACTATTGCTCCCCCAGTTTTGAGACGTAACAGATGGAAATTCAGATGTTAAGCACGTTAAAAAGTACAATTTAACATAAACATTTATGATTTTTTTTTCAAAGTCCTCAGCACTAAATCTGCGCAGAGACTCATCAAGATCATTCAATTAATTCACGTTCTGCGAGTAAAAAAAAAACGAAAACAAATCGGATTATATTATTAACGGGCAAAACATTTAAGAGATCTTTAAAGTGGTGAATGCTTGAGCTGGTTGGCATCGATTTACCCTTAATATATTTTCAAGCCGTATAGATTTTTTCCACGAAATAAACGTTTAAGAGCGCTCTGTGCTGTTTACCTTCTCTTCTTTACACGTGCTTTTTTATATGAAACATTTATAATACGGGATGAAATCACCTATTGTGGTGTGAAGATGCAACGAAGGAAGAGCACCAGAACCTGTGTGAACTATCTTACAGGAGGATGACATGGTTGCAGGCTTCACTGATAAAACTTGCGCAGAAACGTGGTCATATAGCGACAAAACAAAACACTTTCTTGCTTTTTTAAAGCAGATTCAAACATACATCGTGCCTGTGGGAACGTGACCAAACAATTGGTGCACATTTGAGTGTTGCCAAAGTTTTAAGCACTGCCAGTCAGTGATGTTCCGTTCTACGCCAAAAAATTCCCATTCAGAGACATGAAAATTCTTTATTTCGTGGATTTTGCCTTGAAAACGTTGACGAAATTCTCAGCATATTTTCCTGCGCAACAGTATTAATTTCTGCCCCAATCCACGCACACACATACTAAAATTAAATGTGTCTTGCGTACTGGCGGTTTTTGAAATGATGACTAACCCCTCCACGTCCACACAACAAAAGCGCGACTTTATTTATTTATTTATTTATTTATTTATTTATTTATTTATTTATCCACACTGCCAACTCTCTCCAGATACAAACATATAACAATGGCCAACTAACAAGCAAAGTATAGTTGACATAAAATTTCTCTAAAAGTATTTTATTAATTCTTATACTCTTAGTACACTGTACAATGTGGGCTTCAAGTCTAACACCAACAATGAACGAAAAACTGCTCCACGTGAATATCAAAAACTAATTTCAAAGACTATTATTGCGTTGTGCATGTGCCGGAACCGATTACATGTAGATGAAGGCGAACTGTGACCACTAATTATCAGTCGTCCTAGAAAAACTTGACAGTTCTTAAATTTTTCTGCAATATCACGAAAATTACTTCTTTTCCTTTGGCTCAAAATGACAGGTGAAAAATCCCCGAAGAAGGAAAACTTCCCTGCACGGAACAACACTGCAGTCAGTCCGCATTCTTTTGTTGAGTAGCTTAACGTGCGTCCGAGATATATACCGAAGTTTTCAAAGACTTTGTTGCAGATTGTTTCGACATGCTGTGTCAATTGTATTTTGCTGCGAGAGTTATACCAGTGTGTTTAAGTTAGCTGTGCTATTCGATGAATGAAAGAGTGGTTAATGAGATTTATAGGGCTCGGCAAAGTTATGAGGACAAGTGAGGCTTATACAGTGCTGAAGAACGGACACGTCCTATGCTACCAGCGATTACTTGAAACAAAAGAAAAAGAGGTGGGGATTCTCATACTCGAAATTATCACTGGCAACACAGAGGAATACCACAGTATCAGCGAAAGGGTGGTAAGTGTCATAATTAAGTTTAACAAAAGGTACAATATGTAGGAGGTACAGGCCTACGCGCCTACATTTAACCATATTATGCATTTGGTTGAACACTTCTATGCAGACGCAGTCAGCCTTTTATAAAGTAAAGACACGATATACTATTCTGATGGGCGATAAAAGTAGACAAGAAGCAGGTCGCAGACCATGCAGGGGTGAAATTTGGCATCGGGTTTAGAAATGCTAGAGGGGAGTTATAACCGTAGTTGAGTTCGCTGAACGTATTAATTTACGGATCTTAAATATCTTCTACAGAAAACGGGCTAACCGTTAGTGGACATGGCGGAGTCCGAATGGCGAAACTAAATAATAAGTGAACTTTATTCTGTGTTCACACACGGACATTGTACAGCATCTACAAATAGTTGGCAAGATCCGATGCACTACGTGACCATAGAATGGTAAGAGCTCGAATTCAACTTGACTAAAAAAACACAGGGATAAACTGATACGCAAGAAGCAAATCAATGACCTATCGTTGAAAGGGAAAGTACATGAATTCAGAGTTTCGCTTCAGAATAGATTCGTGGCACTGAACGACGCTGCGGTTCTTAGTGGCATAATCTTAGCAATATTGGCAAAAGTTTGGAAGACCCTTAAGGTAATTCTATGATTAAGATTTTTCGTTATGTAGACGATTCTTTTATTTTCGTAAGGGCGACGACTTTGAAACTGTGGTAACCCCATCAAGTGATAAATTTTAATCAAATAAAGGAGGACTGAATTCTACTAGAGTTAAGCCTCAGAATATTGGAATACGATTTCTGGGCATTTCGTTAACTTTTTAGAAGGACAACGTATACTGACAGTATTCTCTAAGATCTTCAACCCCACTTTTAAGTTTCTCGTCGAAGCATTTGAAAGTTGCGATGAACTTTCTAGCCATGTCTTATTGTGGTACCAGCACGCTTCCACTGCGCCACTCTGCTGCACACTCTAGCCATGTCTTGTCCTAAGTCGGCCCTCCAGGAATCATGTGAGCACAAAATGATTTATAGCTTTAACGCACACGTCATGCGTCTTTTA
The DNA here is from genome assembly GCA_013436015.1 of Rhipicephalus annulatus. Classification (NCBI taxonomy): domain Eukaryota; kingdom Metazoa; phylum Arthropoda; class Arachnida; order Ixodida; family Ixodidae; genus Rhipicephalus; species Rhipicephalus annulatus. Next base: position 62,478 of record WOVY01012810.1, on the reverse strand, counting down.
GATGTGGGTGATCCCGTTGTTGCAGTGGCTACTGTCGGTGAGCGTTTAAAGAAGTCTGTTAGGTTCGAGCATGGTTGCAGAAAGCGATAGCAAGAAGCGTGCCATACGTACACCGTGCACACATTGCGTATCTCACATGCACAGGTCGGCAAAACTTGTGGAGCCCACTCAGATTCACTCATGAAAAATATTTCGAGCTTTGGACGCCCTCGTATAACTCAGACTCACGAAAATTTTCTTCACCCGGACTCACACAGACTGAATCTCATGGCTCGATCGGCGAATGTGAGAGTCCGAGCTAGTCGACTCATAAGACCGCTCAACATGAAATTAGCTTCCTCGACCATGGTGCCAATGCTTTTTAACACCAATATATCACGTAATCGGTGTTCTTCTTGGTGCAGTTTGACATAGTATCTTCGAAACGAGTTATGAGAACTTCCAATTTACGAACGTCCTTTTACAGCAAAAGCTGTTATGAAACCACAACTCGGGTCACGCACAGCTGTATTTGCCCACCGCTGCCGCCGGTGTCCGTAGCCACAACGCGAGAAATCAGAAAAAAAAAACTTAGTATTTATGACACAGGGGGGCTCAAACTCGGGGTCCTCGGAGAACAAGGTCGGTATTTTACTACTCAGCCACGTTGGTGCTTGGGCGTCGTTGGCAAACTTGCCTTAGGCTGGTGTGATGTCGGGAAATCAATCACGTTGATACGCCTTATAAAGCGTTTTAAAACAGCAAAAGAACAACCAGTCGTCACACAATGCGAATAGCGTAACGACTTAGTCGTTCAATGCTCAAACCCATTACAAGAACTACTTGTTCACCTGTTAACTGTGGCGCATACCCACTTCAGGCACAATTCATCATCGTCATCGGTCACTGCGTGAACAATTAGCACAAAATTCCTAGCAAGTGTTTGGCAGATACCACGCTTCTCTGAAGAATGACGAAAAATCGAAGAGAAAATGCCAGCCTCCTACACAAAACTCTTTATTATTAATGCCGTAGTGGCTATCAAGCAAGTGTGCTTGCAGCAGTTATCCAATGAGTGTTTAGAAAACACCCTGAAAGGCCACTCTTCTCTATATAGCTTTCGCCGTGACTGTGCGGCGCCTTCCACGCAGGCCTGTAATTTTTTTTTCTTGGAAGAGATGACAGGATAAAATATAAGAAGAATTCTCTAGAAGAGTTGCTGGGGGAGGTAAATGCATCCCCCTTCGTAATTCTCGCCTTTAAATAATAAATTCTGAAACACTGTATGAACGACCCTGCCTTAGAAAACCTGTGAATAGACGTAAGTGTAAACGTGAATCAATGGGTAAAGCTGATAGCAATGCTGGAGATAACTGGAGAGCTGATGAATTCGTTTGCTGATTTAATACCGAAAAACGGTCAAAAACTGCATTTGCTAAGGGTACCAGGCCACCGTGGATTACATTTGAACGAATTGGCGGAATCTTTAGCAGCATCCCTGAGTGGGCCCATCATCCCCGTTTTATCAGATACGGCTTACGTGACTGCGTTAAAGTTTAGAAATGCTTGTTTGCAATGGGGAATGGGTAAATTGGATCAATTCAAATTTCGAGCATATAGGGCATTGCTGGAATAAACAGTGGTGTGTATCTCGCCAGTTAAAAGTCACTTATACCACATTACGCTGTGCAGATTCACTACTAAATTATTATTTAAACAAAGCTGGCCTTAAAGCGTAACCATTGTGCATTTTTTGCAACAAAATTGAAGCGATTGATAATTTCTTTTTATTCTGTCTTCGTTATTCTTATCAGAGAAAAAGATTTTTAGAAGCCCTCTTGCAGAAGTTAGGATTAGAAGTAAAATTTACAGTACTTTTATTGGGTTACTGCCATAGGGATGTATGCTCTATGTGTTTCACTACATTAAGGCAACAAAAAGATTACCGTGCTACTAAATCCAAAACTTGTCAGATCTTTAGTTTATAATTCATTGTTATGTCTATGAGGAACAAGAGATGGTTTGACCGCTTGCTCCGCAACCATATTTATTTCTTCACAGTTCTATCTCTAAAGTAATTTGTCAGATTGGATTTAGCTTCATTTAAGTATTCTGCCACCCGGTTCTAAGCCCATCCCCCTTTGTGGGTAAGCCCCATTGATCATAGGTCATGATCATAATCATCATCATCATCACTCGCTGTGTTCGGCCCAGTCTGCGGAGGTGGCAGGTCGTGCTCGAGTGGCGGCAGCATGAACGAGATCCCGCCGTCGCCGGAGTACCGGCTCAACCTGCGCGTGGTGCTCATGTCGTTCCTCATCTGGATCGGTACATTCCTTGTTTTTGCTGCCATATCGGTCACCCTTGCCATGACGACCAACGCACCGTACTTCCTTTTTATCATCATGGGGCTGGCGGTGTCGACGTTGGCGACGGCTTTCTACAAGCCCGAAGGGCCATGGGAACCGATGATGCCGTACAGCCGGCTGTGTAAGCCCGGGCTCGAAGCTCACGCGCCATTGTCGAAGCTCACGCGCCAGAGAAGGGCGTCCCACGAAAAAAAGACCACCAAAACAAGTGCGTCGAAAGATGAGCAGGCCCTCGTAACCCGCCACGTCAGTGCTACTAAAGTGGGGCAGCAGACTGCTGGCGCCCAGGTCATGGGCATACTGAACTCTTCTCAGTCTGGCGGTTCTTCTTGCGGAGTCGATGGCGCCACCACCTCTGAACAGCTTTCTTCTGGAACGAACAGACGTCTCCGCTGCCCGATGAGCCTTCTCCTGGAAGCAGCAGCCCCATGATCAGTGGACCGGAGTCATCTGGGTTGTCTTCCGGAGGAAGTCGCATGTCGCTGGTTGGTTACACGTCTCCCAAGGACGCCGACCAGCAGTACCTGATCGAGGGGTTTCTTAAGTCGAAGTCCAGCTGGGACGAGCGATAGCATGCGGACTCGACGACCCCGCCATTCCGGACCAAAACGCAGCCGAAGGCAGCGTCCGCAAGAGCAGCAGTCGACGAACCACGACATCCAAGATGGCCGCCTCGTCGGCCGCACACCCCGAGGAAAAAGAGATCGGGGGCTCTCCGAGCTGGAGTCCGGCGAGGAACAGCAGTGCGGGTGGTGAGAAGGCGAGCCAGATGTCACTGCAGGACTATTGCCCACAGTCCAGCGGGGACGACCACTTCCGGACGTCGCCGCTCGTGAAGGCCAACCTGCAGGAGTTTGCCTGCACTATTACCCGCCACCCCAATACATGGTTGCCACTCCAGGGCGCGGAAGGAATCGACTCCGGCATGCAGATCGTGACGGGTGACGGCGACAACAGCCCCACCAAGATGTCAAAGAAGTAGATGAACAAACGCAGTGTATATTGCTTCTACAATAGTTTTAAATAAATGTCTTGAATGTTTACGCTGAAGTTCATCGATTTTTTTTACTTCTAAGCCAGGCACTCCTGGTACATCAATTCATCAGCAGGTGAACTTGTTTTGCCTCTTGATACAGGCGCTACTTGTATTTCTCAACTCAAGGGCAGGTGCCGATAGACCTGGGCGCTGGTACCGAAATCACCGGTGGTGGCGCGCTGTTGCTCTCACGGCGGCACCTTACCGGCACGAGGTTCATCGGACCGGCGGCGACATGGAAAGGGGAAAGGGGCTATAGAGAAGAGCTGGTCAAATTTGTCCTCAAAATGAAAAAAAAATGATTCCCCTATAGGTTGAAGCAGATAAGAATATGTCTTAATGTTATTTATTTACCACTATTGCTCACCAAGTTTTTGAGACGTAACAGGTGCAAATTCAGATGTTAAGCACCTTAAAAAGTACAATTTAACATAAACATTTATGATTTTTTTTCGAAGTCCTCAGCACTAAATCTGCGCAGAGACTCATCAAGATCATTCGATTAGTTCACGTTTTGCGAGTAAGAAAAACGAAAACAAATCGGATTATATTATTAACGGGCAAAACATTTAAGAGATCTTTAAAGAGGTGAATGCTTGAGCTGGTTGGCATCGATTTACCCTTAATATACTTTCAAGGCGTATAGATTTTTTTTTCCACGAAGTAAACGTTGAAGAGCGCTCTGTGCTGTTTACCTTCTCTTCTTTACACGTGCTTTTTTATATGAAACATTTATAATACGGGATGAAATCACCTATTGTGGTTTGAAGATGCAACGAAGGAAGAGCACCAGAACCTGTGTGAACTATCTTACAGGAGGATGACATGGTTGCAGGCTTCACTGATAAAACTTGCGCAGAAACGTATTCATATAGCGACAAAACAAAACACTTTTTTGCTTTTTTAAAGCAGATTCAAACATACATCGTGCCTGTGGGAACGTGACCAAACAATTGGTGCACATTTGAGTGTTGCCAAAGTTTTAAGCACTGCCAGTCAGTGATGTTCCGTTCTACGCCGAAAAATTCCCATTCAGAGACATGAAAATTCTTTATTTCGTGGATTTTGCCTTGAAAACGTTGACGAAATGCTCAGCATATTTTCCTGCGCAACAGTAATAATTTCTGCCGAACCACGCACACACATACTAAAATTATATGTTTCTTGCGTACTGGCGGTTTTTGAAATGATGACTAACCCCTCCACGTCCACACAACAAAAGCGCGACTTTATTTATTTATTTATTTATCCACACTGCCAACTCTCTCCAGATACAAACATATAACAATGGCCAACTAACAAGCAAAATATGGCTGACATAAAATTTCTCTAAAAGTATTTTATTAATTCTTATACTCTTAGTACACTGTACAATGTGGGCTTCAAGTCTGACACCAACAATGAACAAAAAACTGCTCCACGTGAATATCAGAAACTAATTTCAAAGACTGTTCTTGCGTTGTGCATGTGCCAGGACCGATTACATGTAGATGAAGGCAAACTGTGACCACTAATTATCAGTCGTCCTAGAAAAACTTGACAATTCTTAAATTTTTCTGCAATATCACGAAGAGAGAGAGAGGAAACTTTATTAGAACTTGGCCGGCAGCTTGGTCTTGGTGGCCTCAGATGGCGGCGCTGAGTCCCTGAACTCGAGCGGCATCTTCGGCCTGCCGGACAGCCCAGAGCTGGTCGTTGAGCTCCGAGCTTCTGAGCGCCGCCTCCCAGCGGCGGCGTCGCCGACGGAGAAGGTCCCCCGCGGCTCCCGCAGACGGGACGGCGGCGGGAACGAGTGAGCTCGAGGGTTCCTGTTGCCTGGTATTGGCAGCCGCCATAGGCACATCGCGAACGGCGGCCGTTTCTCGACCATTGTTACCGGCGCATTCCCAGAGCATGTGGCGCAGCGTTGCTCTGTGCCCGCATGCTTTACATAGATCGGTAATGTGTAAGTGCGGGTAGCAGTGGCGTAAGACGACCGGGCTGGGGTAAGAGTGGGTTTGTAGTAAGCGATAGCGTACGGCATCGTGTCTGTTTAATTTGTCATGCGGTGGCGGGAACTTTCGCCTTTCCAGTCTGTAGTGTTGCGTAATATCTCGGAACGTGATGAGACGATCACCCCACGACCATTGTGGTCTGTGTTGTCGCTGCGTGTCTGTCGAAGTGTCTCGATCCGGCAGATCAGAAGCCCCGTTCTCGGGAGCGGAGGCGGCGACCACGGAATGTGCCGCGGCTCGGCGAGTGAGACCTCGAGCCGCGGCGTGGGCCGCCTCGTTGCCCGGAAGCGGGACATCGGTGTGTGCCGGGGTCCAAAGGAGGAAGACTGTTAAATTTTGTTGTGGCGATCGCGACGCTGAGTCACCATCACCGCACATCTTAAGGATGCGGGCCGCTTCCCGCGAGACGCGGCCGCGCGCGAAGCCGCGGATTGCTGCCTGCGAGTCGCTGATTACGATCGTAGCGTTCGGCACCGTGGCGATTGCTAGGGCTATCGCGGCTTCTTCGGCCGCCTCCGTATGTCCCGTGGTCACCGTGGCGCTCGCGAGGCATTTGCCCGCACGGTCAACGACCGCAGCGGCGTGTGCGTGTCTCCCGTCCCCATATCTCGCGGCATCTACGTACACAACTTCGTCGCTACTGCCGTACTTCTTTTGAAGGTCACTAGCTCGCTGGTTACGGCGCCCGACGTGGTGCGTCGGGTGCATATTCTTAGGAAGCGGCGGAACAGTTAGGCGGTCGCGAACCGAGGCAGGAACATCCGCTTTTTCTCCCTGCTGAGTGTGGTACCGGATGCCAAGTGACTCGAGGATGTGTCGACCCGTCTTAGACCCCGACAAGCGTTCGTTTTGCGAAACGACATGGGCCTCAATTAACTCGTCGAGTGAGTTGTGCAGTCCAAGTTCTAGTAACTTTTCAGTGCTCGTATTCAGTGGAACTCCAATTGCTCTCTTGAAAGCCTTTCGTATTATACATTCGATCTTGTTTTTTTCTGAGCCTAGCAATTTGAGGTAGGGGGCAACGTATGTTATACGGCTTATTGCGTACGCCTGCACTAGACGGATCGCGCAGTGTTCGCGCATACCAGTACGTCTGTTCGTGATACGACGTAGGAGTCGGATCGTGTCGTCTACCGAACGATGTAGTCTTCGCACCGTCTCACCATTATGGCCGTTTGCCTGCAGGTGTAACCCCAGAATTCTAATTTTGTCTACGTGTGGAATGGGAGTGCCATCTGCCAATAGAACGCTTATTTTGTAGCACTCCCTTTCCTCGTCGCGCGGGGTTTTGCGACCTCTACTTGTAGGTTTGTAGATTAGAAGTTCCGACTTGGTTGCCGAGCATTCGAGGCCCGTTCCTCGCAAGTACTCCTGAACTTCGTCTACACCTGCCTGGAGCGTACGCTCGACGTGACCATCACAACCTCCGCCGGGAACCCAGAGGGTGATGTCATCCGCGTAGATACTGTGATACAATCCTTGTATGCCTAATAATTTCTCGGGTAGCCCCAATAGAACTAAATTAAAGAGTAATGGCGAAATTACGGAGCCTTGTGGCGTGCCCCTCGAGCCCATCTCAAATTCTTGCAGTTCCACATCTCCAACGACGACGCGTACGCGTCTGCCGGCAAGGAAGTCACGTATGTAATTATATGTTTTTTGTCCTAGTCCTAATGTTTGAACTCTGTTTAAAATTGCTTCGTGTTTAACGCTGTCGAAGGCCTTTTTAATATCTAGGCCAAGGATCGCCTTGGTTGAGCTGGTAATGTCATCAACAATGTGGTGCTTCAGCTGAAGCAACGCGTCTTGTGCGGAGAGATTGCGGCGGAATCCTAGCATGGTGTGCGGAAATACATCGCGGACTTCGAGAAAGTCAGTCACGCGTTTGAGGACTGCGTGCTCCAGAACTTTTCCTACACAAGACGTGAGCGAAATTGGCCTTAGATTATCAAGCGCAACCTGCTTGCCCGGTTTAGGAATCATGATAACTCGAGCTCTTTTCCACGCTTCAGGAAGGGAACCGCGTTGCCAGCACTCGTTGATATAAGTCACAATTCGGGAGATTGACTCGTCATCTAAGTTGCGGAGAGCCTTGTTCGAAACCCGGTCCAGGCCGGGCGCCGATCGGGTGTTTAGTTCAAAAAGGACTGCCCGAATTTCCGCTTCGCTAAATTCGGCGTCTAGTTGCTCATTAGCAACGCCGTCATAATCTGGGTGTTGGACGCTCTCTGCCGACTTAAAGTAACGGTCACGTATTGCACCGAGCAGGTCATCGCCTTTATGATCGTTCACAAGTCTCCGAGTTTTATGGCCTTGAGCGGCACGAGTATCTTCCGGATCCAATAGGTGCCGGAAAAGGCGCCAAGCACTCGCCCCGCGCATCTGTCGCTCGAGGCCGTTGCACAGGTCTTCCCATTGTGACCTACAGACTTGGAACGCATGTTCCTCAATTTCTCTGTCTAACCGTGCTATGCGTTTCCTCAACGCCCGGTTATGTCTTTGGCGTTTCCACTTCTTGAGTAGGGCTTGCTTTGCTTCCCACATGTGTAGGAGCCTGCTGTCGATTACTTCGAGCTTCGCTTCGGGCGGGATGTGGCACGTTACCGCGTCTACGTCTCGATTGAGCGTCGCGGTCCACTCGTCTATATCCGTGATCGGCTCGTCGCCTCGCCCGCCTTCTGCTCGCTTTTTGCGGAACGCGTCCCACTGCACTAATTTGAGTTTACGGCCTGTGCTTTCAGAGTATGTTCTACGAACGCTCGGGCCCGTGTCTACCGTAATCTCTATCAGAGAGTGGTCACTCCCTAAGTCCTCCTGCGTGTTTTGCCAAGACGCCGCGGTGACATTCGACACGAACGCGAGGTCCGGTAGCGTGTCTGCGCTCACACTGTTACCCCGGCGCGTCGGATCGGCGGGGTTCGCGATCAGTTCAAGCCGTTGGTCTTGCGAGTCTTCCCAAAGGTGTTTGCCCTTGAGCGTTTCACGCGTGTATCCCCAGGCCCCATGGGGCGCATTAAAATCACCCGCAACTAGCAGAGGTGCGCCGTTGGCGGCCGTGCTTGCTCTCCGGAGCAGCTCCCCAAATCGGTGCTGTAGCGTGGGTTTACTGTAGACGTTAAGTACAAATAGGCCTCGGCCGCGCTTAGGAATTAATTCTACAAAAACATGCGGTATCCTTACGCACTCAAGTTCGCGCTGCGCCACCGTGATGTTACGTCTAACTAGCACGGCGGCGACCGGCGCCGGACGCGGCGGGGGCGACGGCAGCGACCGCGGTCGCGCCGACGACGAGAGCGGATCGCCCCGCCTTCGGCGACCCGCGGCCGCCCCCGGCGTCCGACCACGCGCCGAGCGCTGTGTAGCACGTTTTTCTTTCCGCCTGTTGTCCGCCGAGGCCGCATTTATGGCTTTGTAACCAGCTAGTTTTGCCGGATAATTTGTTTCCTGCAAAAGAATAATGTCCGGTTTCGTCTCACGGCTTCGAATAAATTGCTCGAGATTTCCCCGCTTCCTCCTATATCCCCGGCAGTTCCACTGCCACATCGTGTACTGTTGTTTGTGAGTGTTAGTGTGAGTGTGCGCGTGTCTAGCCATGGTGATGCTTGGGTTTAATTTAGCCCATCGCCGTCGAGGCGACTGGGGTGCGGCTGAATCTGCGGCTCGGCGTCTGGCAGCGCGTTCTGCTGCTGCTGACTCTGTTGCTGTCTAGCGTAGGGCTTACTCACCGTTCTAATCGGTCTGCCCACAGATGGCGGGAGTCGCGCTTCAATGTTTTCTATGCGCGCCGTGTGCGCGGTGAGCATTTGTGTCATTTGTTCAGAGAGCTTAGCTATCGCACTATTGAACATGTCATTCATCTGTGCCACCTGTTTAGCAAAACGTTCATCGAGGCTGGTCTCGATAGTATCGATTTGTTTCTGTAGCTTATCATAACGGCCAAATCGCTGTGTGGATTCGTGCCTGGCAGGATCTAGTGCTATCCTTTTCGCGGTACACGGGCGGTCTTCGCGTCCGCCTGCCCCCTCTCCCGAACTGCTCTCGTCATCCGTGTCCATCCCCGCCGCCTCGGGTCTCGACGGAGTCGAAGACCGAGGCGTCGGTGGTGGCGGCGCCGTCGACTGTTGCTGCGGTTGTTGCATTCGTGGAGCCTCTCCTTTCAATTTGGAATTTTCCGCTCTAAGGGCGGCGTTCTCGCGTTTCAGCTCTGAAATTATCGATTGTAATGGTCCTAGGCGTTGTTCTAGCGCTCGCTCTACCGCTAGCTTGAGCTCGCTCCCACCGCCGCCACCGACGGCTGGACCACCAGGACGTCCCACCGAAACAACGCCGCCGGCGCGAAAGGCGGCTACATCCGCCCATCTCACCTGCTGCCATGTGCCCATGGGTCCTTGTTGTTGCGGCTGCCGCCACGTCTGATGCTGCTGACTGTGTTGGGTGCCTTGGTTGACAGCTGCGGCACCCGGAACGGCGCCACCGCGCGTCTTCGACATGCTTCTCGGCCTTGGTGTCCGGCTGCGAGAGGGGGACCGGGATTTACCGCCGCCGCCTCTCGCGTCTCGGCTTGTCGAGCGTCCTCTTCGGGTGGCGTTGGATGAATGACTGTCAAACGCCGGATAATGATTGTAGTGACCTCCGTTGCCTTCGGTGCTAATGCCGCTGTTGTAGATGCTGTCGGACGCTGCGGCCGCTTGCTCTTCTTCACGCCGCTTTCGCTCTAGGCGGCGACGCTTGACTATGTAAGGAGTCTTGTATCTCGCCTTGCAGACGCGGTCACCCGTGAGATGATCCTTGCCACACAGTTGACACCGCGGCTCGCAGCGATGGTCAGACGGTGGGTTACTGCTTCCGCAGCCACGGCAAATCTTGTCGGCAGGGTTGGGACACACGTCGGAGCGATGGCCCAGCCTCCCGCACGCGTAGCACACGTCGATGTGCTTTCTGTAGAGGGAGCATCTCACAAGCATAGGTCCATAGTATACGTGTCTGGGAACACGGAAACCGTCGAACAATACGATGATGTTGTCCGTGGTGCCCATTCGCTTGGCATGCAGCACGCTGGGGTTGCGCTGCGTCACTAGGTTGTTAACGATGTCCTCCGGGCTCTCGTCTTTGGAAATGTTCCTAATCAGGCCCTTGGAAGTGTTCTCCGGGGCGGCCTGATAGGCGTTCGCCTCGAACTCTCGGTTCCCGATGCAAAGCTTGCTGATGGCTCCGTAGCGTTTGGCTCTGTCCGCGGACGGAGTGCTGAGCACCACGACGTTCTGTTTAACGTTGAGGCAGATGCTGTCCTCTCTAGCCGCTTCTCTACCGATACCTGCCGCGTTACGAAGGCAGCAGTAAATGCGATCTATCTTGTATTCAGCCCCGTTGAATCCGCCGCGGGGGCGCACAATGATCCTGTAGTCATCGGGCGGTAGCTCTGGCATTCGGCTCGCCTTAGCGAGGTGCTGCAAGTAACGAGCACACTTCTTTTTATTCTGCGCCTCTGTGGCAGTATCCGGGGCAATCCCTGTAGTCGCCGCGGCAGCCGCCTGTTGCTGCGTCTCCGTCTTCTGGTCTTGCGCTGACTCGGACGCGCCGTCGGCCTGTTTCGTTCTCTTTACGCTGCACCATCCTGCTCCCTCGCCGAAATCTTCCGGCCGAATGTCCTCTCCTTCTACCTCTACGACATCCATTTAGCCCTGGCAAAGGCCTTGTACGCTGCCGTCGGGGATCGGGAGCTCCGAGGAGGTCCGGCGACACGTTAGGCTTGCAGGCACCACCGCCGCAGCGGCCGGCCTATGGCGTCGTGCGCAGAGACGCTGGACTCGCAACACAGAGGAATACCACAGTATCAGCGAAAGGGTGGTAAGTATCATAATTAAGTTTAACAAAATGTACAATATGGAGGAGGTACAGGCCTACGCGCCTACATCTAGCCATATTAATCATTTGGTTGAACACTTCTATGCAGACGCAGTCAGCCCTAAATAAAGTAAAGACACGGTATATTATTCTGATGGGCGATAAAAGTAGACAAGAAGCAGGTCGCACACCATGCAGGGGTGAAATTTGGCATCAGGTTTAGAAATGCTAGAGGGGAGTTATAACCGTAGTTGAGTTCGCTGAACGTATTAATTTACGGATCCTAAATATCTTCTTCAGAAAACGGGCTAACCGTTAGTGGACATGGCGGAGTCTGAATGGCGAAACTAAATAATAAGTGAACTTTATTCTGTGTTCACACTCGCACATTGTACAGCATCTACAAATAGTTGGCAAGATCCGATGCACTACGTGACCATAGAATGGTAAGAGCTCGAATTCAACTAGGCTAAAACAACACAGGGATAAACTGATACGCAAGAAGCAAATCAATGACCTATCGTTGAAAGGGAAAGTACAAGAATTCAGAGTTTCGCTTCAGAATAGATTCGCGGCACTGAACGACGCTGCGGTTCTTATTGGTATATACATAGCAATATTGGCAAACCTTTGGAAGACGCTTTAGGTAATTCTATGATTAAGATTTTTTGTTATGTAGACGATTCCTTTATTTTTGTAAGGGCGAAGACTTTGAAACTGTGGTAACCCCATCAAGTGATAAATTTTAATCAAATGGAGGAGGACTAAATTCTACTAGAGATAAGCCTCAGAATATTAGAATACGATTTCTGGGCATTTCGTTAACATTTTAGAAGGACAACGTATACTGTCAGTATTCTCTAAGATCTTCAACCCCTCTTTTAGGTTTCTCGTCAAACATTTGAAAGTTGCGATGAACCCTCAAGCCACATGTCTTGTCCTAAGTAGGCCCTCACGAAATTATGTGAGCACAAAATGATTTATAGCTTTAACGCACACGTCATGCGTCTTTTAGATGTGGGTGATCCCGTTGTTGCAGTGGCTACTGTCGGTGAGCGTTTAAAGAAGTCTGTTAGGTTCGAGCATGGTTGCAGAAAGCGATAGCAAGAAGCGTGCCATACGTACACCGTGCACACATTGCGTATCTCACATGCACAGGTCGGCAAAACTTGTGGAGCCCACTCAGATTCACTCATGAAAAATATTTCGAGCTTTGGACGCCCTCGTATAACTCAGACTCACGAAAATTTTCTTCACCCGGACTCACTCAGACTGAATCTCATGGCTCGATCGGCGAATGTGAGAGTCCGAGCTAGTCGACTCATAAGACCGCTCAACATGAAATTAGCTTCCTCGACCATGGTGCGAATGCTTTTTAACACCAATATATCACGTAATCGGTGTTCTTCTTGGTGCAGTTTGACATAGTATCTTCGAAACGAGTTATGAGAACTTCCAATTTACGAACGTCCTTTTACAGCAAAAGCTGTTATGAAACCACAACTCGGGTCACGCACAGCTGTATTTGCCCACCGCTGCCGCCGGTGTCCGTAGCCACAACGCGAGAAATCAGAAAAAAAACTTAGTATTTATGACACAGGGGGGCTCAAACTCGGTGTCCTCGGAGAACAAGGTCGGTATTTTACCACTCAGCCACGTTGGTGCTTGGGCGTCGTTGGCAAACTTGCCTTAGGCTGGTGTGATGTCGGGAAATCAATCACGTTAATACGCCTTATAAAGCGTTTTAAAACAGCAAAAGAACAACCAGTCGTCACACAATGCGAATAGCGTAACGACTCAGTCGTTCAATGCTCAAACCCATTACAAGAACTTCTACTTGTTCACCTGTTAACTGTGGCGCATACCCACTTCAGGCACAATTCCTCATCGTCATCGGCCACTGCGTGAACAATTAGCACAAAATTCCTAGCAAGTGTTTGGCAGATACCACGTTTCTCTGAAGAATGACGAAAAATCGAAGAGAAAATGCCAGCCTCCCACACAAAACTCTTTATTATTAATGCCGTAGTGGCTATCAAGCAAGTGTGCTTGCAGCAGTTATCCAATGAGTGTTTAGAAAACACCCTGAAAGGCCACTCTTCTCTATATAGCTTTCGCCGTGACTGTGCGGCGCCTTCCACGCAGGCCTGTAATTTTTTTTTTCTTGGAAGAGATGGCAGGATAAAATATAAGAAGAATTCTCTAGAAGAGTTGCTGGGGAAGGTCAATGCATCCCCCTTTGTAATTCTCGCCTTTAAATAATAAATGCTGAAACACTGTATGAACGACCCTGCCTTAGAAAACCTGTGAATAGACGTAAGTGTAAACGTGAATCAATGGGTAAAGCTGATAGCAATGCTGGAGATAACTGGAGAGCTGATGAATTCGTTTGCTCATTTAATACCGAAAAACGGACAAAAATTGCATTTGCTATGGGTACCAGGCCACCGTGGATTACATTTGAACGAATTGGCGGAATCTTTAGCAGCATCCCTGAGTGGGCCCATCATCCCCGTTTTATCAGATACGGCTTACGTGACTGCGTTAAAGTTTAGAAATGCTTGTTTGCAATGGGGAATGGGTAAATTGGATCAATTCAAATTTCGAGCATATAGGGCATTGCTGGAATAAACAGTGGTGTGTATCTCGCCAGTTAAAAGTCACTTATACCACATTACGCTGTGCAGATTCACTACTAAATTATTATTTAAACAAAGCTGGCCTTAAAGCGTAACCATTGTGCATTTTTTGCAACAAAATTGAAGCGATTGATGATTTCTTTTTATTCTGTCTTCGTTATTCTTATCAGAGAAAAAGATTTTTAGAAGCCCTATTGCAGAAGTTAGAATTAGAAGTAAAATTTACAGTACTTTTATTGGGTTACTGCCATAGGGATGTATGCTCTATGTGTTTCACTACATTAAGGCAACAAAAAGATTACCGTGCTACTAAATCCAAAACTTGTCAGATCTTTAGTTTATAATTCATTGTTATGTCTATGAGGAACAAGAGATGGTTTGACCGCTTGCTCCGCAACCATATTTATTTCTTCACAGTTTTATCTCTAAAGTAATTTGTCAGATTGGATTTAGCTTCATTTAAGTATTCTGCCACCCGGTTCTAAGCCCATCCCCCTTTGTGGGTAAGCCCCATTGATCATAGGTCATGATCATAATCATCATCATCATCACTCGCTCGCGCTGTACCAGGAGGTCAGCCATAGTAGCGAACGTGCAGCGCAGAACAACGGTCCGTTCCCACAAGTCATGAGGTTCTCGCGGCTCCATCGAAGTGCCGCACACAACACCGTAAGCATTTCCAGAGCTGTTGTGTTCGGCCCAGTCTGCGGAGGTGGCAGGTCGTGCTCGAGTGGCGGCAGCATGAACGAGATCCCGCCGTCGCCGGAGTACCGGCTCAACCTGCGCGTGGTGCTCATGTCGTTCCTCATCTGGATCGGTACATTCCTTGTTTTTGCTGCCATATCGGTCACCCTTGCCATGACGACCAACGCACCGTACTTCCTTTTTATCATCATGGGGCTGGCGGTGTCGACGTTGGCGACGGCTTTCTACAAGCCCGAAGGGCCATGGGAACCGATGATGCCGTACAGCCGGCTGTGTAAGCCCGGGCTCGAAGCTCACGCGCCATTGTCGAAGCTCACGCGCCAGAGAAGGGCGTCCCACGAAAAAAAGACCACCAAAACAAGTGCGTCGAAAGATGAGCAGGCCCTCGTAACCCGCCACGTCAGTGCTACTAAAGTGGGGCAGCAGACTGCTGGCGCCCAGGTCATGGGCATACTGAACTCTTCTCAGTCTGGCGGTTCTTCTTGCGGAGTCGATGGCGCCACCACCTCTGAACAGCTTTCTTCTGGAACGAACAGACGTCTCCGCTGCCCGATGAGCCTTCTCCTGGAAGCAGCAGCCCCATGATCAGTGGACCGGAGTCATCTGGGTTGTCTTCCGGAGGAAGTCGCAAGTCCCTGGTTGGTTACACGTCTCCCAAGGACGCCGACCAGCAGTACCTGATCGAGGGCTTTCTTAAGTCGAAGTCCAGCTGGGACGAGCGATAGCATGCGGACTCGACGACCCCGCCATTCCGGACCAACAATGCAGCCGAAGGCAGCGTCCACAAGAGCAGCAGTCGACGAACCACGACATCCAAGATGGCCGCCTCGTCGGCCGCACACCCCGAGGAAAAAGAGATCGGGGCCTCTCCGAGCTGGAGCCCGGCGAGGAACAGCAGTGCGGGTGGTGAGAAGGCGAGCCAGATGTCACTGCAGGACTATTGCCCACAGTCCAGCGGGGACGACCACTTCCGGACGTCGCCGCTCGTGAAGGCCAACCTGCAGTAGTTTGCCTGCACTATTACCCGCCACCCCCAATACATGGTTGCCACTCCAGGGCGCGGAAGGAATCGACTCCGGCATGCAGATGGTGACGGGTGACGGCGACAACAGCCCCACCAAGATGTCAAAGAAGTAGATGAACAAACGCAGTGTATATTGCTTCTACAATAGTTTTAAATAAATGTCTTGAATGTTTACGCTGAAGTTCATTGAATTTTTTTACTTCTAAGCCAGGCACTCCTGGTACATCAATTCATCAGCAGGTGAATTTGTTTTGCCTCTTGAGCCAGGCGCTACTGGTATTTCTCCAACTCAACGGCAGGTGCCGATAGACCTGGGCGCTGATACCGAAATCACCGGTGGTGGCGCGCTGTTGCTCTCACGGCGGCACGTTACCGGCACGAGGTTCATCGGACCGGCGGCGACATGGAAAGGGGAAAGGAGGCTATAGAGAAGAGCTGGTCAAATTTGTCCTCAAAATGAAAAAAAATCATTCCCCTATAGGTTGAAGCAGATAAGAATAAGTCTTAATGTTTTTATTTACCACTATTGCTCCCCCAGTTTTTGAGACGTAACAGGTTCAAATTCAGATGTTAAGCACCTTAAAAATACAATTTAACATAAACGTTTATTTTTTTTTCAAAGTCCTCAGCACTAAATCTGCGCAGAGACTCATCAATATCATTCGATTAATTCACGTTCTGCGAGTAAGAAAAACGAAAACAAATTGGATTATATTATTAACGGGCAAAACATCTAGGAGATCTTTAAAGAGGTGAATGCTTGAGCTGGTTGGCATCGATTTACCCTTAATATATTTTCAAGGCGTATATATTTGTTTCCACGAAATAAACGTTTAAGAGCGCTCTGTGCTGTTTATCTTCTCTTTTTTACACGTGCTTTTTTATAAGAAACATTTATAATACGGGATGAAATCACCAGGTGTGGTGTGAAGAAGATGCAACGAAGGAAGAACACTAGATCCTGTGTGAACTATCTTATGCAGGAGGATGACATAGTTGCAGGCTTCACTGATAAAACTTGCGCAGAAACGTGGTCATATAGCGACAAAACAAAACACTTTTTTGCTTTTTTAAAGCAGATTCAAACATACATCGTGCCTGTGGGAACGTGACCAAACAATTGGTGCACATTTGAGTGTTGCCAAAGTTTTAAGCACTGCCAGTCAGTGATGTTCCGTTCTACGCCGAAAAATTCCCATTCAGAGACATGAAAATTCTTTATTTCGTGGATTTTGCCTTGAAAACGTTGACGAAATTCTCAGCATATTTTCCTGCGGAACAGTAATAATTTCTGCCCCAATCCACGCACACACATACTTAAATTATATGTGTCTTGCGTACTGGCGGTTTTTGAAATGATGACTAACCCCTCCACGTCCACACAACAAAAGCGCGACTTTATTTATTTATTTATTTATCCACACTGCCAACTCTCTTCAGATACAAACATATAACAATGGCCAACTAACAAGCAAAATTTAGTTGACATAAAATTTCTCTAAAAGTATTTTATTAATTCTTATACTCTTAGTACACTGTACAATGTGGGCTTCAAGTCTGACACCAACAATGAACAAAAAACTGCTCCACGTGAATATCAGAAACTAATTTCAAAGACTGTTCTTGCGTTGTGCATGTGCCAGGACCGATTACATGTAGATGAAGGCGAACTGTGACCACTAATTATCAGTCGTCCTAGAAAAACTTGACAATTCTTAAATTTTTCTGCAATATCACGAAAATTACTTCTTTTCCTTTGGCTCAAAATGACAGGTGAAAAATCCCCGAAGAAGGAAAACTTCCCTGCACGGAACAACACTGCAGTCAGTCCGCATTCTTTTGTTGAGTAGCTTAACGTGCGTCCGAGATATATACCGAAGTTTTCCGAGATATATACCGAGATATATACCGAGATATATACCGAATTTTTCAAAGACTTTGTTGCAGATTGTTTCGACATGCTGCGTCATTTTTATTTTGTGTTGAGAGTTACACCAGTGTGTTTAAATTAGCTGTGCTATTTGATGAATTAAAAAGTGGTTAATGGGATCTTAGGGCTCGACGAAGTTAGGAGGACAAGTGAGGCTTATACAGTGCTGAAGAACGGACACGTCTTATGCTACCAGGGATTAGTTGAAACAAAAGAAAAAAGGGTGGGGATTCTCATACTCGAAGTTATCACTGGCAACACAGAGAAATACCACAGTATCAGCGAAAGGGTGGTAAGTATCCTAATTAAGTTTAACAAAAGGTACAATATGTAGGAGGTACAGGCCTACGCGCCTACATCTAGCCATATTAATCATTTGGTTGAACACTTCTATGCAGACGCAGTCAGCCTTTAATAAAGTAAAGACATGGTATATTATTCTGATGGGCGATAAAAGTAGACAAGAAGCAGGTCGCAGACCATGCAGGGGGGAATTTGGCATCGGGTTTAGAAATGCTAGAGGGGAGTTATAACCGTAGTTGAGTTCGCTGAACGTATTAGTTTACGGATCCTAAATATCTTCTACAGAAAACGGGCTAACCGTTAGTGGACATAGAGGAGTCCGAATGGCGAAACTAAAAATTAAGTGAACTTTATTCTGTGTTCACACTCGGACATTGTACAGCATCTATAAATAGTTGGAAAGACCCGGTGCACTACGTGACCATAGAATGGTAACAGCTCGAATTCAACTAGACTAAAAAACACAGGGATAAACTGATACGCAAGAAGCAAATCAATGACCTATCGTTGAAAGGGAAAGTACAAGAATTCAGAGTTTCGCTTCAGAATAGATTCGTGGCACTGAACGACGCTGCGGTTCTTAGTGGTAAATCATAGCAATATTGGCAAACGTTTGGAAGACGCTTAAGGTAATTCTATGATTAAGATTTTTCGTTATGTAGACGATTCCTTTATTTTTGTAAGGGCGAAGACTTTGAAACTGTTGTAACCCCATCAAGTGATAGATTTTAATCAAATGGAGGAGGACTGAATTCTACTAGAGGTAAGCCTCAGAATATTGAAATACGATTTCTGGGCATTTCGTTAACTTTTTAGAAGGACAACGTATACTGACAGTATTCTCTAAGATTTTCAACCCCACTTTTAAGTTTCTCGTCGAAGCATTTGAAAGTTGCGATTAACTTTCTAGCCATGTCTTATTGTGGTACCAGCACGCTTCCACTGCACCACTCTGCTGCACACTCTAGCCATGTCTTGTCCTAAGTCGGCCCTCACGAAATCATTTGATCACAAAATGAGTTATAGCTTTAACGCACACGTCATGCGTCTTTTAGATGTGGGTGATCCCGTTGTTGCAGTGGCTACTGTCGGTGAGCGTTTAAAGAAGTCTGTTAGGTTCGAGCATGGTTGCAGAAAGCGATAGCAAGAAGCGTGCCATACGTACACCGTGCACACATTGCGTATCTCACATGCACAGGTCGGCAAAACTTGTGGAGCCCACTCAGATTCACTCATGAAAAATATTTCGAGCTTTGGACGCCCTCGTATAACTCAGACTCACGAAAATTTTCTTCACCCGGACTCACTCAGACTGAATCTCATGGCTCGATCGGCGAATGTGAGAGTCCGAGCTAGTCGACTCATAAGACCGCTCAACATGAAATTAGCTTCCTCGACCATGGTGTCAATGCTTTTTAACACCAATATATCACGTAATCGGTGCTCTTCTTATTGCAGTTTGACATAGTATCTTCGAAACAAGTTACGAGTGCTTCCAATTCACGAAGGCCCTTTTACAGCGAAAGCTGGTATGAGACCACAACTCGGGTCACGCACAGCTGTATTTGCCCACCGCTGCCGCCGGTGTCCGTAGCCACAACGCGAGAAATCAGAAAAAAAACTTAGTATTTATGACACAGGCGGGCTCAAACTCGGGGTCCTCGGAGAACAAGGTCGGTATTTTACCACTCAGCCACGTTGGTGCTTGGGCGTCGTTGGCAAACTTGCCTTAGGCTGGTGTGATGTCGGTAAATCAATCACGTTAATACGCCTTATAAAGCGTTTTAAAACAGCAAAAGAACAACCAGTCGTCACACAATGCGAATAGCGTAACGACTCAGTCGTTCAATGCTCAAACCCATTACAAGAACTTCTACTTGTTCACCTGTTAACTGTGGCGCATACCCACTTCAGGCACAATTCCTCATCGTCATCGGCCACTGCGTGAACAATTAGCACAAAATTCCTAGCAAGTGTTTGGCAGATACCACGTTTCTCTGAAGAATGACGAAAAATCGAAGAGAAAATGCCAGCCTCCTACACAAAACTCTTTATTATTAATGCCGTAGTGGCTATCAAGCAAGTGTGCTTGCAGCAGTTATCCAATGAGTGTTTAGAAAACACCCTGAAAGGCCACTCTTCTCTATATAGCTTTCGCCGTGACTGTGCGGCGCCTTCCACGCAGGCCTGTAATTTTTTTTCTTGGAAGAGATGACAGGATGAAATATAAGAAGAATTCTCTAGAAGAGTTGCTGGGGGAGGTCAATGCATCCCCCTTCGTAATTCTCGCCTTTAAATAATAAATGCTGAAACACTGTATGAACGACCCTGCCTTAGAAAACCTGTGAATAGACGTAAGTGTAAACGTGAATCAATGGTTAAAGCTGATAGCAATGCTGGAGATAACTGGAGAGCTGATGAATTCGTTTGCTCATTTAATACCGAAAAACGGACAAAAATTGCATTTGCTATGGGTACCAGGCCACCGTGGATTACATTTGAACGAATTGGCGGAATCTTTAGCAGCATCCCTGAGTGGGCCCATCATCCCCGTTTTATCAGATACGGCTTACGTGACTGCGTTAAAGTTTAGAAATGCTTGTTTGCAATGGGGAATGGGTAAATTGGATCAATTCAAATTTCGAGCATATAGGGCATTGCTGGAATAAACAGTGGTGTGTATCTCGCCAGTTAAAAGTCACTTATACCACATTACGCTGTGCAGATTCACTACTAAATTATTATTTAAACAAAGCTGGCCTTAAAGCGTAACCATTGTGCATTTTTTGCAACAAAATTGAAGCGATTGATGATTTCTTTTTATTCTGTCTTCGTTATTCTTATCAGAGAAAAAGATTTTTAGAAGCCCTATTGCAGAAGTTAGAATTAGAAGTAAAATTTACAGTACTTTTATTGGGTTACTGCCATAGGGATGTATGCTCTATGTGTTTCACTACATTAAGGCAACAAAAAGATTACCGTGCTACTAAATCCAAAACTTGTCAGATCTTTAGTTTATAATTCATTGTTATGTCTATGAGGAACAAGAGATGGTTTGACCGCTTGCTCCGCAACCATATTTATTTCTTCACAGTTTTATCTCTAAAGTAATTTGTCAGATTGGATTTAGCTTCATTTAAGTATTCTGCCACCCGGTTCTAAGCCCATCCCCCTTTGTGGGTAAGCCCCATTGATCATAGGTCATGATCATAATCATCATCATCACCACTCGCTCGCGCTGTACCAGGAGGTCAGCCATTGTAGCGAACGTGCAGCGCAGAACAACGGTCCGTTCCCACAAGTCATGAGGTTCTCGCGGCTCCATCGAAGTGCCGCACACAACACCGTAAGCATTTCCAGAGCTGTTGCGTTCGGCCCAGTCTGCGGAGGTGGCAGGTCGTGCTCGAGTGGCGGCAGCATGAACGAGATCCCGCCGCCGCCGGAGTACCGGCTCAACCTGCGCGTGGTGCTCATGTCGTTCCTCATCTGGAACGGTATATTCCTTGTTTTTGCTGGCATATCGATCACCCTTGCCATGACGACCAACGCACCGTACTTCCTTTTTATCATCATGGGGCTGGCGGTGTCGACGTTGGCGACGGCTTTCTACAAGCCCGAAGGGACATGCGAACCGATGATGCCGTACAGCCGGCTGTGTAAGCCCGGGCTCGAAGCTCACGCGCCAGTGTTCGAGGAGGAAAAGTCAGCGGTCTACCCGCCTTCACCATTGGTCAAGAGCGTGACACATTCGGACCCTTGGCTCTGCACCCGCGCCAAGACCACGCTGCGCGGTTCTTTCTCGTCACCTGGGCTGCGCTCGCAGGTGGACGACACGCGGACGGCGGCTTGCCTTCTCTCGGGATTCCTGCCTCTGAAACCCACTGCCGCGGCCCACAGTCAGTCGACGACCATGGTCGACAGCCCCAGCCAGTGCGAACAGGTGACAAGGGTGAGCTGTCACCAGCCGTATGGCTGCTATGAGAGCTATGTGCAGCGAACAACGTACGAAAAGTTCCACAAGGTCAGCGATAACATCGACATCATCAAGTGCATTGAGAGGTCTGAGATGGTAACTATGGAGAGTGCTATGGCTCCAAGTCCAGAGCCACCCTCGATGACGATCTGCATGGAAGAGCCAGTGGAGCCAGATGTCAAAGAAGTAGATTAACAAACGCAGTGTATACTGCTTCTACAATAGTTTTAAATAAATGTCTTGAATGTTTACGCTGAAGTTGATTGAATTTTTTTACTTGTAAGCCAGGCACTTCTGGTACTCAATTCATCAGCAGGTGAATTTGTTTTGCCTCTTGAGCCAGGCGCTACTGGTATTTCTCCAACTCAACGGCAGGTGCCGATAGACCTGGGCGCTGGTACCGAAATCACCGGCAGGCGCGCTGTTGCTCTCACGGCGGCACGTCACCGGCACGAGGTTCATCGGACCGGCGGCGACATGGAGAGGGGATAGGGGGCTATAGAGAAGAGCTGGTCAAATTTGTCTTCATAATGAAAAAAAAAATCATTTCCTATAGGTTGAAGCAGATAAGAATATGTCTTAATGTTTTTATTTACCACTATTGCTCCCCCAGTTTTGAGACGTAACAGATGGAAATTCAGATGTTAAGCACGTTAAAAAGTACAATTTAACATAAACATTTATGATTTTTTTTCAAAGTCCTCAGCACTAAATCTGCGCAGAGACTCATCAAGATCATTCAAATAAGTCACGTTCTGCGAGTAAAAAAAAACGAAAACAAATTGGATTATATTATTAACGGGCAAAACATCTAGGAGATCTTTAAAGAGGTGAATGCTTGAGCTCGTTGGCATCGATTTACCCTTAATATATTTTCAAGGCGTATATATTTGTTTCCACGAAATAAACGTTTAAGAGCGCTCTGTGCTGTTTATCTTCTCTTTTTTACACGTGCTTTTTTATAAGAAACATTTATAATACGGGATGAAATCACCTGGTGTGGTGTGAAGAAGATGCAACGAAGGAAGAACACTAGATCCTGTGTGAACTATCTTATGCAGGAGGATGACATAGTTGCAGGCTTCACTGATAAAACTTGTGCAGAAACGTGGTCATATAGCGACAAAACAGAATACTTTTTTTCTTTTTTAAAGCAGATTCTAACACACATTGTGCCCGGGTCTCTCTTTAACAGCTGCAATGGCTTCCTTTCTAGAGCATCTCCTTTTGTCTAGGATTTCTAGTACTTGTACTTCTTCATGGCACATTGGGCACTCTGCGAAATCAGCTGCATGATGTCCACCGCACAAGCAACACAAGTCATCTTGGGCCTTGCATTCTCGATATTAGTGGCGTTCACCACATCTACGACATCGACCCTCCGATTTGCAGCCACGAGAGCTATGTCCGAACCTCCAGCAGTTCTGACATTGCAATGGGCGGGACGCTAACTGATCTACTTGAAATACTAATGGCCATGCTTTAGTTTCTTAAGGACATGACGTACCTGTAAAAGTCGCAATCACTGACTCTGTGGGATGTTGTTTGTTGTCAACGAGTCTATTGCACCGATAAGCTGCAACCACACCTGCCACCGACAGCTTCTCGAGTGTCTCCGCAGGGCTTATTTGTGCGTCAACCCCACGAACAATGCCTTTAGTGTATGCGAGATGTTGTGGTATATACGTGCTTACCGGGATCGAAGCAAAGGAAGAACACTTAAAGAAGATCCTTTACACATTGCTGATCTGGTGTCCGACATACAACGCCACCGCGACCAAACTGCCGCACGTCGGTTATGCTCTGGTAGTTTGGGGTCACGGCATGGAGATGTTCTTGTGTCGCCTTAGGGTTATTCAGCTTAATGAAATTTCCACCCAAAGGTATACCAGAGCGACGGGAATATTGCTCACGCCACTGCGGAGAAACAAATCAAGAGGTAATTCATCATTGCGTAGCGAGGCCGTCCACAGGGAACGCTCCTGACCCGGAGAATTCCTCGACATCAGTACAGCCTCAAGACTAGATCAAGGAAACAAAAATTATCCTGCATGAAATAATGGAAAACACACCAAATACCAGGCAAAAAATAACAACTATCCGGTACTTATCCACTCAACCACCACCGAGAACCGCCTAACCACTTGCGTTCGCTGCCGCTATGCTCGGGCTACACACCCTCGTGATGATGATGATGATGATGATGATGATGGTGATCCTTGATACTCTGGCGCACACCAGAGTATCAAAGGGGAATCGGCCAAGAACCGGGCGGCAGGATCTTAACTAAAAGGCTAATGGTTTTTCAAACAAAACGTAATTTTGGGCTGAAAAAAAATATAGAAAGAAAAGCCGAAAATCGAAAAAGGAGTATATCTGAGCAGGGAGCGATGCAGACTATCAGATTGTGAACCAGCGCCTCGAGAGCGAACGTCATCTTCGTCTTTCACATCCCTCAGTCGCAATCTGTATGGCGTACTGAAGTTGGAATAAACGCTTTTTATATTAGTATTTACAATATTTATATCTTCTCCTCAATCATTAGATGTTAATTTGTATTGATTTTTAATTTTTTACAATAAATGTGATTGTATCTTCTTACCCCCCCCCTAGCTAGTCAAAAATAAACACAATAGCTCTATCGTTTTGCTCGAGAACATCATTACCCGCCTGCCCTGATCTGGCAGGTGAAGAATGCGAGATGGTTGGCCGCTACCGCATACTCCGTCTACCTGCGACAACTGTGGTTTATTTCCCCTTTCCCGCATGGCACAGCGTACCAGCCCTGTGAACATTTCTCGTATTTGCGGCTCGTGCGGTCCTCAACGCTCAATAGTCCAATGGCTTTCCTTCATCCCACCTGCCTGTACCAACGAGATACTCTCTTGTCTTCTACTCACCCTTTCTGTTTATCTTCTCTCTTTCTACCTATCAACTTAACTTGCCCCTTCGCCAACCCTAAAAGCACTGAGCTGTGCCACCACTAGTTTGTACACCCATAAAAGTGGTCGATTGTTCCAGTTGGGGATACCTGATTTAGGTATATACGCGGTGGAAAACACGGGCGGGAAAAGGACAAGTACAAGTGCTGACTATCAACTGAAGGTTTATTTATCCCGCACTGAATTTATATATGACACACAAAAAAAGAAAAAAAAAGAAAGTTTGCATTTGAACAAGCGACAAACTTCATACACCCGAAGCACGAGGCCGAATATTTTATTTATTACACACATGCACCATTTGCCAGATAATGAAGCTCTTCATCTAGATGGGCAACCGAGGGTTTGCTCACTCAGTTGCCAGGTTCCTGAGCCATTCTGTCTGATTCAGTAATCATGCGAGTGTGATCATCTTTGTGCCCATGCAATACAACTGTATTTTCGAACAGCGCATGACAACCACACCTGCTGACATGCTGAGCCAAGAAGGCTTCATACTCGCAGTGACCGGTGTCCGTCCGGCTACCTGGCACGGTGCAGGTTATGCCATTTCTCCTCACGCAGGAAGACGGATGAGCTTTATGAGCGCTGGAACGCAGATGGCGTCCACACGATGCACACAACGCGAGAATACGAACGTATGAGAAACAGAGGCTTATTAGTCTCGCGTTTCGCTGCAATTTACGGTAATAATGAAAAAAAAACAACAACAAAAACGCATATATTCTGTTTGTGTGCATTTTCACTGTGAATGTAAAAAAAAAAACACACAGATAGCCGGCTGAAAGGCTTCACGTTTTCTCCGAACACATTTTGGAATTTGCTAAATGACTTTGAATTTTTTTATATTAGTACTTACTCTCATTATTTATATTAGTTTACTAATTAAAATTTAACTGATATATGTTTTAGTGTTCCACAACAAGATTTCTCTGGATCTCCAAAGGTCATTGTATTTCCCCCATGAATCCAAATAAAAAAAATGTGTAAGGCAGGTTAACACGATCTCTCCAATGCTATTCACCGCGTGGTTACAGGAGGATTTCAGGGCCCTATAGATTGGGAAGAGCTAGGGATAAGATTTAATTAAGATTCTATTAGTAACTTGCGTTTCGCTGATGACATTACCTTGATGAGAAAATCAAGGGGCGAATTACAGCTCATAATCACTAAACTGGGTGCGTAAAGCATAAAAGTATGCCTGAAAATTAGTACGCACAAAACTAAAGTAATGTGCAGCAGTCTCGACAGAAAACAGCGCTTTGCGATAGCTGAAGAGACATTGGAACCTGTAAAGGAATACGCGTACTTAAGGACAGGCAGTAACCACGGAGCCGAACAATGAGAGTGAAATACATAACTAGAGGAATAAGGATGCGGTGGATCACATTCGACAAACATTCTCAAATCATGAATGGTAATCAGACACTAACGCTCAAGAGGACGGTATATAACAGCTGCATCTTGCCGATTCTTACCTACGGAGCAGAAACCCGGAGTCTTTTAAAGAGGGTTCAGCTTAAATTGAGGACGACGCAGTGAGCGATGGAAAGGAAAATGATAGGTGTAATTTTAAGAGAAGAGAGCAGAGTGGTCAGGGAACAAACCAGAGTTAAGGATATCATAGGTGAAATCAAGAACAAGAAAAGATTATGGGCGGGCACCTCGTACGTTGGGAGGGTAACCGTGGGTCATTGAGGCTCACAGACGGGATTCGTATAGAAGGCAAGCGGCTGAGGGGGAGACAGAAAGTTAGGTGGTTAGATGACATTTCGAAGTTTGCAGGTATAAAGTGGCAGCAGCAAGCACATGACCAAGTTGACTAATTGTGTGGTGTACCTCTCTCTCAGTGACGGTTGGTACTGCCCCTTACGCACTCCTTTAACAATATGTGGGTTTTACGTCTCAAGACCACCATATGATTATGACGGACGTGCCCCACTGCTTTACAACTCTGCACTGAACAGCATAAGGCAGACATTGTAAGAGAGAAAATAACTATCTTATCGACAAAATATTTGTGTTCATCCGTCTTTAAGACACAGCTATATTTGACACACAATTATGTATACTTGTTTTGAAAGCGAAAAGTTCGTTTTACACGCCATACCTCTGCTCCCTCCCCTTCGTCGTCTCCAAGTTGGTCATTCCTCTCGGGATATATTATAAAGCTAGGCATACGTTTAAAGCGGTTAAATGTTCACGATCATCTTGTTTATTATAAGTTTTGCACGCCACGTGCACGTGCGCTGACCACGTTCACTGGCATGGTTTCATAATTCTAGTGCATTCGTATATTACGAATATACCGCCTTAGCCTCTAGCCTGTTTGTGTGTTCGACAGATGGCGCCAAAACACCGACAGCAAATTCAGCAATCAGTCAAGCAAGACGTTTATGGGTGTTCTCTGGCAAGACGAAGGTGGTGCACTGTAATTCGAAGATGATTCAAGTACGAACTGGTGAAGTATACGTCCAGAGTATTGGTAGTAACATAAACAGCAGGAAAAAGATAAAAAATACCAGTATTTTTGTTACACACAGATGTTCACAAATAGAGACTCGTGTGAATAAAAAAAAAAGAAGAAAGGAATGAGAACAAACAGAAAGCCAGATTGCTTAATAAGTAAGCGCTAAGTAACACTAGCTAGTTTTAAGGAGAATGGAGTGGAGAATGTCAATAAACACGATGATCATCATCAGCATAACATACGAGTAGATAATATAAGTTGAGCTTTTACATCCCGAAGCCGCAGAGGAGGGCTTTGAAAACTTCGACCACTTGAGGTTCTTTAAGGGACACTGAAACACTTAAAAAAAAACACGAGATTATGGTGTCATGATACGTAATTTCGTGCTGCGAGCTCGAAAATCAGTTGAAAATTTGCATAAACTAACGCAAATACCTTTATTTTGCCTAAAACAAGCAACAGGTGTCGTGGCAGCCATCGCAACTCTCGCCGCTGCTGTGATTGGTCGAAGCTTCATGATGTCACTGCCAGGAAGGTGAGGACAGCAGTCAATGCCGTGTTCATCTGTTGAGCGCTGCGCAGTGCTCCCTACCGAGCTGCAGAAATTAGGCGCCTTCTTCTTCTAACCACTACCACCACAACTACCACTATCTGTTCAAATCGGGTAGTTGCTTTAAGTATGGCGAACTGCGAAAGCCGGACCGAGTTCGTTGTACATCCGTACAAGCGGCACAGAAAAGCGAGTCCCAACCAGCCACCTTCACCCGCGTGGGAAACAGACTGGCGCGTATACGATGCATGCCAGTGTTTAATTTCACGGAAGTGAAGTGTTACAAATGACACGCTTCTCCGTGGATATCAAATTCGATAAGAAACAGCAGCATCGGCACTCGCTTTTAGCTGCGTATTGGAACGGTCCACGCTATAGGCGCGGGCAGCATCCAGAACCATCAGCTGTTCATGGATTCGTACTTTGCAACGGGCGAGGCGCACGCGATGAGTCAATATGCTATACGCGAGAGAAAAAAAAAAATTCGGACGAGCACCGCCCTTGCCGCATTGGTGATATGTGCTCTGAACAGAAATGAAAAAACCGCAAGAATAGTTTGGCTCATATATTGCACTTGTTTTTTTTATAATGCCGTCGCACTTTCTAAATTCTGTCCAGTACTACAGTGATGATGTGTTTAAATGCGAACGGTATATTAGCCCGCTAGAAGCTTGTGACTGTCGTGTAGAATAGCTGATTTCTGCGCACTGATATCTTTGTGCACGTATTGTCGCCATACGTGCTCATGCACGAACTGCGTGCAAATGGGGAAAGAGAAGGAGTGCTGCTGCTGCCTCGCATTTCGGCAGGGCCTATTTTACAGGTGCCTTGCATTAGCAAGCCCTCCGTGGCTCTGTCCGAGAAGGAACTAAGGTTCCTCGATGGTTTCGGTGCACGCAAGTAGTTATATTATCTTTACTTTTCTGTTTCATTTCCTTTTAGATTTTTCTTTGCCGTTTTTCTGTGCAATTGTTTTTTGTTTTTGTTTTTCTCTTACTCACGTTCTGCTCTTTGTGCCATATGGTTTTTGTCACATGGTTACTGTCTCCTCTATATATTTTCGCGCTCTGCGCAATAAACTCGGTTGAAAGTTAGCGCTCGTGTATTTTGTGTCCTTCTTGTCTCTGTGTCGTCGTTTTGTTCTCGCGCTATAACTATCGTCATGCCATACCAACTAGCCCAAGCTGCCACACTCCTATTTCGCAGTCATCTTATGATCCCGAGGAAAGTTGTGAAAAGCAATTTCATCGCGCATATAAGTGCTGCGGCAGCGATATGCCATACAATATAACTAGGCATCGCGAGTCTCCCTCAACATTGCAAAAACGCAACTACTGAATGTCGGATGGCGAAAGTCTCTAATCAAAAGAAGAGAACGGTGCAATGGCAAGAACTCCCTACGAATTGACAGAACTGATGCTTCGCCAGGCAGACTATCACAGCAGAAACGAGGCACAGCCGCGAAGTAAACAAAACTAAGGCTGCTCAGCTGACTGAGCCACAGAACACCGATGAATGGATGGATGGATTGATGTGGCTGTACCTTCTAGATCGGGCGGTGGCTAACGCCGCCCAGCCGTAATACTTAGTGAACCAACAACTAGATTTATCTTTTTTTGCCTTTAAATAGTGAGGTTGAGGACTGGTACTTTGCAGTGAATGGTTTAATTTTCACTCGTGCCTTGACTTTTGCTACCAATCAGATAACCTCCTTTTAGTTAATTCTACCCGCTTAAAGCTATTTTGCCATCCCTGTCCCTAAACCCCAGTGCTTTGAAAAACTCTGCGCCATCATCTTGAACTATAGCGTGAAGCCCTTTACAGAACATTATCAAGTGTTCGGCACTTTCCTCCTCCTCTCCACATGCACTGCATACCTTGTCTAAACCCCTTCGTATTTGGCCAGATATGTCTTGGTTCGCAATACTCCCATCCTGGCCTCAAACAGTAGAGAACTACCCCGAGTATTATCATAGGTCCTTTCCTTGGCAATTTCCTGCTTAAAAGTTCGATAGATCTCTAGTGCCGACTTCTTAATTATGCCAATTCTCCACATGTCAGTCTCCGTTTCCTTCACCTTCTTCTTAACCGATAGGTCTTATTGGTTTGGCCCGCTGCTGTAGTCTAAGTATTTACACGTCAGTTGTCTGGTTCGCTTCCTGTTTTGTATCGACATTCTTCGTGTACAAGTAGCGGAAAACCTTCCTAGCCCAACGCTCCTCCTCCATTTCTCTCAATCGTTTCTCAAATTGATCTTGCTGCTAGGTTCCCTGCCCTCAAATAATGTCCATCCCATATCACCTTGTACTCCCTGATTTGGTGTATTCCCGTGAGCTCCTAAAGCAAGCGTATACCTATTCCACGTAGCTTAATTTCTAATCTTGCTTGAACTTCAGATCTCATGCAAAAGACCGCATTGCCGAACGTCAGACCAGGAACCATGAACCCTTTCCATACTCCTCTCACAACATATCTATTGTAATTCCACAGTGCCCTACTTTTTATTACTGCTGCATTCCTGTTACCTTTAGTCGTTACGTATGTTTCGTGTTCCCTTAGGTAATCGGTCCCATTGCTTATTCATACGCCCGGATATTTGTATTTATCTGTTATCTCTAGCGTGACTTCCTGTATCCTAAGCTTACAACCTTCGTTATGACTAAAAATAATGACTGCTGATTTTTGCTATTGAATCTGAAATCTAACCTATCTACCTAATTAGTGCAGATGTCCATCGATCTCTACAAATCTTCCATGTTGTCGGCCATTAGAACTGTATATATCATCTGCGTACATCAATGCTGGTACTGCCTGTTCAATGAGTTTTCCTTGTTTGACGAAATAGAGGTTGAAGCCAAGTCCACTTTCCTCTAATTTGGACTCTAATCCTTGTAGGTACGTCATGAATAACAAGGGTGACAGAGGACACACCTGCCTAAGCCCCCGTTTTACCTCTGTTGGCTTGGATACCTGTTTTTACGACTTTATAACTACCTTGTTACTTTTATAGGTATCCTTTAAAAGATCAGTGATTTCATCTTCCACACCTAGTGTGTCCAGTATTCCCCACAAGTCCTCTTGAATCACGCTATCGTACCCTCCCTTGATATCCAAAAATGTCAGCCACAGGGGCCCGTGTTCCTTTTCTGCTGTTTCGATGCACTGCGCCAGTGAGAACAGATTGTCTTCCAACCTCCTGTGTTTCCGAAACCCATTCTGCAGTTCCCCCAGCACCCCTTCATCCTCTATCCATGCCTGTAGTCTTTCCTTTATAATCTGCATCGCCAGCCTGTAGACCACTGACGTCACTGTTAAAGGATGGTAGTTGTTTATGTCAGCTTTGTCCCCTTTTACTTTACAGATCATGCTCATCCTGCTAAGTTTTCACTCATCGGGGACTTCACCATCGATTATTCTTTCGATCACTGCCTCTCTCAATGTCTGCTTAGACTTCGGACCCAATGTCTTTATCAACGTAATTGGAATACCATCTGGGCCTGTTAATGTACTACTAGGAACCCTCTTCTCAGCCCTTTCCCACTCTCGTTGTAAAAATGCATGGAGTCACTGCGCCACTTGATCCATCCTTGTCTATTAAGGTGCATAGAGCACTTTGTTGAAAATTTTCGGTTACCCTAGTTCATATATATTCAACAGCTTCGTCCCCTTCTAGCCTAGCATCTTGAGTTGTAGTTATAAACCTCTGCTCTAGGCACGTCTCATTTCTTAGGGAGTTTAGATGGTTACAAAATTTCGCAGGCGCCTTTCTATCCTTTTAAGTGCGAATGCACTTTATAAGTGACCCCGAATCCGCCGTCCGTGGTGCGCCTCCTCCTCTCCCCTAGCAATGGCGTGAGGAGCGGAGAGGAGCGTCTGTAGCAACGGAGCAGCGACGTCACACACCACGTGATTGCGCGCACTCCGCCCTCCGCTCTGTGGCTGCGCGCGCCCGTGCAGCCACGACTTGCTGGAGATCGGCAAGTCGTCATAGGTATGGATCCATCGCAGGCATCAACCTCGACTGCGATACCTCCAACAAGGAGTACAATGCAATCGAATGCGAGCATTGCACGCGTCGTTGAAGATGTCGCGCCGGTTGAAGACAAGGCAGCGCGGCGAAGGGCCCGTGATACCGAGTGAAAGCGGGCGAAGTGGGCCGCGGACACAAGCATCATTATAGTGCGAATTTACTCTCGCATATACGCGTAAACTCACCAAGATTTCCCGAGAGGGTCTAATGGTTCCTGGGAATCGCAATGTGATCACTCGGGGGAGTTTACGTTAACTCACGGGAGAATGACAACGCATTTTACCTTAACCCCCCTCATAGCATCACCCAGTTCATTCGCACTTAACCATGCTCACCCTAGAGGAAATGCTTGGGAGTTTTTTATGTACTTCTGCCAGCCACTGAGCTCCCTTTCTTCTAATCTTTTCATCGACCAGAAGGGATGCTTCCCTTCTACAGCTTAGAAAGTCCCATTTTTTTTCAACATCATCTTTCGGTTCACCTCGCTGCTTAGCATTTATGTGCTCCCTAGAGGCTTCCTGACGTTTTACTATGGCTCTCTTAACTTCCTCATCCCACCAACGTTTGGGTTTGTGTCTTCTTTTCCGGGGTGACTTGTCACGCGTCTTAGCAAGCTCTAGCTCAAAGAGTCTAATTAGATTCGTGTATGTCCACACTGTTTTATTATCCTCCGTGATTACTTTCTCAATTTGTTTAGTGGCTATTTCAATTTGCCTTTCTGGATAAAAATTTTCCTGTAGTTGCTCGTCTTGTCTCCTTCCCACTTTCACTGCTCTTCCAAAACTTAGCTTGATACGTTTGTGATCACTACCCAGACTTTTGGAGCCACCTTCATCTATGTGCATTCCCCTGAGCTTATCATACATCCTATGTGACATCAGTGCATAATCTATCGTCGACTGCAGCCCTCCTACCTCCCATGTTATTTGCCCTTCACACTTCTCAGTACTGTTGCAAATGATCAAATCAAGCCTCTCACACATCTCCATGATAATTTTGCCTGTCTGGTCGGTATACCCATCTATATCTGCTATGTGCGCATTCATGTCACCTAGTATAATTATCTCGCACTCTCTTCCTAACTCCTGAATGTCCGTTGATATACACTCTACCATTGCCTGGTTTTCCTCTCTGGCCTTTGCTCCCGTCCACAAGTACACGAAACCAAGGAGTGTTATTTGACCTGCCACTTTCCCTTTTAGCCATAAATGATCCTTGCACTCCTGCTTGACCCTTTGCAAGTCTGTACTTTTATGAATGAATGCCCCAATACCACCTCCCTCTCTGCTGCCTTCTGTTCTATTACAATATTCCCACGTGTAGTCCGGATTGTTTGGAGGTTGTTCCATGTCCCTGAGATGTGTTTCTACAAAACCGTATACCATCGGCCTCTCTTCCCTTAGCTGTTCTTCTATCTCTTCCCACTTCAGCCTGTTCCTACCACCAAAGATATCCCATTTTCTTTCAACACCATCTTTTGGTTCACACCGCTGCTTAGCATGCCTGTGTTCCCTAGAGGCTTCCTGACGTTTTGCTGTGACTCTCTTAACTTCCTCATCCCACCAGCTCTTGGGTTTGTGTCTTCTTTTCCGGGGTGACTTGTCACGTGCCTTAGGAAGCTTTAGCTCAAACAGTCTAATTAGATACGTGTATGTCCACACTGTTTTATTATCCTCAGGGATTGATTTCTCAATTTGTTTAGTGGCTATTTCAATTTGCCTTTCTGAATAAAACTTTTCCTGTAGTTGCTCATCTTGTCTCCTTCCCACTTTCACTGCTCTTCCAAAACTTAGCTTGATACGTTTGTGATCACTACCCAGACTTCTGGAGCCACATTCATCTATGTGCATTCCCTTGAGCCTATCCTACATCCGGCCCAGCGCGAAGTAGCCCGCCGGGCGGTCGCTCGACTTTTTCGGTGACGTCACCTCCCCACGTGTCTATCTTTTCCGTGCTCCGCCCCTGCGTGCGCACGTGACGAGGGGAGGGTGGCGGGGTGGGGGCGCTCCCTCGGTCAAAGTTTGCTTGCTTATGGCACAGTTGTTTAAGCGAACCTCCCGAAAAAAAAAAAAAAAACTCATGTAGACAAGTTGTAAAAGGTCGCGGATACCGAATTCACAATACATTCACGAATTCAAAACCTTTTCAGTGTTTAAAAATACAATACAAAAACACAACCTTTAAAAATAAAAAGAACTGGCATGTTATCACCTTCCGGCGTGCCCTGTTTCTTTTTCGGCACAATTCGTTATGCCTGCAGTCTGTTTGCGTGACATCACGAGGAAAAAATAAGCCCTCGATTAATATGTGTACGAGGGATAACTCTGCCATACAGTTGCGCGTCCGTTCTGCCTTGTCTCACATGACTATCATGCGCATCATCTGATTTCACTTCGCTTTAAGAGTTTTAGACAGCGCAAAAGGAGATAACAGCACGCAGCCGGAAAGCGCGAAATCCCTATAATCTCACCGCCTGCAGTGCTGACATCTTCAAGCGTTTTATGAAGAAGTGGCGAGAAGATAGGAGAGGCACTGAAAGGCGAGCAAAAAGCCACTCTCTCATCTTTGAACTCTCAGTGGCTTAGGGGCTCTTTAATGTGCACCAAAATGTAAGCACACGTGACTCTAGAATTTCGACTCCATTGAAATGCGACCGCCGACACCGAGATTCGATCTCGCAGCCTTCGAGTCAGCAGTCGAGCACACAACCACTAGGTTACCACAACTGGTAGTCCGCCATGACAGTGAAGTTAACTGAGGGAACAATAGAGGCGGCTCTTTGTCCATGAAGAATGTGAAACAAATGGTGCGGCTGTCACACGTCGTTCCGTGCCACGAGCGAAGAGTAGGACACTTTTAGAAGCTGTAGGCTTCAATTCTCTCGGAAGCAATAATGGCTGAACAATCAGCAATGAACGTTTGCGTTATAGACAGAAAAAAAAAGACGTTAGGTAACTATAGACATGAGTGTGTAACAATAAATGAAGAAAATGACAAATAGTGATAGGTGTGATGTTGCGCTGCGCTAGATTTTGCAAAAAAAAAAAACCGTATTCACCGTAGGGTGGCAGGTTCAGGAACGTCGACAGCAGGGCAAGTTTGATCGATATGTGGTGTTTAACGTCCCGAAACCACCACATGATTATGAGAGACACCGTAGTGGAGGGCCCCAGAAATTCCGACAACTTGGGCTTCTTTAACGTGCACCCAGATCTGAGCACACGGGCCTATCGACACTTTCGCCTCCATCGGGAATGCAGCCGCCGCAGCCGGGATTCGATCCCGTGACTCGAGTGTAAGCAGCCTAGCACCTTAGCCACTACCACCGTGGCGGGGCGCGGACAAGTTTGTGACTAACCATCATAACGCGACTGGACTAGATCATGATGATTATTATCACGCGGGCGTACACATTTCCGCACCTCTCTCCTCTTATACCCATCACGCACAAACGTGAACGCGTTCATCGTCGCACGATGAACGAACGGACGAAAGGTGCAGTATGCGTGCATAACTACGAGCATCCATATCAGGTCGTCTGAGTGTAAGAAAGTGATGATTGTTTACGATTGTTGGAAAAAAATTCTGCTGGTGACACCTATACACACGTATGCGCAGATGCGCATAGTTAAGTACAAAGCAATGCACAAAGACCCAACTTTTTCTGCTTGTGCAAATGTGAATAGACAGTGTTCTTACCGACGTTCTTGCCAGTATAAGTCAACCGCGAAATCAGCGAAAGTATTCACCATATATGAAAAGCACAGCCAAAAAAAGGAAATAAAAATCTCACCATGGATATGATCCTTCTTTTCTTAAAGTATGGGTTTGCGTGTGACAGAGTGAAAAAGTCGTAATATCCTCTTACATGCGTATTGTATACATGCTTCACATCTTTCCTTCCGTTCGCGCTGAAATGCGTTATGTGGAGTATGTAGATATTTGTGTCTCGTACGTTTTCGTTTTCAGGGCGCTGCTATTTATTAGTAATTGACATTATTGCAGTTCGGCTTTATAATATTATATGCCATGGAAGTTACATGACGCGTTGATATCATCTTTTATGACGGAACAAATGGTGCTAGAGACTACCACAAGGCTATGAAATATCAACCACAGGTTTTCTTGTTGGGTAAGAAGACATGGCACCAACGCAGAGATAGAATGGAAATCATCACCTGACATGTATCGGTAGACCAAGCTGTAGCGTTTTAAATCAATAAATAACCTCACAGCCATGCAGGGAAAGGGGTGGTATATTAGACTGGCCGCTTGGGCAACGAATGAGCGAAATTCGTCATTCTCCTGGTGTCGTCTAGACGATTAGTTTCAAAATTCGTGAAAATCCGCGAATGCGGTATACATATACGAATTATTGGTGTTAGAACATGTTCAGTACAGTGGTCGATAGATTTGTCAGCTCTGATATGAGTGGGAGTGGAGGCGAACAATCAGAACGGCAACGGTATAGACGTGTGGCCGTCTGTTTGAGACCAACGCACTAGTGAGACCCACACTTGAAGCTCAAGAACCTTCATTCCGAATACTACAAGATTTATTTTTGTGGTTGTTCACGCGATAACGTTAACGAGCTCGTTTCGAAGAAATTGCGGTGTCGGCGTCGTTGGCTGTGAAAGAAAAAGCAGCAGTGTCCGTGAACAAAAAGTCACCAGACACGGTAGTCTATAGTACGGTTCCCCTTCAGGGGAGGGGGGGGACGAAGGTTTTTCACAGCTCCCGCTCTCTTCCCCTCACGCTTAAGTCAATGTATGGGACAGACTTCGTGCCCTCCGCCACAACTTTACTAGACTATAGTAACGTTGATCCGACTCTCTTAGGTGACAAGGGGGATGGCTGGTCTAGAGGCTAAAACTAACGCTGACGTCGTTACAGTCAAATCATCTCGTTCAAACCTTCACTAATATTCTGGTTGCAAAGCGAGCGCATTTTTATTTTAAAGGGGCTTATGTTATTTTCGCACAGAAAAAAGTGAGAAAGCTCTCAAATTCTCCATAACTTCCTTTTCAAAGCGAAATCCAAAATCTAGATGGGAGCCGAAATCCAAAATCTAGACGGTGAGTGACGGCGACGCCGTCGGTGAAATTACAGCAGAGAGTGTCCATATACTTGCTATCGTAAGAATATTATTTTCAACGATGGTAACGTCATGAAAATTTTGTATGTAGCACATACATTGTACCCAAAGAAAAGTTTCTGCGTTGATGTTTATATTGTAAGGAGTGAAATAAAAATAAATATTGACTATTTTAAAAGTTTTCTCGCATTTTACCCCCCTATATATATATACTTTTCAGCTCTGAGTTCCAGTAATAGTAATATCTGGGGTTTTACGACCCAAAACCACGATATGATTTTGAGAGACGCCGTAGTGGAGGGCTCCGGAAATTTTGACTATCCGGTATTCATAATTGTGCACTGACATCGCACAATACACGACCTCTACCATTTCGTCTTTGTCGAATAGCGTCCACCGTGGCCGGAATCCAACCTGCGAGCTTTCGGTTCAGAAAAAAAAAAGCATATCAAAGCAATCCTGATCTAATTATTGATGTGGGATTCAAAAATCCCAGCATGTGCCCCTCTTTACAAGACAAAAACTCAAGAATTTTACGAAAATGCCTTTCATTTACTGCTCACATGTCCGGTTCTCATACAGCAACTCAAGGGTATCCAGAAGGCTCACGATGCGGTGGTGAGGCTAGGCCTCCCCGTCCCTACGTGGGAGCGGCCCGCGATTCTCCCCCTTTTGAACAGGGGTGGAATCCTTCAGGAACCAAATAAAGTTTTTCATCCATCCCGATCCATCCATATCCGCGGAATGAATGATGATGAGTGGGGCGAAGCGTTCGTCAATGCGTCCGTGTTTCGTCCGTGTGTCCATCCATCCGTACGTGCGCCCGTTCGTGCGTCCATCCATGCGTGTGTCCGTTCGTGCGTGCGTCGGTTCCTCCGCGTGTCTGTCTGTCTGCCCATCTACTTGTCTGCCTGTCCGTCCGTGCACCCGTCCGTCCGTTCGTTCATCTAGTGAACACTTCAAGTAACACCATCTCGCTTCTTTTTATCATATATTCATCATATACAAGTACCGCCATCCAGTGGACATTCCAAGGACTTAACTAGAGTATGTACCACATTTCTGCTGTCAGCGCTTTGTTAACAACGCGTGATAACGACGCCGTGCTACGTTTTCTGCAACATGTGGACATGCGGATAATATGCCCGAGGGCGGGTATGTGCCACGGGTATGCGGGTATGTGCCACAGATTACGCACAACGACAACGGGGGACGCACAAGCCACGCCATAAGGAGCTTCGCCCCTAAAAAACTTCCCCAAGAAAAACAAGAAAGTTGTTATAGTTTAATATAATTTTTTCTTAAAGGCTGTATTCACAGACCTTTGCCTTATCATGTGGGACAAGCGCATATTGCAGACTCTAAGTGGGCGCTTGCCGCACATCTGTGCCCTTTGCTTTCCGGCGGGGCCAGTGGCGCGACTTCATTAATGACACTACACGTTATCAGTTTCCCATGCTGCTATTGACTGTGGCTAAACGATGGTGCGATCGAAAGACGTACGTCGGCAGCCGGTACCACGGTTGAAACCCGGTTTCCATCGAAAACAGCGTCAATTCTTCTAGTCTGCGAAAAACGGCGCTGCTTTCGATCTGCCGGAAAGCAAGGTTGTGTCGACAAATTTCAGCATCCACGCTTTCGTTTTGGCGGCTAAATTTTTCTTTAGCATCCCTCGATTCACATGGTTTGATTGATTTGTGGGGTTTAACGTCACAAAACCACTTCTGATTATGAGAGACGCCGTAGTGGAGGGCTCCGGAAATTTTGACCACCTGGGGTTCTTTAACGTGCACCCAAATCTGAGTACACGGCCCTACAACATTTCCGCCTCCATCGGAAATGCAGCCGCCGCAGCCGGGAATCGAACCCGTGACCTGCGGGTCTCGATTCACATGGTGCTGTTCGCGATTAGTTCCATCACTTTTCTCGACATGTTACTCTGGTCAGACATCCTCGGATTCTGCTATAATGCCACTTGCTACATGTCACCCCTAAAACAAAACAAAACAAAAACAAAGAGAGAGAGTGTGTATGTATGAGAGAGAAATAGGCCTGCGGGAATGCTATCTTGTTAGGCATAACGAATAAATGTTTGTCGTCTTCTACAGACGGTGGCAACGGCAAGGCTTCGAGGGGCACTTCGGAGTAACTCGTGTATCTGGGATTCAAGGCGCCGAATGCTATACGAGTGCTTGCCCCGAACGAGAAACGCTTGAACATCCCACCTAAAAAAAAGGAAACTTCCTTCGCCTCGTTCTCCCTCGTTGTTTTAGCCAATTGGGCGGCGTCGGTGGGACGGGCGCTGACAAGGCATCCTCGAGACAGGTCATTGCGCAACAAGGTCCTTGCCGTTCGTCGGGACGTAGGGAGAAACGTCGCGCTGGCTCTGAATGCGCGTCGCCCCGGGGCCCACGGCGTACCTCTGTACCGACGTATGGGGTCTCGAGGCGAGCTTCGGCCACGGACCCCGAGGGTGCTGGCGGCGAGACGCCTTTGATCTGGCGAGCCAAGGGGCTCCGACGTCACTCGACGCCGCTCGACTGGCTCGAGAGATCCGCTGCCCCGGGCTCGCTTTATTGATGCTACGGGGCCGCGCGGTGCGCAAGCACGAGTACTTGTTCAGACTCTGCAGCGGGTGACTCTCCAATGCGAAAGAGAGCGCGAATATAAGCGCTCTCTCTTTGTGCGACGGCCTCCCGCTTACCTCCGCAGCGCTTTCTTCTTCGTGGCTCTTGGCCTCTCTCACTTTCAGCAGGACGCACAAGCTGGAACTGATAGAGTGGTCTGGCGTGTAACGCTCAAAGGAAAAGTAATAATAGTGACCATGAACGGACGAACCACCTGCCGAATATCACCCATAACGCAATAGAAGGAATAGGTAAGCGCGATTTTATACTTGAGCGACAATTGTTATTTCATTACCGCAAGGATCGCGATGCGAGCTTAATCACGCTTGGTGGATGGAGCTCTCTATGATTAGACTGTCAGTATAGAAATTTGGGAAGACCGAAGGGGTTCCAGCAACGCGATTTCATTTTCTTTCGAGATCTGTCAACAACCAAGCACAGCTCCTTTTTCAACTTACGCGCGGCTCCATGTCATGTATATCGGAATTTTCAAATGAGAAGCATTCTTAGCGAACTTCGGTGCCTTGGGAGTTATCTATCTATCTATCAATCTATCTATCATCTATCTATGATCTACTAAGCGAGCGAGCGAGCTACGAGCGAGCGAGCAGCGAGCGAGCGAGCAAGCGAGCTATCGAGCGAGCGACTAGCGACTAGAGAGCGATCTAGCGAGGACGAGCTACGATGGAGCGAGCGAGCTACTAGCGAGCGAGCTACACTATCTAGCTATCGATCTATAGATCTATCTATCTATCTATCTATCTATCTATCACTATCATCTACTAGCTATCTATCTATCTATCTGATCTATCTATCTATCTATCTATCTATCTATCAATCTACTATCTATCTATTATCTATCTATCTATCTATCTATCTATCTATCTATCTATCTATCTATCTATCTATCTATCTATCTATCTATCTATCTTCTCTATCTATCTATCTATCTATCTATCTATCTATCTATCTATCTATCTATCTATCTATCTATCTATCTATCTATCTATCTATCTATCTATCTATCTATCTATCTATCTATCTATCTATCTATCTATCTATCTATCTATCTATCTATCTAGCCGCCTACGACTTTGAGCTCTCCTGGCTGTTTGGATAATGGTATCGATACCAAACTTGGTATGGCAGAACATGACTGTATGACGACCATATTTGACTAGTCATAACATGAAAATCATGATATGTATGTCATGAATGTAATAATTTACATTTCATGGTCTTGCTGCTCCTGCGGTGGTTTCGTTCACATGACACGTTGCAAAACTGGTATAGTATGACATGATGGCATGGTGAACACAAGCGACAAATCCTAACATAAAAAATCATGACATGCGTGTCATGTAACAACATGACTAATGCCACGCTCATAATGCGCTCGTGGCCATTCTGTTAGCGTCACATTTACGAAATTTGGTATTGCGGTACGTGAATGGATGACAAAGGTAAATGACACATCCAAACGTGATAGTCACGACTTGCGTGTCATGTACCAACATGACTACATGCCACACTCATGATGCGATCGCGACCGTTTTACTAGCTTCACATATGCCTAATTTGGCATTACGTGACGTCAATGGATGACGAAGGTATGTGACTGGTGCAAACATGATAATCATGAGATGCTCGTCATGTGACAACATGACTACATGCCACAGTAAAGGCGCCAATACACTTCGACGTGACACGGCGCGCCTGCGCGCCGGCGTTCGTTTCGTCGCGTCACGCCGGCGATGCCGCGCCAGTAGCCGGTCCTGCCATATACTCGCAGGCGCGCGCCGCGCTGCGTTGCTTTCTCGCATGCGCGTTTCAGTGCGTCCGGCATCCCTCCGTCACGAAAAGATTGATTGATTGATTGATATGTGGGGTTTAACGTCCCAAAACCACCATATGATTATGAGAGACGCCGTAGTGGAGGGCACCGGAAATTTAGACCACTTGAGGTTCTTTAACGTGCAGCCAAATCTGGGCACACGGGCCTACAACATTCCCGCTTCCATCTGAAATGCAGCCGCCGCAGCCGGGACTCGATTCCGCGACCTGCGGGTCAGCAGCCTAGTACCTTAGCCACTAGACCACCGCGGCGGGGCGTCACGAAAAGAGGCAGACGCAGTGCTGTCTGGGTAACGTAGTGGGTGTGAAATGCAGCATGTCGCATTTCGCGCCTGTTGGCGTCGGGCCGCACCGACAGACTCTGGTCGCGTTGGTCGCGCCTGGCGTCAGACAATAGAGTTCTCACGTTTCGCTAACGTATTGCGTCGCTGTGCCCAGCGTGCGCGCGCGTCAACGTTGCAGTATATTGGGTCCTTCATGATGCACTCACGGCCGTTTTGCTAGCTCCGCATATACCAAATTTGGTTTTACGTGACGTCAATGGATGACAAAGGTATATGACTTCAGTGTATGTATATATATATCAGTGTATATATATCAGCGTATGGAGTTGGCTTCGGGCGCCCCCTCTTCGCTGACTAGGAAAAGCCCCTCTCCCCCCACCCAGTGCCCCCTTGGGCGCACCGCTACGCTTCTCGTGGCGAAGTGACGAAAATTGAATGAAGGCGCGTCGCGCCAGTATCACAGCAGTGTCTTGTAATTAGAAACGGAAAGCTATCTAGCTTGCACCAGTGGATCACTTCTCAATCGTGTGCCACGTTTTGTAATAACACTCGTTGTTGGGCTAGTTGGTGCACTGCATCAAAAAAAAAATTCTTGCCAATAAATTTACAAACACAAGAAACGAAGACATAGCAGCTATCTTGTTTCCTTCTTCGTTTCCCTTGTTCGTTATTTTAATGAATGAATATATTTTGTTCTGATGCAACGCTTTGTGTTTATCCGTTTCTTTCTGAGGGCAAGAGAACTGCGATTCCCACGTTTACTTTCACAGTACGGCGTAAAAGTGTTCACTGTGCAGCACTAAGCATAAACAGGGGCGGCCATGGACGTGCGCACAGGGCGGTGGAGGGAAAAAGGGGGTCACATAAAATTAATCGCGCAAATGTTATCATAAAAGGTTGATCACTGCCTTAGCACTCGTTCAAATTGACTCGATTCGTTTAACCCCCCTCTATAACCGCAATCGCAATGCTAGCACATCAGCCATGAAAGTAATCCTTTCCTTCCATCTTTGAGTACGCTTCGAAAGCTCACCCGTTTGAACTTGTTTCACAGCATATATAATCATTTCACTCTTCGCCATACATTCACTCTCCCGCCGGAGCATCCACGTCAAAAACTAGCCGCTCCATTAAGAAACGAGAAGATGTTCTCCGTATCATTTTTACCGTGAACCGCAATTGAGTGGAACCACAGCAATCGAGTGGAACCACCGTCCAGCGGAAATCGCATGAATCACCAGAAATTAACGTTGTCGCGTAATACTAGCAGTGGCTGCTTAAATAAAAGCCGTATAACCTTATGTATGTATGTATGTATGTATGTATGTATGTATGTATGTATGTATGTATGTATGTATGTATGTATGTATGTATGTATGTATGTATGTATGTATGTATGTATGTATGTATGTATGTATGTATGTATGTATGTATGTATGTATGTACGTACGTACGTATGTACGCATGTATGCGTGTATGTATGTCCGGCCAATGGCAGGCCGTCGTGAAAAGCATAAAGCATGACATCGCTTCATTTCATTCTTGAACCCATTGCGCACCTTGTTTTCTATCGTAATCGACAAAGCCGGGGCGGGAAATATTATTATAATGTGTGGCGCTTCGCCGCTTCTCAGGGACACAAATACAGAATGACCCCCGCTCTGCTTCCTAATAACAGAATGACCCCCGCTCTGCTTTCCTCCACTGCAGCATTCATACAACCGAACGCTGTCTGACCGGGGTCACACAA
This sequence comes from Rhipicephalus annulatus, assembly GCA_013436015.1. Taxonomy (NCBI): domain Eukaryota; kingdom Metazoa; phylum Arthropoda; class Arachnida; order Ixodida; family Ixodidae; genus Rhipicephalus; species Rhipicephalus annulatus. The sequence continues at coordinate 19,080 of WOVY01012810.1, read as the reverse complement.
GCGCGCTACAGCAGCCGTTTCAGAGAGACGGGGGGGGGGGCACAATGCGGACACGACGCTGCTGAAACTCCACCAATCATTTTCGGCAAGAGGAATGCGCTCCGTGGTCACGCAATAACAGTCGTCCAAACGAAACACGAAGAAGTCATTGCCAGCTTGGCAGGATTCGGGGCATACGAGTGTATATAAGAAGACACGTCCGTAGCGTCTAGATCGATTGAGCGCGTATCTGCTCTTCCGATTTCTAGATTCTTTCAGCTTTACAAAAAAACCGACACAGCGGCGCCTTTTAGAGAGAACTATATGCAGGGCTGTGTGTGCACGTTGCTATCAACAGGTCGCAGAAGATCTAGATCCACTCAATTCGAAGTCGTTATTTCGAGATCAGGAACTAATTTTGAGACCGTCCGGAATTTATCAACGCGCTTTCAGATCGCAGCTAACGAGCAAGCTTTTATTCTGTACCGATGTATGCAAACGTGGCTGGGAGTGATCGCCAGCTGAATCACTACTGCACGTCCTCATGCGCTTTTTTTTTCCAAAGCTGCGAATACTTCAGCAAATGAAATGTTAGCTGAATCCGCGAAAATTTATATCCAAGCCACAAAAACAGCTAGGAAAAAGAAATAAAAAAGCCCTTATAGGTATGCACCCTTCTGAGCCAAAGCTGTCGCCACTGCGTCACAGGCGGGCGCATAGTTAGGAGGGGGGCTTGCCCCCTTGCTCTTCCCTAATAATCCAAGAACAGTGTTGCTAATCCGGAGTAAAAAGTACATTTTGAAGAGTGCGCTAAGTTGGCCCCATGCCCAGCGCAGCGAGCTACGGAGCTCCCCCTCCCCCCTTCTCCCCCGCGTGTGCACCTCTACGGGTAAAGAGGGTTTGACGAATATGTCTGGCTGGTGATGACATGAATAACGCGAAAATTCCGTCGCGTACGTTGTCACACAATTTACTCCAGACGCGTGTAGAACATGCCCGTAAACTACGGGGCGCAGTATGCGCCTCAGGTGATTGACAGTGATATATACCCAGGAGCAGTGAGAACAGACATTGGTAATTTAAATGGGAGAGGGTTAAAAAATTGACATTGGAAGCGTTGGCCCCGTGAGTGCGAAGAATAAACATCAGGGTCCAAGCAGGAACCGACCCCAAGAATGCTTTGTGGAAGTCAAGTACGTATACTCTACCACAGATCCACGCCAGGTCTTGGAAAGTGTTTTGGTCAAATCCTATGCAGACGTAATGTTGGTGAAATGCCACTCGTGGTTGCAGTGCTAGCTATTTAATTTTATAATCATTACGCACGTACTTCTAGATACAGGTGTCACGTCGAATCAACGTCAGTTGTATTCCTAAGCACCGTTCACTGCTGTTGTCTACGCAGCGCTAGCCAGTGCTACCATCCTCGCAAGAACAATCGCACTGTGTGTTGCTCAAGGCATCGTTACGCAATGGTAAACAACTGATTACATACAACATATACCACTGTTCAACATATGTCTGTGCGTGCAACACTTGTACATATATTTAGCATAATTTGTTTTTTTGTAACGTTTCGCTGTGTATAAAAAAGTTACACCAAAGTTACCTTCCCCCTGCATGCTTTGCCTGGCATTGATTCCCGGTACGTCGGATCTGTCTGTCTCTTTGTTTTTTATAGAATTCCAAGCCACTTTTTTGCCAAAAAGACCATTGTACTCGTATTACAACACTTTTCAAGATGCAGGTCGCGGGTTCGATTTCCGGCTGCGGCGGATGCATTTCCGATGGAGGCGGAAATGTTAGAGGCCCGTGTACTCAGATTTGGGTGCACGTTAAAGAACCCCCGATGGAGGCGGAAATGTTGTAGGCCCGTGTGCTCAGATTTGGGCGCACGTTAAAGAACCCCAGGTGGTCAAAATTTCCGGAGCCCTCCACTGCGGTGTCTCTCATAATCAAATGGTGGTTTTGGGACGTTAAACCCCACAAATCATCAAGATATGCTTACTTTTGCTCGATGGCACTACTTTTGTCAGATGGCCTACACGGTGAGCGTCCACCCCCACCCCGCCCTCGAAAGGACCGGGTCAAAGGTAACAAACGCAACGATACCTGTTCCAGACGCCGAAAAAAGAAAAACGAAGGAAGAAGCTCTATTAAAAAAATAACCCTCGTTGCGAACGGTGTTCTCCGCGAAGAGAAATAGAAGAAAAAATGCAGCCGATAACAAAAAGAAGCGGACGTCTGTGCTTCCCATGTATCTCTCAGGATGTGCGTGCAAGGCACGATCGCAACTGGGCGCGGGCGGCCGGAAGAAGCGTCTCGCGATGACGACGCCCCGCCGGCCCCTCACACCTACGCACGGCACCAAAGATGCAATTTGGACGTCAGGCGGTGGCCGGGGTCAGCGCGCGTCAGGGAGGCCGCCCACCGAGCGACCCGCATCATGCGGCTGCCTTTGGCGAAGCTCTTCAATTACGCTTCTTTGGGCGTACGCAATCGGTGCGCGACATTCAGTATATATATATATATATATATATATATATATATATATATATATATATATATATATATATATATATATATATATATATATATATATATATATATATATATATATATATTTCGCAATGTGTTGTGCCTGGGAAAAGCTTTGAAATGGACATAGATATATAGATTTGGGGTGGGGTGGGTTAACGTCTGAAAACTACCATATATTGGGATTTGAGAGGGAGTTAATAAAATTTTCAAATGCGACAATCCAAAACAACTATCCTAATTACATTTTATTTTTTTGCTTGACGGCGATTCATCAACTGCCTCTGCCGACTCATGATGCTTGTAAGGTTCGCGAGCTTATGGCGTTGGTACACTGTGCCGATGGAGACTATGACGTGTTTGCCTAAGCCACTAACGCCCGGTTTATATTTCATGCCATTCATAGGGGCCAGTGGCGTGAGACAAGACTAATTACAAGTTTATCGAATGGCATTCACTCCAGGGTATGTTGTGATGTATGGTTTACGAGGGGCAAAAGCAGGTGACGTTAAATCGTTGCATTATGCAATTGAAACTATCAGTCTCGAGCCATTAGGTTCTCGCAAAATATATATCCATAGTGTGAAGGCTTGTACGCAGCTTTATGAGTTATGTGCGACTGTGCACCAGCTCGTAGGTGTAGTCACTACTATTACCGACGCCAAGCGTTGGCCTAATCACAGAGGGCGGGACGATAGACACAGTCATCCTATACAGGCGCTGTTTGAATGGAACTCGGGAAAAGATCTCCGCACATCTATAGCTTCATTTAAACGATGGGAACAAAGCTGCACACGTTTGCCTTGTCTTTTTTTGCGCATTTTCAAGAGAGGGACCGAAAGTTGGGCATCTACGCATAGTGCTGCGAAGATTGAGGAAACCGCGGAGCGGGTGGCCTTACCTAGCATGACTGAAAACTCCAACTAGCCTCGTTCCTCCCCTCGCTTCTACAAAACTATAATATACTATCTCCTCCTTTCCTTCCTCATAACCCCCTCTCCTCTTTCTCACTCCTTGCTATACCACATTACACATTATAGCTATGCTATTACTTACCCTTTTCTACTTACTGTTCTCTCCCCCCACAATGCTCGTCCTCACCCTAAATTACTTTACATACTACCACACTAAGCATGCTATGCTTTAGCCTCTTCCCACCTTTCCTTCAGCGTCACTTGCCTTTATTACCCTTTGCTATATTATACATGATATGCTTAACTCTTTCCATCATGCCCACTTCTCTTTTGCACACCTCGATATACAATACATGACTATGCCGTACATTATACCATCCTCCTCAATCTAACGACTCTTGTCGCCATCAGTTTTTTCCCCAACCCTTGACGTGCTATACACCCCCCTCTTCATAGCACTACTCACCCTCATCACTGACCTTTCCCGTTCCCTTGTTATAGTATACTATACATAGCTATGCTACGTTTTACCCTATTCTACTCCTTTCCTTTCTCCGCACCCTCACTTTCACGCCCACATAACATATTGTACTATGCATTTACTCCCCTCCACTTGTTTTACCGTTGCCCTATGCTATGCCTTCTTCTCTCACAACTCTCTTCTCCCCCGGTTCTACAGGTATGTGCGCTCAACAAATGGCGCTACATCGAGCATTAACAACGCCACTGTTATAAAAAGAAAGTAAGTTTAACAGCGAGAAATAATATATACTGAGGTGATATAGGCACCGTCTGCCACAACCTCGCCCATGGCCGAAGATTGTCATGTGTGAATAGACAGTGGACCTGCGTAAATGGTCGCACCCTAATAGCTAGTCTTTGTGTTTTCATTGAACACGGGTAAGCTGCTCCCGTACGTGGCAACGCCCAAGGGCAGCTACACGGAATGTCGAGCAACGAGAGCGGTTCATCACATTTGGAGCTCGAATTGACGCCGCCGATTTATTTTGTCTCGTTCATCAGCATTTGGAGGGGCTTTTCCGTGCGTGAACCGACTCCTTCGCACGCGCTACGCGACGCAGACGGAGAAGGGGCACGCGTCTGCGGTCTCGATTGACTTGTTGCCAGTCAAGCTGCTGCCGCCGCGGTCGGTGGTGCGAGGATGCCCCGTCTGTGGCAAGCAAGGCTGCGTGTGGCACGCATAGCCCCCGGGTGGCTGGGCGTGGACGTGGCCCGGGGCAGGGGTGGTCAAAGGCGTGGTGGTCAAGGCCCCGACCGAGGACTCGCCGCCGCTTGTGGCGCCGCGACCAACAACTGGGGGCATACGGCCTCGGGGCGGCTCGGCCGCCGTATACGGCCGCCAGGGGCGTCGCCGGAGCTTCGCACTATGCGAGGCCCGCGGGAGCAGAGAGTCGGTGCGCGCTTGCAGACACCACGAGCAAGCACTAAATGTTCATGCGCGTACTCGCACGGGAAAAGAAACTGCGCACACACAACGATTCTAGAGGTAAGCACGAGGGAGAGGTTCTCGGCCTCGGCGGCCGCATTCCGCCACTATGACGTTCGAGAAGGGAAATATTGGGGCAAGTGAATCTAATGCTATGCCCGTTCAGCCAATGTAAGCACGATCTTGTTATACAGGAATAGTAGCTATCAGGGAGATTCGTCACTCAGTGAACTTCGCTTCATATACGAAAATTTGACGCGTACAATAATAAGAAAACAATATGCCACTCCCACTCATCTTAGCAGCCGCTCTCTACGCCAAGTGTGTGGTGCAAGACGGGGGGGGGGGGGGACAGGGGTTAGGGTTCAAATTTACCTGAAAAAAATTCAACAATGTGGCCTTTGCATACAGGGCGTTCCAAAAAATGTGTCCACTATTATTTGGCTAACTTAGTAGTTCGTTGAAACCGGCCGATGCATCATACAGCGCATCTACCATTCAATTCGAAAACGCCCTCAATGACGACACTGTTTCCCTCATGGTTATCAACTTCCACCTACATACTTCGTTTCGTGGTAGCGCCTTTTATCGCATGGCCGCTTATTGACGCTGGCTTATCCTCCTCCCCCGATGCGAGGGAAACGTCATTGAGGGCGTTTTCGGTGTCGCCTGATGAATTAGCCTAATCTCCTTGCCACACGATGATAACCAAAGGTTGCCTTTCAGATATTTCGAAGTGGTTATGTATTATTCACATAAATTGATTGATTGATATGTGAGATTTAATGTCCCAAAACCACCATATGATTATGAGAGACGTTGTAGTGGAGGGCTCCGGAAATTTTGACTACCTGGGGTTCTTAAACGTGCACGCAAATGTGAGCGCACGGGCCTACAACATTTTCGCCTCCACCGAAAATTCAGCCGTCGCAGCCGGGATTCGATTCCGTGACCTGCGGGTCTGCAACGAGTACCTTACCCCCTAGACCACCGCGGTGGGGCATTATCCGCAGGAAGCCCATTTGACTCGACCGCTTAATTACACTTGTTAAAAAGTTAATTGTTTAATATTTTATAATTATTTCCATAATTCGTGCTTGTACGCACTCGGAGATTACTTCTGCTACAGTAAAGGAAACGCCACAGGTAACGCGCAGATACCTCCTTTCTGTAATTTTTCAATAACAGTGAACACATTTCTTGAAGAAACCTTGTACACGCATACAAATTCAAGCACGAACATGCATAAACTATGACTGAAAGCCCCTTCACCCTCGCAAAAAAAAAAAGAAAAGAGGCTACGCCTCTGGACCTTGTAGATCTCAACGACCACACACATAAGCTATAGCGCATACGCGCGGCCAGCATACTTTGACGCGTTTTAATGACACCGGCAAAGAATCGACAGCCGAAGCAGTGCTTGTGGCTGCCGCGAGCACATCTGGCAAGTGAAGGACTTAGGCGGTTTCTATGTCACCCGGGATCGGGCTTTGTATGGATCGAAGAGAATGGAGAAAAATGTCTCTTTATGGAAGCCAGCGTTCTGAGAACACACGAAGCACTTCAACTAATAATAATAATAATAATAATAATAATAATAATAATAATAATAATAATAATAATAATAATAATAATAATAATAGAGATGTCCCAGCAGAGAGCTCAGAAAATCCAGACCATCTCGTGTTCTTTCATGCGCACAGACATTGCACAGTGCACGGACCACAGATGTCGCCTCCAACGAAATGCGACCCGCGACCTTCTGTTCAGCAGCCGATCGCACGGCCAGCGCCACATCATGGCGGCGGGCGCTGTTAAACAAGGAGTCTCGTAACGTGACCATATATTGAAAAATTCATGCATCCGCTGATGTTAAAGAGAAGACCCGTTGGAAAGATGTGTTCACAGTTTGAAGGCGTTGGTTAGTTAAAAAAAATCGCGAACATATCAACAGGTAAGCACTAGCATTCAACCGCACAAGTCTATTACAAGCCCAGTGGCGACCCTTCTTACGCAAATAACGATGAAATGCAAAACAGAGGACTGACTGCCTTGCGAAAGGCTGTGCTTCCGAGAGAGGTACACTTTACGAGCGTAAAGTGTACCTCTCTACACGTAACCATAACAAAGCCGCCATTGTGTCCAGTGAATATGGCCGCCATGACGTCATTTCCGCCACATTTTTCACGTAGGGCGCCGGCTGGGCATGCCCTCTCCTAACTTTTTTTCCTCCATGCCTCGCACTCACGATGTGGATGACACTATTTTAGTTCCGCGCGCCAGAGTCTTTTTTCTGGATTTGGGCCTTTCTTGCATCTTCACATATATAGATACGTATACACATAAGAGAGTGACGGCGATGCCGACGCCGGCGGCAAAATCTAGTCGAGAGTGTCGTTATAATTGCTATCGCAATAAAAATTTACAGTAATCGGCTTATCTGGTCCTAACCACTCCTCCAGCGGAGATTGTCGAAATCGTAACTGGCGGTCTTTGGACTCTGAAATTGCCGACGACCTGTGGAGGCCTGCAATGACACTTTTTTGTTTTTTTTTGGTGGGGTGATATTTGCACAGTGTGACACCAGATGTCTCTTGGTCCACTCCTATCGTCTCATTTATGCCCCTGAAATTTATGGCGTGTGCCTCATCGAAGCCGGCGTGCATGAGTGGACACGACCTACACAGAAATTATGATGGCGAGCTATGGAGCTGCTTGACGGCCAAGTAACGCAAAAAATATTTGTGCATAAAAATTTATCGTTCACTTTAGGTTCTACAATTACCGCAGAAACGTGCCAGCGTTCATGCGAGGGTGTTACAAGATCAGCCTTGCTGGTTAAGCAGTTCAATAACAGAAAATGTAGATGCCGTTGCGGAGAGAAAAAAAAAAGCAAAACTTGTTTTCAAAACAGAGCTGATAAGTCTCATCAGCTTTGTCGCAACTATTCTGTAGGAAGTATAATATTGTGTAGGAAGTCTCATGCTTAGACATTTTCGAAAACAAGTTTTCTTCCTTTTCCGAGTTTCAAACAATGTTTCTTCACTCTTTGCTGTGCATATATGTTGTACAAAAGATGTCATTTTTGTAACGGTAATATTTGTGTGTTACATTATTATTAACTTTCTAGAACGACTGGTGATGAAATCAGTCCCTTCGTGTTGAATATGTTCGATATTTTTTTGCGTCGCAAATTATGCAGTTAAAAAAACTGAGTTTTTTGCCGCGCTGATGCGTCCTATATGCATAATATATGAAATAATAAAATATAAAATATTATTTTTAAGATTCGTGCCGATCTCTCGTGAAATCGCCCGTTTACGACAGTCCATGGTGCAGGCAGAGGTGGCACACCGGGCACGTTCTCCACCCCCCCCCCCAAATTCTTTTCCGAAATGGCATACGTAGCGCCAAATGACCGTTTGCCCGCCCGGCCCCCTCTTCCATTGACTGAGGCGCCTCCCATACCGAAAAAAAAGAGAGATAGACAGGTTTATTTACAGAAAGGCAGAGAGGTCGACCTGAGCGCTATAGCTTGCTCTAGCCTGCTACTTTGTACTGGGGGAGGGGAAAGGGGAGAAGAAAGACTAATGGATGACGATGGTGAGGTAGAGAGGTGAGAATATAGAATTATTTGTAGTTAAGAAAAAATGTTATAGCCGCGCATATAGCACAGTTGCTTCCGAAAAGGCTATAACCGCTCTTATGACCACAGTGGCATTGTTGGTGTCTGGCCAAGGGCCCAACACGGTCTCATCAGTTAATGACCTACTGCGATAGTGTTCAGTAGAAGAAATCAGTGTTTGTGGTTCACGTGAGTATGCTGGGCAGTCACAAAATATGTGCTCAATTGTTTCTGCCACATCGCAGTGTTCACGGTTAAGACCGGTGTCACTGCGACCGATGATTTGTGTGCGTGACTCCTTGTGAACGCCACACGAAGACGAATGCGGCGGATCGTACTTCCGATGTGCCGCTTCAATTTAGGGGGCATGCAAAACCTCATTTCCGGGTCCCATTTGTGAAGTCACTGGTGTCGCCGTTCCGGTTTGGTCCAGTGCTGAAGTGTGTAGCAGCGCATCGCGCAGCAAAGCAGGGCGTTCGTGTCAGCTCGTGAAAACGCAATGCGCACTGCTTAGGGCATTTTTAGCTTCAGCGTCGGCCTCTTCATTTCCCATCACGCCGCAATGCACGGGAATCCACTGGAAAGTGATAAGATGGCCATTTTTTCAAGCAACCTGAATACGTTCTGCGATATGTATTGCCAAGATGTAATACAGACTTTTCCTCATGATGCAATTAATGATTTGCAAAGTGGGTTTGGCATCAAAGAAAATCGTACAGGCTTGTGGTTGCTCTACGGAAACAAATCTTATTGCCTCCCGGATAGCGACAAGCTCTGCGGCAGTTGATGTGGTTTTAGGGTCCACTTTGAATTGTCAAGCGATACCCATGTCTGGGATGACAAAGCCTTGATTTGATTGATTGATATGTGGGGTTTAACGTCCCAAAACAACCATATGATTATGAGAGACGCCATAGTGGAGGGCTCCGGAGATTTCGACCACCTGGGGTTCTTTAACGTGCACCCAAATCTGAGCACACGGGTCTACAACATTTCCGCCTCCATCGGAAATGCAGCCGCCGCAGCCGGGATTCGATCCCGCGACCTGCTGGTCAGCAGCCGAGTACCTTAGCCACTAGACCACCATGGCGGGGCATGACAAAGCCTTGGCTGCGGCTGAGGTGTTCAGTGTGGTAGACCCGTTGGTGTACACGTACAATTATAACGCAAGTACGTTACACGTTACAGTTATAAAATTGTAGCGAGTACGTTACTAAGTTACGAAAAAAAGTATCGCGCGAACGGTAACGGCGTTACTTGTAACGCGTTACCGCCAACACTGCCGCAGAACAACGGGCGCAAGCGAGGAAGGATGCCGAACTGCTCATGCCAACGAACACCATGGAAATCTCTCTTCAATACGTACAATGCCCTATATACAATAGAAGTGCGCTTTTTCGGGGCAGGAGAACTAGATCACAGCACGGAAACCAAACCACTGCACCACATTACTGTTTAGGGACTATACTTGGTTACGAGAGCCATTAATGACAGTACACGCCCACAGCAAGGCTGATAGAGGCATCTTATTATGATTTGTCTAACTAAAATGTGCTTAAAAACTTAATTAACGTCATCCATCCATCCATCCATCCATTCGTCCGTCCGTCCGTCCGTCCGTCCGTCCGTCCGTCCGTCCGTCCGTCTGTCTGTCTGTCTGTCTGTCTGTCTGTCTGTCTGTCTGTCTGTCTGTCTGTCTGTCTGTCTGTCTGTCTGTCTGTCTGTCTGTCTGTCAAAAACACAAAAGTAAAACAAACGAGAACACTTCTGCGTCGCTTCCGAGTGGAATGACAACTGTAGGCTAATGATATTTGTGTCACTTCCAACGCTTTACGTCCGCTGTTGAAGAGAATAAGGTGTACCTAATTATATCGTAGTGCGCTCTCTGGTGAAATTCTGTCTCACAGTGTCGCCACCAATGTCACTACGGCCATAGACCTCTCCGATGTGAATGAGAAAAATTGATATGCTCGCATTCGTAGCACGAAACCACAATGGAAAATAATACGCAGTTCTGAAAGAAAATATCATATAGTTATCTTCGAGGACACCACGCTTACCCAGTATTCCAAACGGATTCCTGGAATAGGGGGACTAACCATTAATTTCCATCATCACCTTCTCCAAGATTGATCGATAGCTAGTCTTTTATGGCGTGACGCCCCCTGGTGACGAAAAGCTCGTCTTATTATCATCACCACCATCAAAGTTTATAGACATACAAAATTTATTTTGACATTATTCATTATTGACGTATATTACACATAATTTATCAACCTTTCGTATCAATGGTATTGCGAAGATATATGCAGTGACCAAGGAAATAATTGACAGTGTTAAACGATCCGCATACCATGTGAACTGTCAGAGACACACAAGGATCTGGCAATATGACTTGCGTAGTAAGGTTTATCCAATTCTGCAATGTGCTCAGCAACTTCACTGAATGTGGTAATTCGGTCAGGACACGGCTTCTTTCCACGTAGGATTTTACAAAAGCAATACTTTTGTTTATAAGACATCTCCTGTGCGGCTGTCCAACGTAGGTTGACGAGAAGCTTGCTCTTCGGACATCACTAGGCTACTTTTTTTAGGGGGGGGGGGGGCACCATGCCTTTGGGGGTCTGCGGTGCGCAAAGCAAAAAAAAAAAAAAAAAAGAAGCGTTGCTGAGCATGGCTGCTGCATATTTAGCTTGTCCGTGTAAGGTTGCTGACAATGTTAATATTGGGTACCACTTTCATAGCGTGTGCATGAAAGAGTTAAAAAATATTGAGCGAAACTAACTTTCGAAGACAACATTCGCCGCCAACCTTCCACCTCATCAGCCGTGGAACCCGGTCCTTGACCTCTCAATAGAACTATATCGCTTCGTGTGGAGCAGCAATGGTATAAAGGGCAACGTGAATTGTGGCGACGTCTCATTTTATTTTGACCACGCTTGCTTCAACGGGTCACGAAAGAGTTATTTCAACCTCAGTGAGTAATAAATGATCGACAAACTGCCACGGCTGTATGGGAGTATGGTTCCAATACGTTACGAATACATTATTTTTCGTCTACCCTATATAAATAGATTACTCGCACATTGTCCAAAAAAAGCGATGATTTTACTTCGCCGTCAGAGTTCCTCTTGAGATGACGCCCCCATCATTATTAGGCCCACAGTCATTGACGGTGGCGTGTAAATTAATTGACTAGCCTGAGCTACATGTATTTCTTAACTCACAGCTCTTCCGGGTCACTCATACAGAAGCGTATCTGAGAGCAGTGGCCGTGCCGTGGTGAGGTGTCTGGGAACCGCAGCCCGGCCGAGACGCAACCACGGCCGCAACAGCGCCTGCCCCCCCCCGTCCGTGGCGCGCCGCTCGGCGGCCGAAGAGATTCGAGGAGGAGGCCGGGTGTACCAGTTTCGCGCGATCCGTGGGTGGTCGCTATCGAGAGCGCATCGGTGGTGGTGGTGAAAAACATTTATTTACAAAAGAGAGGTGTAGGACCTCTGTAGAGGCCCCTACAGACTAGGTGGAGTCTCTATTCCGGGACCCCATTGGTTAAAGCCGCCGTCTTGGCTCTCTGGACCAAGGCCTGCTGGGCCTGAAGGTCTGAGCAGCCGAGCAGGGCCGCCTCCCAGTCCTCTCGCCTAGGGTTTGGGTTAGGAGTAATGGCTGCGTTAGCTTGGCAGGCCCACACCATGTGGTAGGTGTCTGCCACCTCCCCACAGTGCTGGCACTGTCCTGTGACCGTAGGGTCGAAATGTTTGACTATGGCAGGACATAGCAATGTATTCGTCTGGAGGCATCGGCGCGCCGCTTGTCCCAAACTCCCTGAGACGTAACACGAGCTCTGACAGTCTCGCGGCGAAATTCGACCAGCGGGCTGCGTTGGAAATCCTCCGGATTCGTCACACGTGACAAGTGTTGTTGGTGGCGGCGCCAGGCCACCGACCGACCGCTGACAATGGCCGCCCGGAGCGCGGCGGCTGAAAAGAGGAAGGCGCGCCTGTTGCGCCGCGCGCTGCATTCAACGGCTCAGCAGAGCAGCAGCGGGTCAGCTGCCGGACAAAGGAGGATATAAAGCGCGCGTGGCCCGCGTGCTGCCAGATAGCCTTCAGATTTTTTTTTATTCTTGTATGCAAGTGTACCTGATGCAAGGAGCCGGTCGCGCCGCCATTTGCAGCGCTCTTGGGAACCGTGCATCAAAAGAAACCTTATTTCTTTTTTTTTTGCCCACGTTCTTCGATCTTTCCTTTCGTGATTGCGCCCCATAGTAATATTGCTGAGAAATACATGCACAGCCGAAAGCCCGCTCCTCTCTTCTTATTGTGTATATACCACACACACACACACAAAAAAAAGTAGCACACTGCGCTCACGCGGGTTTGGTTGCGTGCGGAAGCAAAGCGCGAGCGTTCTTGACACTCGATTTTGTTTCCACGAACAGATGGCTCATCAAAGTTCGTTGGGCATTTAGGGGACATGACTATGCGATGAACATAACAGGCGCAGCAAAGAAGAATTCGCTAAACCTGCTCGTCAATCGTAGGTCGCTAAAAGGAGTCGGTTACACCAATCGTGAGAATCGCGGGAAAGCAGTGTTGCTCTCTCCACTTCACCCTCTCATAGTTCGCCAAGAAGGGAGCGTGGTAATGCAAGTGCACATGTAGCTTTAAGTCACCAGAGAATGAATTGAAAAAAAAAAAAAAGCTCACTAGTTCTACGTTATTGTGAAGCGAGGACCTCATACCACGTCTGAATTGGTTTCTCTGTCACTCTATATCATAATTGCATCTTTTTCATGAGTATACGTTGCGAAGGTATATGATTGAAACCACTTAAACCTAAAACAGGAACGCCTTTAAGGTACGCGCAATTGAGGGAATAATACTACTATATAAAGTACTGTTATAAAATATGGCGGCTGTTCTTTATTATAATATAAATTCTCCGTACATGTAGGCTGCAGAATAATTTAATTCGGATTATTATCGAATTCGGGTTTCAAGCCTGTCTATAACACCGTGCTCCGCCAGGGACGCCACAAGCCGCATTAAATTTGCGGCAAACAAGGTGTACGTTTGGGGCTTAATTGATCTTTATGATCATGAATGGTTTTATAAATTTCAACCAAACAGATGAGATATGGCATCGAGGTTGAAAGCAATATGCTAAAGTGCCAAAGGCGCTCGCAGAATTAGCAGTGCTCTTTCTGATCATCATCCCACATCTAGCAAAAAGAAATCCTGCGTAAACTTTAGGGCATGTAGAAAATAATCTTGACGGTTCATACAATAAAGGTAACGCAAAATTGTCAAATATCTTTCCGTTTTATATTGCGCCTTTTAGTACAGACCTGTTCCATGTTTGTAAACAGTGGTAGGTGTCGTCGACATGCTGAGGAGCTTCTAGTGACGTCGTGGCGCCTATAGGCTCCACCCAGCGCAAAGCTCGCCACCGCCCTCTATGATTACGTGGCAACTCAGCAACTGCAAAGCTGACTCCGAGCGCAGCGCGTCGGGGGAACCTCCCGCGCGAACGACGTCGCTTCAAGCGCCTCTGGATTACTCGGTATGTCGGTGGCGCCCACCTCTGTTTACAAGCATGGAAAGGGTATATACAAGAGTTGATTAAAAGACGAACAGCGTACTTTGTCGTCTTCTCCAGGACATGGTGGAGATGCTATCTGGATAGTGCAACAAGACATGAACACAAAAGAATGACTTGTCTCGTCCCCTTCTTCGTTTCATCCTGTGTCCATGTCTTGTTGCACTATCCAGATAGCATCTCCACCATGACTGACCAACATGTCTATTCTGCCACCCTCGTCTTACGGTCATCCCTGATTCAAGGTTATGTGACTGTCCAATTCGGCGAGGTAGGTTAGGAAAGACGCAAGACACAGCTCATTCGACATTTCTCCAATGTGGTCAGTGTACTCGAAATATCGTTATATTGCAACACGCGTTCCTTATTTTCCTTTTTATTTCATTCGCTATCAGTGCCAGTGTGTATCACTGTAACCTGACTTTCCGTTTACCAGCCTCAAGTTCGGCCAAATAAACAGTTTCATTTTGGACAAGTCGTGTCTCTGCTTTCGTCGACGTCACTGACAATATACATAAGAATTTATGTAATTAGCACCCAAGCTTGTTCTATGCTTTTCACTTCACATTAGTGGTATTCCACCCAATGACAACGAGAGATAACGTAGTCAGTGTTATTGCCAGAAAAAAATATGGTTTTGTTGTCGGCATATATGATGAAAATTTAAATATTATTAACAGAACGATCTGTCAAAATTTGAAGAGACCTTGGATCACTATTTGCATGAGTGTGCTACTTGAGTTTGATGTAACCTGTATTTGTGTATTTGCTAATGATGTTCTTTTTCCCTCTATCATTACGTTACCCTTTCTGCAAGGACTCTCACAAGAGAGTTGACAGTATTGCGAAATGAACAAAAATAAATCAACTAATGCTAACGACATCATTTTGCATGTAGGCTCTCGAAAAAAAAAAACGCAGGCCTGCGTGGTAGGCGCAGCACACTCACAGCAAAGGCTAGAAGAGCGGCATTTCCGATCCTGTATAAACAATCATTGGGTAACTACTGCAAGCACACTTGTTTGATGCTCACAAAGCCATTAATAATAAAAAAAATTAGGGTAGTAGGCTGGCATTCGCTATGATATTTTTCGTCATTCTTCTGAGAAGTGTGGTATCCGCTAAACTATTGCGAGGAATTTTGTGCCAATTGTTCAGGCAGTGGTTGAAGATGATGAGGAATTATGCCTGAAGTGGGTATGCGCCACAGTTAACAGGCAAGAGGTCTGCATGAAGTGATGCTTACCTATTCTCTTTCTTGCTTGCTTGCTCGCTTATTTTCTCTTTTCGTTTCTCATTCTTTCCCTTTCTTTTTTTTCGTTCCTGTTTTCCTTCTTTCGCTCTTTTTTCCCTCCATATTTCTATTCCTTCTTTATACTCTATTTTTTTGTTTCTTGCCTGCT
Source organism: Rhipicephalus annulatus (assembly GCA_013436015.1). NCBI lineage: Eukaryota > Metazoa > Arthropoda > Arachnida > Ixodida > Ixodidae > Rhipicephalus > Rhipicephalus annulatus. The sequence continues at coordinate 3,576 of WOVY01012810.1, read as the reverse complement.
TTCTTCCTCTTGTCGTTCTGTTTTTCCCTTCTTTTTGTCTATTTCTTTTTTCTTGCTTGCTTGGCACTTTCTTTCTTTTTGTTTCTCTTTCTTCCCCCTTTCTGTTCTTTCTTCCGGCTTTTTCTCTCTTTTTTCTCTTTATCCACCTTTCTCTCCTCTTTTTATTCTCTTTTTTCTTGTTTCTTGTCTGCTTTCTTTCTCTTTCCGATTCTCTTTCTTCTTTATTTATTTCTTTCGTCCTCATCTCTTTTTTCCTGCTGGCTCGCTTTCGTTTTCTTTTTGTTTCTCTTTCTTCCCATTTCTTTTCAAACTTTCCTGCTTTGTTTCTCTCTTTTTTCTTTCTTCCTTTTTCTATTTTCTTTTTCTCTAATGTTTGTCCCTTTCCTGCTTTTTTCTCTTTTCATTTCTATTTCTTCCTTTCTTTCTGTCTTTTTCGTTTGTCTCCCTTTACTGTTATTTTTTCCCCCTTTCCCCTTTTTTTCTCTTTTCGTTTCTTTCTTTCTCTTCCTCTTTCGTTATTTTATCTTTATTTCTTTTTTCTCCTTTTTCTTTCTCTTGCTTCCTTTCTCTCTTTCCCTCATTTATTCATTTCCTGTTCGTTTCTTTTTTTTTTCTTTCTCTCTTTAATTATTTCTTCATTTTCCATACTTTTTTTTCTTCCTATCTTTATTTTTCTTCTTTCTCTATTTTCTTTCCATTTTTCTTTCTTCTAAACAAGCGAAAGCGTCTCTGATCACTGTTTCCGGGTGCAAGGGGCATGGCGTCCTTCATGTTCCTTTCCAGGACTCGTAAGCCCATAAAGCGGCCCAGCGAAAGCGCCTTCACGCGATCATGGAAATCAATTCTCTCGAAAGTAGCAGTGTTCCAGACATGTGCCCGTTCTGGCGTTGATTTTATGCGTTATCCAGTAGATCATTTTTAGTCCGCCAACACGAAATGTTACAATGAAGCGCCCACAGTAAGGCATATTGTCGATTATGCAAACAAAAAAGTTTGCATAATCGACAGAGCGCATTCTGATGCTTCAATTCACTTCACATTGGCAAGCTAAGCGTGTGGCCTAACGTACAAGGCACTGGCTTTCGCACCGTCGGTATAAGGGTTCAAACCCCAAACCCAGGAAGACAATTTGTTTATTTATTTGGTGCACACCCACTTTCTGTGAATGAGGAGTATTTCGTGTGGGTGAGAAGGGTTTTCTTGGAACATCACTAGCTTGACAAGGCAGTCATTTCAAGTTTCACTTAAAAAAAGGGGGGGGGGAATGCATGGTGAACTGTTGCAACGGCATAACGGCCTTTTTACATAGCAACACATCAATGTAGGCTAGCCATGTGGATGCTTTGAGCGTGTGCCCCTCAGAAAAAAAGAAAAAGCAATTCTTGGCGTAAGCAGCCAAAACCCACCCCGAGAGCAGCCCCACAAAAGAGCGAGAGGGGTGACGAACAATAGTCCTCTCCGGCTGCCAGTTGGGATATTACGCACTCCCCGCAAATGTTGACCCTGCGACGTCTAGAGGGAGCCCTGTCTACGTTAAACCACAGAAAATGTGGATTGGAGCTGGAAACTCGGATGAGCAAGCAGCCTTTTTTTAAAGCCAAATTAAAATATCTAACAGAGAACGGTCGTCACTAATAATCGGTCAGAGGTGGCCCCGCCATGCAGGACTATCAAACAACACAAGCATCTCAAGTTTTCAAATTGGCATGAGGGTTCTTTAGTCTATTTAGGTTGACTGGATTAATTGACTTGTGTATGATTGCGAAAGCCGCATAGTAAATGACACCACTATACGTAACAGAGCAGCTGTATGCATAATGAAGTCTGAATAACGGATTGAACATATCGTTGCATGTTTTTTTATCGTATTTATGGTTTAGGTATCGAAAAGCGCTTTCATGCATTTTCATGTTATCTCAGGGAAGCGTTGGTCTCGGCTAGTTTGTAACCTGTACTTATGAGTTTTTTTTTTTGGCGCATAATCTAATGTAAACACACCTGACATACTAATTGCATCGGTGGTATGCCTGTATCACATGCTTTTCGTAACTCTGTCTGCTTAACTAAAATATTATAGGCACGCTATTGATGGACAACAGTGAAAATTTCCACCCAAAGAGAATCAGGGCTGGTTCCCAACTGTGGTGACGTCATTGGACAAGGCGGTATAGAACAGAAACCACTCGTTATTGTATATGTGGGTGCTTCCTAAAAAGCCTAACACGGGATTGTTTCACTATGAGGTACTTCGGAGCCCAATGGTCAGCCTTTAATACACAAGACAACATTTTAATTACTACTGTAAATGAGTGATTACCACGAGGAAGAAGCGAGGCGGTAAGGCAAGAACGTTGGGGTGGAAAGTTCAAGAGAAGAAAAATCTCTCCGGCAGCGGCAACCAAGCCTGACATTATGGGTTGTACACCCTAGCCACTAGACTTTGACGATGCAGCTCGAAAAGATGTGACGAGTTATCTTCAAAGGTAGGGCGGCATTAAAAGACGCACGCGGCTATACGCTCACAACAGGGCTGCTGCCGGAGCCGGACGTCGCTGGGAAAATTGTGCTACGCGAGGTGAAAGGCCCACTGCCTTGAGCTGAGGACGCCCTGATGTACCGTGTTAGAGTTGCTGTATGAAGTTACTGAAGTAGTTCCTGAAGTACTTTACCGAGACCGATCGCGGGATGCAGAATAGAGTGCGAGTCTTAAAAGAAAGAAGCGTGGCGTGAAGACGCGGGAGGAAGTGTATACCGAAATCGGACGCCGCGTAGCCCCGCTACTAAGCGCATCTGATCCACCCAGGATTTATGTTTACGATCACAGCCAGTCCGCCGCTGACCAGGCAGTCTTTAAAATAAAGTCCAAAAGTGTTATGTTGAAGCCTAAATGGCAAAGGTCCGAATATAGATATATATATATATATATATATATAGATATATATATATATATATATATATATATATATAGATATATATATAGATAATATATATCTATATATATATATCTATATTATATATATCTATATATATATATTTCGGACCTTCTATATCTATCATCAAGGATATCTATCATATATAGATATATATCATATATTATATATCCAGATATATATATACATCAAGCGAGTGTCTTCTGTGGATCCAGTGATAAATAGAAATCAGCTTGAGCGGACAAACGTACGAAAACTTATTAATAAAAGTTTTCGTACGTTTGTCTGCTCAAGCTAATTATATATATATATATATATATATATATATATATATATATATATATATTGTTACGCACAATCCAAATGGTGTAAAAATAACTGTTTATTGGGGCTAACTTGTGCCCGAAAAGTAAAAGAAAATGTAGCAGCGTTTCTAACAGGCGATCAGCAAAAGGAATCAATCTCCGAGAAGCCCTCGAGCGGTGCACCACTTCTTTTTCGTCGAAATCCCGTGCTGAGAAGGCGCGCGCCGTCACGGCCTTTTCTTGTCTCATGATCGGGCTGTTGGTCTCTTGGGGGGGGGGCACACGAACTAGCGCGCGTTGTTTGAATACTGCGTCTGTCTTGCGTCATTTTCCCTCCTCCA
>WOVY01012809.1:0-129143 GCA_013436015.1 Rhipicephalus annulatus | reverse complement strand
AGAAAAAAGGATACAGAAGCAAAAGGCGTTTTCATACGCCTGACAAAGGCCTCTGCCACCTGTAGTTCGTCACAGATGCACGTTTTTTTTTTTTTTTTTTGCAGATACAAACAAGCAACCAAAAACTCTAACATGTCATGTACCACATGAGCGCTAACAAAAGAAATACAGAAATAAAAACAACAGCAACACATAATACACTTAGCATAATACAGATGCAGGAACAAAAAATGGATGCATCGTATGCCACAATGAACTACTTACTTTCTTAACATTAACATTCTACCTACTGTTTTTACACAATATAGATTAGTGATGATAAGTTATTTCTTTTTGATCAAAATTTCTCTAACTTGTTTTTAAATGTCCCTAGACTGACGTCAAACTGCAAGCCATTTGGAATTCATTTACTATTCGCGTTGATTGGTAATGCAGTGTTTGCTTTCCGTAATTTGTCCTGGTTCTCGGTAAACGCTGCAAGTTTCTTCTTGCAGGATAACGTTGGTCATTTCTTTTTGTTTATACCACTTATTTTGTGTACCTCTTGAAGCAGTTTAAAATATATATTTGGTTTGCCTTTAAGATTTCATGTTTATCAAAGAGCACTGAAGTGCGCAAACGGTCTATTCTACCCTGGTAATTTCATAACAGCGAAGTATTTTCTTTTGTAGCATTATAAGTTTGTTATAATTTTTCGCTGTTGTGGTACCCCATATACTAGTACGCCGTAACAAGTCTCGAATAGAATAGGGCACTGTACAAATTTTTCTTCAGCCCACTGAGGAATGAGGGAACCAATTCTGTACAGGCATCCTACCGTTCCCGCAAGTTGCCTAACTAAATGATTAACGTGGACATTCCACGTTAATCTTCACTGAACCATACCCCAAGAAATTTTTGATGTTTTTCTCGTTTTATGATGTTCCGTCAAAGCTTATCTTTATGTCATATTTAACATGTTTATTTATTGGGCGAAATATGATATATGTCGTCTTCTTGGCATTTAACTGTAGCTTGTTTTGTTTAAGCCAGTTTGAGAGTGACGTCATATATTCATTTACATTTTTTTTCTAGTATTTCTAAGTGATGCTGATGTGAAAAATACATTTGTGTCGTCTGCATACATAATAAGCTGTGGTGAGGCGGGTATACATACAATATCATTTACATAAAGCAAAAAGAGCAAAGGACCCAGTATAGAACCCTGCGGAACTCCTTGGGTCAACTGAAGCCGACTTGATGTAGCTGTCTTCATTTGTACTAGTTGATACCGGTTATGCAAATAGTTTTGTAATAGCTTAAGGGTGACCCCACGTATGCCGTACCGTGATAGTTTCCGTAACAATATATCATAATGTATTGAATCAAAGGCTTTTTTTAAGTCCAAAAATAAACCAAGCGTAATTCTTATTTTCCATATTTGTAATTATTTGATCTTTAATAATCGTTAACGCTTGTTCAGTAGACTTATTTTTCTGAAAACCATACTGACATGTTGTGATGATGCCATACTTATTGAAAAAGGATAACAACCTGACGTGAATAACGCCTTCAAAAACCTTTGATAATGTCGAAAGTACTGAAACGGGTCTATAATTTGACATATTATTAATGCCACCTCCTTTGTAAATTGGGGTTACCCTTGCAACTTTTAACTGTGCCGGAAACACGCCTGTTTTTAGTACAAGATTTACTATGTAAGCAAGCGCCTCGGATATTAGCGGACATATCAACTTAGTTCAGCTGCAGTGATTTCGTCTATACCTGGCGTCACATTGCTCTTAAGTTTTTTTATTAGGTTAGCTATCTCAGCACTGTCAGTAGGAAGCATAAAGATTGAATTCTGCATAGCTGTTGTTTCTTCGAAACACGAGTCATCTTCGCTTTCAGAAAAGCCACTGTACGCGCCCGCATTGACGAAATGACGATTTATAGCATTGGCTAGGTTCTCGCCACGCAGCACCACGTTTCCCTCTTGCATTTCTGTGATGTCATATCTTGCTTTCTTTCTCCCAGTAAGGGCATCCACTGTTTCCCAGACCCTTCTTGGGTTATCAATATGTTCTGAAATTTTTTCTGATAATATTCTCGTTTAGCCTTTTTTAAGTCTGATGTAAGTGCGTTGCGGTATTTTTTGTACTCGGCAAATGCTTCGGGTTCTCGTAGGCTTAAAAATTTTTAAAAAGGCCATTTTTTATTTGAATACGTTTATAAAGCGAGCAGTCTATCCAAGGTTTCCGGCAAGTTTTCTCTTTCGGAAAGAGACTTCTTTCCTAGGAAATGCCGTGTTGTAACAGTGACGTAATGCATTCAAAAAACCATTGTAGGCCTCATCAACATCTTTTATCTTATATATATCATTCCAATCTACTGCTTTGACGAGCTGAAAGAATAAGTTCTTACTTTCACTATTTATGTTGCGTCGGACGAAGGTTTCCTTCTGTTGCTTTTGGTGTTTCAATGACAAGGGTATGAAACAAAAAACTGGCAAATGATCGCTAAGATCACTTGACACGATACCGCTTATGGTCTCCGCTGGGTTCGAATTTGTAACGCATATATCGAGTAATGTTGCACTGTCCCTGGTCACTCTGGTAGGGGAGCATACATGATTTGCACAACCAAACGCAGAAAGCAGTGTCTCAAAATGTACGGCGGGCGTATCGTTTGCAGCAAGATTGATATTAATGTCCCCCATGATAACATAAGAAGTGTTGTGAAGTAATGGGGAAGATAGGAGTGTGTCTATAAACTCTAAAAAACGTGTTTTGTGCCCTTGAGGCGGCCTATAAATGACAATCGCTACAAGTTTATCAACCTTTATAGCCAGACATTCAAAATCTGTTGTGATTACCGACAGTTCTAGTTTTTCATGGGTATATTTTTCTTTTAAATAAATTGCGACTCCACCTCCTTTTCTGTCCGCGCGGCAAAGATGCTCAGATCGATATCCAGGAAAACTTGGGACATTATTATCATCGGTTAACCACGTTTCAGTGAACATAAGCATATCAAAGTTTATTGCCGCGGTGTCTAGAAAAATGCTTATGTCGTCTATTTTACTTCTAATACTCCTGGCATTCACATGTAAAGCAGAAAGGAAATTCTTATTTTGTGGATAACACGATTTTAAATCAAGAACATTGTAATACTTATGAGTTTCACTGAAAACACTCATAGTGAACAACGAAAAAACAACATTGGTACACGCAAGATACACTCAACAAACTCAGCACATTTTTTCTATGTCATCTTGACAGGTCACATTAACCACAGCAGAAGATTCATCCTTACGGGCAAGCACTCTACCACCAGAAGTCCAGACAACTTCCATTGTTTTTCCTTTTTTCTTTGGATGGCGGCTGAAAGCAGCGCCTTGTTAGCTTGAGTTAGGTGCTCATTTACAAAAATAGCAGCCCCTGGTCTAAGACCAAGCATTGAAGTGTCTAATCTCCTCTTTCTACATTTAGCCAGAAAATCATTCCTCTTTCCACGCCTGACGAACCGAGCAAGAATGTTCTGAATTGTAGGTTTTGGCGTGCGAACCCAGTGACAAATGTCAATATCTGACGTGTCAACGGTCTCACCCACGCTATCCCCAATCTTTTGAAGAATACTGAAAGCATCACTACCAGGTGGTACGCCTTTAATCTCCAGGTTATTTGAACGCTGATACTGTTCTAGCTCATCACACTTCTTCGACAGGCGCTCATTCTCTGTCTTTAGTTTCCTGTTTTCACTAAGCAGTTTCTTCATTTCCTGCCTTACTGTCCTGATATCTTCTGCGACGTCTTTAACATCATTGCATACATCAGAACAAAAAGACACTCCCTCTTTCAGTTCCTTCATTTCTACCCGGAAATCACGTTTGAAGTTCTCAAACGCCCTGAACAGGTCACGTAACTCTTTAGAATCTGCCGTATCTTTTCCAGAGCCCTTACTTCCCATTTCCAAAATGTCATGCACAACAACAGCAAAGACGCTATGTTCGGCAGCAGTGCACTCCTATGCCAGAGAAACAAATGGGACTAGCCTCACCTGCAAAGCAGTAGATTGAGCGTCAGAGGTACGCCTTTCTTGTGCACTGCTGCCGAACTAAGCGAGCCGCAGGATTCCGCCGTCTTTTCTACTGTTCGCCGTCACTCCCTCCGTGTCAGCTGACTTGATAGGCTCATGCGCCGAAATGGCTGCGCAGAAACGCCGAAGCGATGTCCGGGGGCCAGCGTGTCTTGCTTGTTCGTTGAAGAAACGGCAGTATTTTCACGAGGCTCGGTAGGCCGACTTGGCAGGGAAATCTGCAAAAGCAGTAGATTGAGCGTCAGAGGTACGCCTTTCTTGTGCACTGCTGCCGAATTAGAGAAGTCGGAGAGAAGGAACGTGTTGTAGGGCGGCGCTGGTACTGGTTCGGGGACGACATGGAATCCCTTTCATAAACGTCGTAGCCACGGCGTTTGTCCTGCTGGCGTTTGCGGCAAAATCGTGAAATATGGCCCCGAATTGATTGATTGGTTTGTGGGGTTTAACGTCCCAAAACCACCATTTGATTATGAGAGACGCCGTAGTGGAGGGCTCCGGAAATTTTGACCGCCTGGGGTTCTTTAACGTGCACCCAAATCTGAGTACACGGGCCTACAACATTTCCGCCTCCATCGGAAATGCAGCCGCCGCAGCCGGGAATCGAACCCGCGACCTGCGGGTCAGCAGCCGAGTACCTTAGCCACTAGACCACCGCGGCGGAATATGGCCCCGAATGCCACAGTAGTAACATATTGGGCGAGGTGAGCACCAGGGGGCGTAGTGTCCTGGAGCTGTCACAGGTGCTGGCACTGGGACAGGCGAGTGTGGTGCAAATGCTGCAAGGTTGGACTGCGCAGGAACAGGATGTGCGTGTTGAACAAAGGCAGATGACATGGTAGCGACTTGCGCATACGTCATGGGCAGCGTTGGTGGCGTCGGAGTGTCGGATGGAAGAGCGCAAGCCATGGATGAGAGCTCCTCTTTGATGATGTCGCGCAGACCAGCAGATGGAGAGTGAGGCCGACGGGCGGGTGCACATGACAACCCTTGCGCTTGAGGTTCCTCGCGAATAAGAGTGCGAATCAGCGTGCGCAAATCCGCATCCAAGGAAGGCCGGCTGTCACTGGCGTCTGTGTAGTCTGGGTGCAACCAAATGGCTTGAAGTTCACGAAGACGTTGACATGTGGTGATGACGTCCTCAACGGTGGTGGGGTTTTAACAGCCAGAGCATTAAACGCGACGTGGCCTATCCCTTTGATGATGCGGCGAACACGATCAGCTTCTGTCATCGCCGAGTTCACGCGGTGGCAAAGGGCAAGGACGTCTTCAATGTACGAAATGTACGTCTCCCAGGGATGTTGGGCACGCCCATCGAGCTTTCGTTTCGACATTTCGGAATAGATGATCGGTTTCCCAAAAATATTACGGACTTGTTGAGCAAAAGTAGGCTAATCCGGGAAGCTGCTCTCGTGGTTAAAAAACCACGTTTTCGCGACATCGGACAGATAGAAGGCGACGTTACGAAGTTTTTGAGGCTCATCCCATTGGTTATAAACACTGGTCATGTCGTATTCTTTCAGCCATACCTCGACGTCGTCGCGTGGAAGACCAGAGAAGATGGGTGGGTCGCGCTGCCGGGCGTTGACGATCCACGCAGGAAGGGTTTGTTGGACAGGGATGCTGGATGTTCCGGGCAGCGGTTCTTGAGCCATGACAGAGGATGGGGAAGCAAGCGGCGACCCGAACGAAGCTCCAGGGGAACGTGACGTCGGAGAGGACTTGGGGATCGAAGCAGCCTCCACCACTCTGTAAGGCAGTAGCAGTGTTGGGGTCGCGACGGCGTTTATTAGGCCGAATCGCCTGATGAACGCATCGAACGAAGAAGACGCTTTTTGTGATGATGATTATATACAGATGAAGGAAATGAAGGTCAAACGCTGTGAATATTGTGCCTATATATATATATATATATATATATATATATATATATATATATATATATATATATATATATATATATATATATATATATATATATGACAAAATCAAAAAGTAAAGCAAGAAAAGTTAGCATTTCAACAAACAACCAAATTTATACATCCGAGGCACGAGGCAGTATAGCAGGTTCATTACCCACATAAGCCATTTGCCTGATACTGAAGCTTTTTTTATCTATGAGAGAATTCCACGGATAGATACTTCGATCATGAATTACTAAGTCGCCCAATCGTCAACATTGATTCACTTTGTGGCGGCAGCCAAGCCAAGCCGCCAGGCAGCGCCACCCTCGTCCCAACAACTTCCACACTGGATGGGTAGAGTGCCTAGAATATAGGATGGGTATGCGGGGAGAAGATGTAGCATAACCTCCTTAGGCTCGGCAAATGGGAGGGTTGACACAGCTCTTCAGTAAAATCTGCCTTCCCCCCCACTCCACCCCATAGGAAACCCTGCGCACGTGTGTGTGCCTTTTTTTTTTCTTCGTAGCTACAATTTGGGGACATGTAGCGCCATCTCTCGTCGGCCACAGCAGTGTCCAGCCGTAAATGAATGGGGAAAAAGCGAAAAAAATCATATACGACGAAAAAAAAATAAGTTATGAAAAACGTCTTGCGGTTTTACACAGCATGGACTCGTTTGAACTATCTGGCACAGTTACAGTGTCGCACTGCGAACCTCCTGGCTTCCCACTGCGTTAACAATGGGATCCCATGTGTTTCGGTCTTGTTCAATTGTCTTGAGAAGCCATACGCCTTGCATTGCGTTAGTGTAGTTTACGCACAATGTACCAGCGTGTCTCTGCTACCCATAACCCGAAGTTATTTTTGATAATTATACTTTTTCAAGAGAAATGCTTTCTCTCGCCTATTTCCCATTCAGTTAGGGCAGGCTGCCATTCTTTCCGCCGATACATGGCGTCCCGTCCAGATACCCCCAATTTTCGGGAATGCTACATTTGACTAAAGAGAGGCCGAGGCTCTACGCAGGAACTCGCGGGGTATATAAGTTCTCAAACACGTATGTACGTCACCACGACTAGAATCGAGCACTGTCAGCGCTCGGTTTGGTCATGGGAGATCTCTTCCGTCGTGAGATCCAGGTTCGAGGTTGTCCAGGTTGGTGACGGGTGACAGCGCCCACCCGCGATACCCGGAAAGAGATCACTCCATTTGGTTGAAGATGTACACCACCCATCCACGGGATTAGGCCGTGATCCCATGGTCTGCAGGGTCATTCCACCATAAGTCGAACGGCGCTTTAGGCTATGGGGACTATGGGAACTCTGCCCGTATCCCGGCATGCGCCCGGTGTACTATAGCTGAACGGAGCCTCGGCCTCGAACCAATGAGAAGAAATTTGCTAAGGCACGTTGCCTTGCTAGATGGTTGGGGTTTATCACTTATGTGTGTGCGCCTCTTTTTTTGTGTGTCCTTGTCGTGGCGCACTATACCCTCATCAATGAGCAGAGCCGTGAGCAGACTCTACATAAGGTGCGGCACTGCGCGCAGTCAAAGGTAAGCAGTAAAATGTTGTTAAGACTAGTTCCGCAGGGGCGGCGAGGTTCAAGACTGGTTTCAACGCCAATCTTTTTCGCGTGTCATTGTAGTCGTTAAACAATAAATGCAGCTGAGCTTACAACATCAAGACAGTTACCCTACGTTTTGACTGGATACCGCTACTTCTGGTAAAAAAAAAATAGCCGAAACACGCTCAGAACGTCGAATACGTATTCACTCTGGAGGAAATCTACCCATCCAATTTTCGAAAGGCAACGAAAGCACTGTTACGTTTTCTCGAAGACACCGGCCTGTTTCATCGTCTGTGATGTTAAACTGTTACGCGTCGGCCCAGTCAGTGACCTTTTTTCTTCTCCTCTACAACTTTCCCTCCCCCTCTCTCCTTCCCCAGTGCAGGGTAGTCCCTGGTTAACCTCCCTGCCTTTCTCATTGTGTTATCTCTCTTTCTCTCTCTCTACGAAAGCCCCTCGACGAGAAACTATTCATTTGGCGTAGTCGAAAGTTCGAAACGCAGTTTCGCTGGATCCGACGCTGATGTGAAAGCCCTTTACGTCTACTAATGGCTTCCCAAACATATGTACGTAGTCAACGGGAGATTATTGCATTTAAATAAAAAGCGACTGCGGTCCCTCATATTAAGGTCAAACAGTAGCTGACAAACTATGCGAATTCTTCGACGTGACTGTGACTCTGACAGTAATAAAAAGTAGGAACGTATCGCAACTTCGTGAACAGTTGCCTAGTTGACAGCTTACTCAACAGAAAACCGCTAGCAAGAATTTACCGCAAAAATTAGACAACCCCCGTCTGGTTGACCAGAGATAAACAACAAAAAACAGTAATTGAAAAAAATAAATTACCAAACGACTGAGTAAATGAAAACAAAAATAAATGTTTAAATGATTAGGCACAGGCGGGCCAGTCTTCATGCCAGTTCAGCATACGTTGATTCAAGAAAAGTTAAAAATAAATGTGCAAGTGACTGTAGCAGCAAGCGACACACAAATTGGTTTCCACAGTTTTTCGCTTGTAATCCATTTGTACTTGTAATCTATGCCTCAGTTTTTATTTTCAGCGTTCACGCGAAGATGAACGAAACCGTTCGTGTTAAAGAGGTTCAGTCGCTTGCTGTGGGAGTTCCCCCTTCAATGTTTTCACAGGGTTCTGTAAAGAGACTGAGCTATGCTCTGCAATAACAAACTTCCCCAGTCTGAACATAATTTACAGAATAAATGGTCCTCAGAAGCAAGTTTAAGAAGCACGGCGGTCTCACTTAACAAGCTCACCCGAATCCACATCAGTAAACAAGCATAAAAAAATTTGGAAGATCCCACGTATTTGAAGCCCAAGACTTTATCGAGTGCGTTGACGCCTCTCAGTGCGTTTCAATGAGAACGTAAGTTGATCTGCGAGAGCTCAACAAAGCTATAGTTCTTGATATCTTTCCACTACTGCAAAGAGACGGTCTGCTAAGCTTACCATACGCGAAGCGACTCTAGCTGCTGGACTATAATACCCCTGTCACACGTGGCCCCTTAAGCGCACCTTGGGCGAGTACACTTCGCCGCAAGTGTCATCTGCGCGGTGCCACAGGAGAAAGTTGAGTGTCACTCCCTGCAAAGTACACTTGCCGGATAGATGTGTTCCCCAACCTCTCTTCGCTGCGACGAAGTGTGTAGCCTCGGTACCAGTGGCTAGCACAGAAATGCGCTGTTTCCTAAAGCGGCGCTCATAATGTTTTTAATCCACTGTTTCCGTTATAAGGAATACTGCTATGTATTAAAACAAGTCCTACTGAAGCAAGACACCTCGCTACTCTAACCATTCTGCAGTTTGCAACCACGTACGCTAGAGGGATTCGGCAACACATTCCGCGCAATACCGGCGTCCGTCGCATTGTTTACTTCCACGTACCCTTGCGCATGGGTTAGCTGAGTCGTTCTCTTGTCATTCGCGAGCGCTTGCGCCACTGGAGCTACTTTCGCGTGGACAACCTGCTCCGACAATGAGACGTGGGCGCGGAGATAACAAAGATATGTTGCGCTATGAATCCGCCAATTGTCACTGTCATCATTTCCGAAGTACACTTCGCTCCCTCGTGTAGCAGCGAACCGCCAAAATGACACTTTGTGACCGTAAGCACCCTCGTTAAAAGTTCACATAAGTTGTAACGTGTTGATATGATCGATATTTGGGGATTACCGTACCAAAACCAGCATATGATTATGAGAGAAGCCGAGTGGAGGGCTCCGGATATTTGGACCACCTGGGGTTCTTTAACGTGCACCCAAATCTGAGTACACGGGCCTACAACATTTCCGCCTCCATCGGAAATGCAGCCGCCGCAGCCGGGATTCGAACCCGCGCCCTGCGGGTCAGCAGCCGAGTACCTTAGCCACTAGACCACCGCGGCGGGGCTAGACATTCAAGCCAGAGAGCGACGAAGGCGCTGCTGAAGTTTCTGCGGTCAACCATACTCGCTAAACGACTGCGACATTCTCGTGCTTGAGTGTGTGCGCGTTTTCTATTTTCTTTTCTGTAACCCCCACCTTACCTTTTCATGCCCTTTTCCCAGTGCAGGGTAGCAAACCAGATATTTAGTATTCTGGTTAGCGTCCCCTGCCATTCACTCAACCTCATTCTCTCTCTTTCTCTCTCTCTCCCACTAGTTTTCAATGAAAACCACAAATTGTTGAGTGGCCGCGTCATGACCCCTCTAAGCAAACCGAATAATGGTCATGGTCCACAAGATTTCGGCGGTAACATACCACGGTGGCCTAACTAATGGTTATGGTTCTCCACAACTGCCCCGAAGGTCACGGCATCAAATTCCGGACGCGGCAACAGCATTCCCGTGGGCGCGATACACTGTAGAGCCCAGTGTATTTAAATTTAAGTGCACGTTAAAGAGACACAAAGTCAAATAACATTTACATCACAGAGTGAGAGCTCAATGTATGTCACCGTCTAAAACGACAGTATTACCAACAGTAGTGCCCTAATTACCGATATATTAAAGTAAATGACGAGAACACATGCGTCACAAGTAGGACATCCGCTAAATGATCCCGACGACATCAGAGTTACCGCCAACAATTTATCACTTGTAATCGAACTAGGTGCACTAAATAAACAACCTTCAGTGCATCGAGACGCAATAAAGGGCTGCTTGTTCTTTCTGTTGTATTATTGAAAAAAAAAAAGATCCACCAGACATTACTATGAAGTATGGCCTTTTTAACTCTTGCAGCATCCAGCGGTTGCATGGTTCAACGTCTTCTTTCAATCATTCTTTTTTGCCGATCATCATTGCAGAGTGGAATATATTGCCAGATAGTGTTGTCACCGAGCGTAACCTCGTTGTGTAAGCAGTTGCTTGCTGATCAACTGACGCTGTAATATTCATTAAAACCTTACACTGTTCTCCATGTCTAGGTAAATTGTAATGTTTCTATTTTGCACCTAAAAAGGTAATCTATTTCACTGAGATGTGTGTTTCAAATTTGTGACCTGACAAGTTTCATGTCTAACTTTCTATGTTACTTCCCCCCCCCCCTTATGTAATACCCCAACAGGGGCTTTTAAGCGAAAAATAAATGATGATGATGATGATGATGATGATGATGATGATGATGATGATGATGAGTGGTTAAAAATTCAATTTCGCAGGACTTTACAGGTCGAGCCATCTATAGGAGTCTAGTCAAACCAAGCACGCCTGCCATCTCGGAGGTCATCTCTGTTCTTTTTTAACTATGAATACGATGATTCTCACTTAAATTGAGAGGAATTCAAGTACACAAACGGCACCTTCTCCGGCGTAAGATCTGAACCCCGAAGTTCGAATTATGCGTTCGATGTCATTTATGCTGTGTTATCTGTACGCACATTGTAACGGAATCTTCCCTTACTATAAACAAGGCAGCGCAAGTTGTGCCTGGAAGGGTTGCTTCACGGCATCAAGTGTCTTAATGCCACGAAACTGCCATTTCATTGATTGATTGATTGATTGATTGGTTTGTGGGGTTTTACGTCCCAAAACCACCATATGATTATGAGAGACGCCGTAGTGGAGGGCTCCGAAAATTTCGACCACCTGGGGTTCTTTAGAAACTGCCATTTCAGTTAGCTCGTACGGTGGAAAAAAATTATATACTGCAGTCGTACCCAGAATTAACAATACTCAAGTGCCACGAAAATTGCGTTTTTACAACCGATAATTGCTATAAACTGGTTGGTTGTGTTGAAAGAGCTACAACATCGAATGGGATATGCGAACAAGGCCGCGGGATCAAATGCCGGCCACGGCGGTTGCATTTTAGCCGAGACGTCGTGTGCTTAGACTAAGTTGCACGTTAAAAGTGGCCATAATTTCCGGAACCCTTCACTACGGCGTCTGTCATAATGATATGGTGGTTTCGGGGCGTTACCTCCGACGGAGCCTTCATTCACTTCGTAGAGGGCCTAATTTTAGAAACACGCGACCCGAAGGAGACTTAGAAGTGTGGCAGCTTGGGCTAGTTGGTATGGCATGGCCATAGTTATAGCGCGAGAACAATACGACGACACAGAGACAAGAAGGACACGAGCGCTCGTGTCTTTCGTGTCGTCGTTTTGTTCTGGCGCTATAACTATCGTCATACCGTAGGAGACGTTCGCGTGATGCATTCGGCGGTTGACGCTGCTACGTGCAATTGCCAGTCTCCTGAACCGTGCGCGCCGGAGCAAGAGAAGTAAGATTTCTCTCTGCTCGGGCTATCACTAGTGGTTATTACCGAATTTCGCTGCCGCGTTACATCCCCCAGTTTTTACCTGAATAGAGCAAGTTTAGTGTTTAGTGTCCCATCTGTGCATCTTCTTAACGAGCTTATGGCGCGAAAAAAAAAAACACGAGAGAAGGATAAGTTTTTTTCGCACCATAAGCTCGTTAAGAATGAACCAACCCGCCGAACAAGTCACTCTGTTCCTCTTCCGTGGGTGAGAAGGAACTGAATGAAACAACTTTATTGTCGATCCGGCATAATGGGGGAAGAAGGAAACAATTCGTCATTACTTTCTGTTTTGTCATTGAGGAAAAAAAATTCATTGCACTTACCTCCTCTTCGAAATCTGGGTGTGCAAGCATCAGAATCAGTTATTCTTTCTTTTGGCACCTCTAATAATAATCGTTTGGGTTTAACATCCCAAAACCACCATATGATTACGAGAGAGGCCGTCGCGGAGAACTTCTGGAATTTCGACCAACTGGTGTTCTTTGACGTGCGCATAAATCTACGCCCACGGGTTTACAACATTTTCATCTGCATCGAAAATGGAGCCGCCATGGCCGGGATTTGATCCCGCGACCTGCGGGTCAGCAGCCGAGTGCCTCAGCCACTAGAAAGCCATGGCGGGTTTTTTGGCGACTCTACTCTAGCCTACAGTCACAGGGATGTTTTATTCGCCGTAAGTCAGTCTAAAAGAAAATCTTTCTGAATTCTCCATTACTTGAATAATTCGTACTTGTATCCCTTAAATTAGTTAATTCAAACTTACACGAGTAATAAACTAGAGAATAAACTGAAAAAAATTCACCTACGACTCGGCCAATCCCCTGCATTGTGTTTTAGCCATGAGATGAGAAGAAGAAAAAGAACTGGTCAGCGCTGCAACCATGGAACCTAAATTCACACACATTGTCTACCACAATATTTTTCCGAACCACGCGAAATTATTACCTCACGAACTTTTAAATGGCCTATTACAAGAGCATCTAAATAATCTGCCGACGAATGTGGTTATTGCAACGGATGCGTCGCAAACTGAGGAAAAATCTGGCATAGGAATATTCTGCCCTCAACTTGATTGGTCTTTTTCGTTACGACTGCCGGATTTTATTCCCAGTTTTTATAGCTGAATTTATGGCCATATTATTAGCTGTCCAAAAGTTACCCAGTTGAAATACAGTAGTAGCAATCACCACTGACTCATTATCTGTGTGTTCTTCTCTCTCTGCATATGGTAAAACGCCTCTTCTAAAGCTTTTCAGAATACTAGTTCCCGCGCACCTACAATGTCTCCACTTAATTTGGGCACCAGGACACAAGGGTTTGCTTTTAAATGAAAGCGCTGGTTCTTTTATCAAAGGCGGTGCTTTCGATGTCAATCTTCCCGGTTTTCCCACAGACAACATACATTACAATTGCACGATTCCGCACCTTAACATTCAAAAAAAGCTTATGAGACCCCGTCTTGACAGCTTCTCCAGAATTTCGGTACCTATTAATTCTCTGTAAACGTGATTTATCGCGGTCGAGAATAATGGAAGTGGCCATAACCAAACTTCGTTGCCGGGTTACCTCCCTCAACTTTTACCTGCACAGAGCATGTCAAGCGTTGTTTCCTCTGTGTATCTTCTGTAAGGAGGAGGAAACAATCAGTCATTACTTTCTATCCTGTCGCCGCTATACGTCATTGAGAAGAAAATTCATAGCACCACCTCTTCAAACTTGGGTCTGGAAAATATCCGAATCAGGTGTTCTATCATTTGGCGCCTCTACTCTGGGCTACAGTCACAGGGATGTTCACTACGCAATAGAGGAATTTATCAGTTAGACTAAAAGAATATAGAGCTAAATTCTTCATTCTTTTAAACTTTTAAACAATATTATTCAGTAATTATTTGTTGTGAAACCTATCCATAGCGTACACGACTAGTAATGCGAAGAAGAAAAAAACAAATTCACCTAACACTCGGCCAATCCCCATGTAATGAGGAGAAGAAGAAGAAGTAGCCTACAGACTGCTGCTTTCAGTCCAGAAAGCTCGAAGTCTTAATTACTAAATTTCGATGTCGTGTCCCCCCCCCCCCCTAAACCTGTATCTACACAGAGCTGGTCAGACAACATCACCCCTCTGCGCATTCTGCGGAGAAATGGAATCACTAGATCATTATTTTTGTATTGTCGCCGCTACGATATACTTAGAAAAAGATTACTAATTATGCCATTTCGGAAAATAGGCCTTAGATTGACGGCGGAAACGGCGCTAAGCTTTGGTGCCTCAGTTTTGGGACATTGCCACAGGGATGCTTTCAATGCCGTTTGCGACTATATTCAGGCAACAAAGCGAATGCCTTTGTGATCTTCATTCAAAAAAAACAATTATTTATTACTCCCCAGGGCATAGTGAAGTAAACGCAGCTGAGCAGTAATCATAACACATCAAATCTCAAAATTGCTCAACTTGATTTTTTTTTCCGTTTGCTCTTTTTATGTTGTTCTTATTTTTACTTTAGTCTTATTAAAATACCAATTCATTACACAAAGTTAAATGATCACAAAAAAACTGCACTACACTTTCTTGGCCAATCCCCCTGAGTGGGTACGAGCCATAATCCCAGGGAAACAAAACAAAACAAAAACAAAACTGCTGCTTTAATAACGCTTGACATAGCCAAGGCGTATGACAGTGTGGAGCACTTCATATTGTTAAATACGCTAGAGAGATTGAACTTCCCACAATATTTTATTGAGTGGGTGGCAGAATTCTTAAAATCAAGAGAATTCTACTGCGTCAAGGATGGATGTTCCTCATCTAGATTTAAACAAACGCGCGGAGTTCCCCAAGGAGCAGTCTTACCTCCAGTATTATTTAATGTTTAAGTGAGCACAATTCCAACAGATCAAGAAGTTACTGTCTACATTTATGCTGATGACATCGCACTCTTTGCTGCTGACTGTGGTATTTACTCACTACAACTTAAATTACAAAGATATATTAACATGTTAGAAATTTGGTTGCAGTCGATTTCGTTATCGTTAAATGTCAACAAAAGTTCGTCATGGCGTTTCCGCTTGCAGAACCAATTTCAATTTCAATTCTATATAAACAGGAACCCATTCAGCAAGTAGACTCAATAAAATATTTGGGAATTATTTATAATGACAAACTTAACTGGAGTCCACACATAGAGTATATAACAACCAAAGCACAGCGGGCTTCAGGCTTACTACACAAGCTAAGTAACCGGAAATATGGGTTACGGAGGCACACCTTGATAACGTTGTACAAGATTTATATGCGCCCCATCATGGAATTCGGCTGCATATTATTCTCGGGTGGCCCTGCTTATAAAACGAAACATCTAGTTGTTTTGGAGCGAGAAGCACTGCGAATGTGTCTGGGACTCCCTAGATTTGTGGCTATCAAGCTACTGTACCAAGAAGCGCGCCTGCCTACACTACTTTGTCGATTTTGAATTTTGACCGTACAAGCATTTTTTTAAATTTTATAGCTTACCGGCAAGAAGATCTCAATATGCTTTTATTGCAAACCCAGACGCCTTCTTTTTGCTCATTGGCCACGGTTTCACACACCTCAGATAATGTTTGTACAAAAGAATCTACAAAGTATAAATGTGAACATTAAAAATGTAATTGAGACAAATGACTCGAATCGTCATGTTATTATTGAGTATGATGATATATTCCCCCAAAACGCCAAATTACAATCTCTCAAATTTTTAAATAACATATTATTGGATTACGTGGAGCATGCAGAAACTAAAAATATAATAGCCACAGATGCTTCCATAAATAATCAAAAATTTTAGCTCCTCGAAAACTTCCATCAAATCAAAACAACGCAGTCATAATGACGGATTCTCTTTCAGTTTGTGCAGCTCTGACAGCTTCAGAGAACTCTCGAATTCTAAGCACATTCAAAACATTAGTACCCCCGCAGTTGAGACTCCTGAGGTTACTATGGGTTCCGGGACACTGTGGATTAAGATTAAATTAATTGGCCGATTCCTTAGCACGAGCCGCACTTGATGGGCCAGTTTTGCCCATACTGCCAGATGTTGAATATACCACGGCAATAAGATATCGAAAATCAGCAACCTCCACTGATACGATAGAAAAAGTAACTACATGGACAGAATATAACCACCTCATGTTTCCATGGCAACCCCAGTGGAGTCAGTCCAGAAAGCTCGAAGTCTTAATTACTAAATTTCGATGTCGTGTCCCCCCCCCCTAAATCTGTATCTACACAGAGCTGGTCAGACAATATCACCCCTCTGCGCATTCTGCGGAGAAATGGAATCACCGCTACGACATGCTTCTAAAAAGGTTACTAGTTATGCCATTTCTGAAAATAGGCGTTAGATTGACGGCGGAAACGGCGCTAAGCTTTGGTGCCTCAGTTTTAGGACATTGCCGCAGGGATGCTTTCAATGCCGTTTGCGATTATATTCAGGCAACCAAGCGTATACCTTTGTGATCTTCAATCAAAAAATTATTTATTACTCCCCAGGGCAGAGTGAAGCAAACGCAGCTGAGTGGTAATCATAACACCTCAAATCTCAAAATTGCTCAACTTGATTTTTTTTTCGTTTGCTCTTTTTATGTTGTTTTTTACATTTTTCTTATTATATTACCAATTCATTACACATAGTTAAAATGATCACAGAAAAACTGCACTACACTTTCTTGGCCAATCCCCCTGAGTGGGTATGAGCCATCACCCCAGGGAAACAAAACAAAACAAAAAACTACAGTCTCTACCAGCTGAGCATTCACGTAACGAGATTTTCATGATACGAGTCCCACCTGGCACTCTTGTGTCTCTTCAAATCACGTCCGCTCGAGCCTTATTTTAGTTTCCTTAATATTTGTAAAGATCCCCGCGGCGGTGGTCTAGTGGTTAAGGTACTCGGATGTTGACCCGCAGGTCGCGGGATCGAATCCTGGCTGCGGTGGCTGCATTTCCGATGGAGGCATAAATGTTGTATGCATTTATGCTCATATTTGGCTGCACGTTAAAGAACCCCAGCTGGTCGAAATTTCCGGAGCCCTCCACTACGGCACTTCTCATAATCATATGGTGGTTTTGGATTTTTCTAAAAAAAAACGTAAATTGGTGATTCAGGTTCGGGCGAAGCGTAATGTTCGATACATGCGACTTCGAAGCGTTAGTCAACTCAAGGACAAATTGACCGTGGGAATATTGACTGTGAGAAAGGAGTGAAAGAGAGAGACGGGAAAAAGATAATAATGAAAAAGGAAAGAAAACATTGCATCAGGCAAGTCAAGCTTCGGTTGGCTTGTGTTAAGGCAAATGTGTTTAAATGTAACACACATATTCCAAATTGTTGGGTGAGCTTAGCTGTGCGGTCATTATTTCCCTTTCTCTCTTGCTCTCTCTCTCTTTTTCTCTCTCTCTTCGCAAATTTTTACGCTATTCGGATTTATTGTTATTGCATTTATTATATATTATTAAGCCCTAATCTGGTTCTCACCGAAATTGACACGCTTTCTTGACCAATCCATCAGAGCGGGCATTCGCCACAATACGGAAAAATGGTCCCGTTCTCGCGCTCCGTTTTTTGGCGCGAGACAGAAGAAGAAGGAGATCGTTTCGTCAGCACCAACGCGTTTCGACAAGCAACCGAGGAAATCGTAGGCCCCCGGGTTAGCCCGAGTCAATCAACATGGCTTCGCACGGCCCCAGACGAGGCAGGGCTCCCATCACGGTTCGCGCGACGAGGCGAAAGAAGGGCTCTTCTGTCCCCGCCGCTGCTTCGGCGCACACGCCCGTGTCACGGTGAGTTCGGCCAACACCACCTGGCGTTGGTTCAGCAAGGTTCGGTGTACAGCACGGTCCACAGTTGAAGGGAACACACGAATTAGCGCTAGTACGGAAAGGCGGGCTAATTTATTTGGCTGCGTATTGAAACTTCCGCGAGCACACACCGAAGGAACAAACGAAAGGTTCACGAGGACCAGTGCAGACTGTCAACTGATATTTACTCAATAAGAAAACACAATGTACGCTCGTTAGAGCACCTCGTGTTTAATGCGCGTGAGCAGAACGGCATAGCATATTCATTTACATAAAAATAAAAAGCTACAGTTTCTTCGCAAGGGCGAAGCAATGAATGCGATAGACGAAACTTGGAATGTAACGCTGAGAACGGCTAACTGATCGAAACGAGCAGCGCGCGGCTCACGCACGAATGACGCAACATACACAGGACGAGAGTTAACTAACAACGTTTACAACTCGACACTTAACACACCGTTTAAACGAAAACGAAGAACGGAACATAATCACGGGTACAGATACGAGTGCGAACTACGAGTGTCCCACGCGTTACTTCGCTGTGTTTGAAAAGCGCGCTCTTTTCGGAAACGGGGCCTGTCCAGCGAGCGAAGTGACCTTTGAGCGCCCACGCTCTTTTCGCAAACGGGGCCTGTCCAGCGAGCGAAGTGATCTTCGAGCGCCCGGCAACTAAACGCAATCGTTCCGGTCAAAGCCGAAGGCGCGCGCTATTCTCCCCCACCACAGGATGAGTGCGCGGATAAGGCCCATTCCCTCCGCGGAGCAAAGCAAGCGTGGGAGATGAGCACGTTTATGAAAAAAAAATTGATCCCGCTGAAGCGATGAGTCCACTCTATTGGCGAATCAGGAGAATTGGCTGAGGGGCAAAGGCGTTCACGGGGGAGGGGGGCGGGGACTCCATAATCAGCCGCACGTTACTAAGCTTTTTGAAGCAGGTTTAGTTTGTTTTGTTTTTTTTTTTACTCTAATGGCACACGATGACCCCTGGTGTTTCATTCTAAGAACTGCTTACGTCTCACCCTTGACCCCAGAAAGCAGAGCACGAAAGGCAGGCCTTTGTGGGCAGCTTTTCATCGCATTATTTTATACAGGCGTTGTCGCATGTATAAAATTGAAAAATTAAAAATCAGGACGCTTCAACACAAGCGGCATCCTTAAGGCAGCGTAATTATTTTTATAATTTTCACCAGTTAGAACCTTAGAATGTTAAGAACAGAACGAAATACGGTGACCAAATGCAACATTTTCGTTTACTGACTGTTCTAAATAAACTACTCAAAGAATGAAAAAAAAGAAAGCTCGGTGTATCTATTCTGTCGCTAAAACGGCTGCGCAACATATGTGATTGTGCTGCCATGAGTTCATCGGTTTTTCTTTTTCTCTGCCTTCATCGCTACACTTTTTTCTTAATTCAACTGCGCGAAATGCTTTCACGATAACCTTGTTTATTGAATCTGACCGTGATTGTTTACTCTTTTAGTTAGTTTATACTATGTATACCGTGTGCTTCTGTTTGACCGCTGTGAAACTGCCCAGCGTATGAGGTGGCCAGGTTCCCCTCAAGCTGCTCAATGCAGCTTTCTTTGCCTGGTCATATGCTGACAACCTTGTTGCAAATAAACTCAAGCCAATTCAAATTTTGCATCCATCGTCAAGCTTGCTATCTGTCGAATTCGACTTACCATAAAGGGGAAGTCGTGCGGTGAAACTGGATCCTTCGAGGAAATTAGAGGACGCAAACCACCAAGACGGATCAACGAAAGGAAACCACCTTCTCGGTGATTTGCATCCTCTCAATTATCTATCCAAACAACAAGTTTACTCAAACTTGGTTCCCCCTAATGCAGTACTCGGCGCACGCCCATGACCAGTGGACTCCAAGACGGGTATCATTCGGCATTTGGGTGCGCTTGCAGGTTGAGCAGCAAACGTCTTGTTCATCCCCCATTAACTTGCCCTTCACCACCGACCACATCGCCATAATTTTTTTCAGCATGTGAAAAACACAAAACTCATCAGGCAACGCCACGGGAGACGGTGATAATGTGCATGCACTGTCTACGAAACCATCGAAGTAAAGCTTGGGTCAGGCGGAGTCGGACGTTCCGGCTTCACCAACAGCGTTCGCTAGTCACGATGATTCGAATTCACTCCTTTTACGTCAACAGCTAAGCCAGGCTGTGTGTTTGACTGCTTGGTACTTTGCACGAGGCAGCAGTTACATTGCAATGGCACGGCAAACATCAAAATAGAAATGGGTGTAGCAATACATATATGTATATATATATGCATATATATGTGGTCGAGTGGCCGTAGCGTTGCATATAGTCAAGTAGACCCTCCGTCCTGATGAAGGCCAGACTGTAGGCCGAAACGTCGAAATAAACCACGTTGTGACCGCTCACGGAGGATCTACTTGACTATATATATATATATATATATATATATATATATATTATATATATATATATATATATATATATATATATATATATATATATATATATATATATATATAAGAACCAAGATGGCCTTTATTGACAAATTTGTCATTTTATGTGACTTTCCTGGACTCGTGCCATTTTAGGTTTCCACGCAAAAGTGAAGTAGCGAATAAAGCGGTAGCAACAAATCGAAATGCCCTACGAATTAAAAACTATAACAACTGACTGCTCTCGGATCCAATCTGTCGTAAACACTGGCGTAAACAAACACGGCCGCTCCAGGAAACGAAGCATCGTTAGCACAGCACTTACAAGGGTAGGAGTCGCCTGATTTCCGTCGACACGGGGCGCCCCAAAGTGCCGATCTGATCAACGTTCGCAGTTTGGTTTTGATGGTCCTGACGGTGCCGGCCGGAGCACTTCATCCGCGCTTGAGCCACGCCCGTTCGCAGTATTTACAAGCTTTCACTAGCCGATATATAGGGCATATGTCGCATGGGGCGCTGTTGTACATTCGGACGTTATACGAAACATGACGGCGACGGCAAAAGTTACCCACGGTTGTACATATAATTGCTATCGCGATAATACACCGCCCAACGTATCTGAGGCTTCGTAGCTGTGGAAGCAACGTATACAGACATTCCGGTTACCTTTAACGTAATCCCGGTAATGTTGTAAAGCTGCTCGTGCCGGCGACCGATGAGTATGCATCCGCGGTGAATCCGGCGCAAGTAGAGGTGGTGCCGTACAAATGGCCGTAAGGGCGACAGTAAGAGAACGATGAATTGCACATGGCTTGCCAGATCACTCGCCGCTTTTTATCCGTGGCGACATAACGAAAACGCAAAGGACGCTAATTAGAAACAAGCACACACTAAACGAAGTTGTTGTGCTTTCCACAGCAGAGCAACAGTGATCTTGCTCAAGTTGTAGCCCATTGATAACTCTGCCATCTGTCATCCATCCAAACTCTCTCTTACGCAGTGACCCGGCACCGCTGTCCCGGTCTTCCAGCCCCGCGCCAGAGCCCGGCGCAGACTCCGTGGTGCAAATGCTGCCGAATAAGACCACGTCCCCTCCTACGGGCTCATCGCAAGCGGCCACAGTTCCGCCGGTCGACCAAGAGCGGCCCGCTGCACTGCGTGCGAAGTCCACCGCAAATCGTTGAGTGTCGTTCTAGTTTATGCATCTGCCAGATGCCTACTACTTAGGACGAGATCCTTGAACGCCTAATCAGACTTGAGGTTTGACCTCCTGCGCAGGGGTGAAGGCAGAGATATTTTTTGGGGAGGAGCACCTCTTTGAAATGGCGGCATTTTTCGCTGTGTATGCCATGGCAAAAAAAAATTTGCTGGGGGGGGGGAAGGGGAGGGGACCCGGTGTGCCACCACATTGCTACGCCTCTGCTCCGGCGTGAACACGAGTGGTGCGAAAAATCATCGCGCATCGACACCACATAACGGCACGTGACGTGATGACATCATCTCATTCCATGACATCGGCGCTTTGTAAAAATTGATATAAATGTAAATAATTTCAAGTGGACGATACGACAACTTCCCGGCCCTAGGGACCGAACCTGTCACCAGGGCCGCAACTAGGGGTGGGGGGGGGGGGTGAGTTGAGGAGTTTTTGACGCACCCCAAAGTTTTTTCATCCATTACTTTTTCGGGGAATACTAAAGTATTTACACGCGTTGACATCGACCACCAGTTGCTAAAGTTAGCCGTTCTATGAACAAACAGCCACCGAAAAAACAAAAAAATTCGGGGCACCTGTTTGTAGCCTCCGGATAACTTGTCCGATGATCCACCGTCTGAGCTAGAGCGACAGTCGTCGATCGTATACCGACCCCTCTATCGCGTATCTTCGCACCTAAATTAAAGAGGTGGTGATAGTGGTGGCAGTCAAAAACTTTATTCGTTTGAGGGCGAAAAAGCAAAATATTATTATTTTTTTTTTAATTTTAAAGCAGCGTTGCGGGCGGCCTTCAGGCTGCCGGTTGTGGCGTCCAGGCAGTGCCTAAGAATGACTTGAATGACTTGGCAGTGCTTGGAATGACAGTGCCTAAGAATGACTCTGAGAACTGTAAGGCTATGACTTTCACTATCACAGGTTGATGATTAGCGGAGAAAATCAAGGTTGAAGTTTCATTTTTATATTTCGCGGCAAAATATCCGTGCGTGGCGTAAGAAATTTCAAAATGTGTTGTCGGTACTTTCGGGACACTGGCTCGATGAAATTTTTTGAAACATCGTATGCTATGTCATGGTCACTCACAGGTTACAATGTACTTGCTTTTCATCGATGAGAAGGTACGTGGGACCCAGTAGACGCCTTCGAAATCGCTTACCTGACTGTGTTTGGTGCGGGAATCTCCAAGTGGCGTCGCCACCCACGTTTTATTTTCGCGCGTTTTCTAGCTTACTAAGCGTCGCTGGCGCGCTGAGAGTGGTGTTTTTTAAGGATTGCGTAATCGTACTTTACTAATACGCGAAAAAAAATCGTTGTGCTCTTTAGTGTCCCTTTAAACCCGGGCGTGTTAGTCAGTGCCGCTCGTAGAAACCTACGACGACGACTATGTAACTGCATTTTTTTTTTTGACAGCTGGCGTCACCGTAGCAGGTGATATTCGATCTGGAAGCCCCCCCCCCCCCCTTATCAAGAAACCCTCGCGTTCAAGCCTCAGGCATGACGACACACCGTCGCTATGAATGATCTAAAGGATGAGAATGTGTCAAGGGCAAGATTTCTTTGTTCGCACCATCTTCCTATGTAGAGAGGGAAAGCGCGAAGCTTCGTGCAGCCGCTCACCCTCTCAATTCACAGGGAGAGGGCGCGGCGCCGAGTCTGCACGCCGCGCGCTGAAGCGCTTCGACGCGTACGTGTGGTCAGGCCTTTAGCAGCAGCGCATCCTGAAGGAAGCGGTAAAGGTAATAGCGCCCCCCCCCCCCACCATAGCATGTGTCGGCCCTCCATTTCACTCCTTTCAGTGCCTGCCTGTTGTCACCGCTTAGGACAGGTGAGCACAAATTAAAAGCAGTTACGCTGAGATGTTCTCGTGATGACAATACCTACTAAATACCCCTCGCCCTCTCCCCGGTTTTACTTCAGGTGACCAACCCTTCTGAAACGAGTGGCTGGATCCACCCCTGGCCTCCAGGCACAACCATGTGAAGCGAACAGGCGTAGTGGTCTGGAACACGCGGATGCTGGCCGTATAGGCAAAGTTTGAACGACTCAAATTTACCGTCATTCCGGCTGGATTTTCGAATGACTGCGGCGTGACCACCTTCGTACGCCACCTCATTAGCGAATGGCAGTAACATCTCTCGGGTGTCCTTGATTTTTCTGATTTCCGACACCGCGTGAGCGGCTGCTCAGGAATTTATGCTGCGACGTCAATCAGTGCGGATGTTACGAAGACTCTACCACAGAACACCTGCCTGACTCTACTGCACTGTCAATTTTCATAACAATTCAGCAGCTATGGATATGAAAAAAAAACATCGCTTGAAGTGAGCGATTTCTTAGTGATGAATGTCGAAGCAGCCCGTGCACGATTTGGAGCTAATAACTTTTGGCGCAATTTACGTCCAAGGACCACGACGTGTGATGCCACATAGCGGAGGGCTCCGGAAATTTCGAGTGTCCGAGTTTCTTGGACACCCACCCCAACCTAAAGCATTTCTCGCCCGCGTCTAATTCACCTGCCACGGCCAGGATTCGATCCTGCGACTTTCGGGTTGGCAGTCGAGCCCCACGACCTCTATACTGCACCGCGGCTGGTTCGATTTCGAGAAAACTAACCGCGGATTTCATTTATCCTTTTGTTGTTGTTGTTGTTGTTGTCGTCGTTGTTGTTGTTTATTCGCTTCCATACATCTCATGAGTCGATCGCAATTCAGCAGTAAGCGGCCTTTACCCTTCCGTCTGAAATCTAGTGTGCACTGGAAGTCAGAAAGCACATTTGAGATGACACCAGAGTTTTTTTAGCAACGGTTACGAAAATACGGGAAGGCAGTACGACACCGCTCCTATCCCACTCGTTGTGCTTGAAGGGGTCCTGCAACATTTTCCCAATTAGCCATGGAATGAATTCACTAAAGAAGCTTACAAACTGACCTCTGCATTCTTTTTTGTATATAATCCATACAGTGCGAGCGGACTTACAAAGTTCTCTCTTATCTCATCTCAACGAAAGCGCCGGAAGAAAAGCGGGGCGGGGGTTGGAACGGGGGCAGAAAGCGTATTCGTCAAGTGCACTTTGTGATCTTTAGCACTTTTTTTTTCTTTTTTATTCGAACGCATGGCTTTTCCGTGCGATGGCGCGCGCGTGCGGACACGTCGCGGCCTCCCGCGGCTGCCCCAGAAACTTCCGAGTGCGCCATAGTCAAACCGGCCTATGGCGTGATGCTTGGGCATATTTGACGAGAGCATATTTGGGCACATTTGATACTTTGGCGTATTTGACAGCATCATTTGACGAGAGGAGAGAACGCGATTTTTAACTGACTTCAAGAATTTTGTTGTAAATTCCAGGTAGCCCCCACTACCGATCGGCCGCGTTTTCCGAGCGTGCTCAAAGATTAGTGCGGGGCCCCTTAACGCCACTCCCAGATCCAGTGACAGTGCCTCCTCCGAGCGACAGGTTCCTCGTTAACAATGCGCCGTAGTCTGACAGCGAACAACGAGGCATCACAACCCCACAGTAGTTTTTGAAAAAAGCTTCTGTGGAGTCGGGGTGCATTCAATGGCAAAAGCAAAACGACTGTGAAGGGAGGGGCGCTACCGTTATACACGGCCGCTCGATCTAGAGGGGTGACATCCAGCGGCTGCGGTCATACAGTACCGTATTCATGTACCGTGTTTGAATAACTCGCTAAAAGACTCGGTTGCAGCCACAACAAGCACTGCTCCACACTGTTCTGCTTTTCTGTTTTAAAAAAATGCAGAAGGCTCCCTGAAGAAGACGCGCTGTACCGGAATCGTCAACGCCTCTGAGCAGAAACACCGCGCTAAGGAGGACGAGCTCAAAAAACTGATCGAAATCGTAAGTAAACTTTTTTTTTTGAAGCACCGATGTTCAAACTAGAGAGGGTTATCGAATCACTGCGCGTTGAAACGGTTAACTTTTCTAAGAAAAAAGGTCTTTGGAGGAACACAAAAGGGGGCGAAAATATTCGTTTTCGTCATATTGGTAAATTACGCTTTTTTAACACTAATATCGCGACGATTGCCGCGACAGGACGTTTGATAAGCGGGGAAACACGAAAAAGAGAAAATGCGGGTGTCCATGCCACCTTGAAGACCCCGCACCAATCGCCGCGACGTCGCCAATTTTGACGGCATCGACTATGGTCTACGTAGTTCTAATCGGTAACAATAAACTACATTGTCCTATAAAGGGGCCAGACACAGCGCACCAAACTTCAGCATATTTCCTTTGAACCAATGTCGCCAAAATGCGAGAAACGCGTTGAAATGCGCGACGCAACGCGCGCAGATTTCGGCGCAGATTTCGAAGATTAGTCTCCGACCTTGATCTTCCTCCTACGCACTGAGTCTTGACGCGAAACTGTCTCCATGCCATTTTGTATACGGGCCGTTCATGCTGTCCGTGCGTCGGCGTCTCTTCCGGAAGTCGTCCAAGACGCCATGCGTATCTCGGACAAGTGCGCATGCAACCAGTTTCCGACGCGTGCGGTGATTGGGCGGACCTTCAAAATGGCGACACTCTTCAACGCTCCTCGAGGATGACGTCAGTGCACGGCGCCTATGTTAATAAATCTGCGGTGGTGAAAGTAACGACGACGTTACAGTCTCTAGGGTATAGCTCATCATTATGGGCCTTCGCCGGCCTTCTGTGCATGTTCTGTGCGTTTTTATCTTATGTGTTCATATAACTCATCAGTCTGAACCACAGTGGTCTGAACTAATGCATTGCTTGTCCATTCAATGAGAGTTACCTAACCCTCACGAAATCTGTGATAACGTCATCAGCGAGCGCTGCTTCCCGTCGTGTGCTCTATCGAAACCTTCCCCACAGGCAAACTTTGCGTCCGCGCTCTCCTCGTCACCGAACCGCGGAAAGAGCCGAATCGCCGTCGGCGGCGACAGGACAGCGGCTCTCCTGGTCGTACTGCTAGGCCTTGCCGCGATCGCGGTCGGCATGGCACTGCTCCTGTTCTCGCGCAGGGCGACCGCCAACGCCGACGCCGGCGTCTGCACCACGTCGGGCTGCGTGGACCACGCCGAGATCCTGGGCCTGCACCGAAACGTGGCCACCGTCGGGCCGTGCGAGGACTTCGGCGAGTTCGTCTGCTCTCAATGGCGCGAGAAGAACGTCAAGGTCGTGCCGTCGGTGATGATCTTCCGCATGGGCAAGTGGCTGCTCAGTCTGGCGCGAACACGCTGGTACGAGGAGACCGGACACCCGGTCGCGAAGAGGGTGACGCGACTAGCGGACGCCTGTATGCGACTCGAGAGCGAGCCGCACATAGACGACGTCGGCGTCGCGCAGCTCTTCCACTTCATCACCGAAGAACTCTTCCCGTGGATCCTACCGGAGGCGAATGCCGGCAACGCGTTATTGGACGACTACTCTTTCGCCCTCGCCACCATCGTCAACATGTCCGTCGTGTGGAACATGCCGCTCTGGTTCACCGTGGACCTCGTGAGACTGGGAACAGAAGGCGACGTTCTTCCGGCGAACTGGTCCGTCAGCGTGAGCTCGGCGAGCCTGGTGTACATGTCGATGCGGCTGCAGCGCACAATTGAAGTGTACAACCTGTACAATACGTACGTAATCCTGCTACTTGCCAACGTGTTCCAGGGGGAGCAACTGGCGGCGTCCTTCCACTCCTTCCTCGAGAGCAAGAGCGCCCAGATGCAGCGGGACGTGTTCGGCAACCTGTCTTCACGCTTCCTCGCCACCCACGCCGAGCCTCGGTTCGTGCGGATGCGCCACATGTCATTGCTGGTGCCCAAGCTCCGCGCCCACAACTGGATCGATGCACTGCAGTCCGCCTTCCGGATGGACCCTCCGCTTGGCGAAGGCGACGTGGTGTTCGCAACCGACGCCGCACTCCTGCGTACCGTGAACGACCTGTTCCACGCGTACACGGCGCGGGAAGTCACCTATTACACGGCCTGGTGGTTCGCCCAGCTCATGGCAGCCGTGTCCAGCGGCACCATACACACGTTCGTCGTGGGGAACAAGGTGGGCGAGGAATTCTACCCGGTCATCTGCGGGTCCCAAATAGCCATGGCCTACAACGCGCTGCTGTCCGGTGTCGACCACGGCACTGCCTTCCAGAGGGCGCCCGTAATGCGACTTCTGAGTGACGTCCACAACACAGCCGTGGCGAAGGTTCGCTCCTGGACCAACGCGCTAGATGTCAGGGCCATCGACGCTGTCGCTTCGCGCTTGGGCCGCGCCAGCACCATCTTGTGGCCAGAAGAGAAACGAAACGGCGGCGCTGATTGGTGGGGGGAGGCCCTGTATGGTCCCGACTACGACAACGCGACGCGTGGATTCTTCAGTCACTGGCGCGAAGTACGACGCGGATTGCGAGAATCCCTGAACACTGAGCCCTATCAGCTCAGCCTGCGCGTGTTCCGTATCCAGTCACCGTACCTGGCGACCTACGACCTCGTATCGAATACGATTTCCGTCGGCGTGCAAACTGTCGCCCAGCCGTTCTACGCAGCCGATGGTACGAGCGCCATCAACTATGGTGGCCTCGGTTTTCTCTACGCCGCGCAGGTGAGAGCGATGACGCTATGCTGCTTTAGCAGTTTTCAAAGAAGTTCATTGATTTGATTGATTGATATGTGGGGTTTCCCATCCCGAAACTAAAATATGATTATTAAAGACGCCGAAGTGGAGGGCTCCAGAAATTTCGACAACCTGGGGTTCTTTAACGTGCACCCATATCTGAGCACACGGGACTACAGTATTTCCACTTCCACTGAAAATGCAGCCGCCGCAGTCGGGATTCGATTTCGCGACCTGTGGATCAGCAGCCGAGTATACTTAGCCACTATAGACCACCGCGGCGGGGAGAAAGAAGCTGCCTTCACAAGTATTCAGAGGCGGCTGCATACTTTAAGTACGCTAACGTCGTTCTGCTTAATTTACGCACTACACATGACGATTCAGCGGTTATATGAATCTACAAAACGCATCTTTCAAGGCATCATCACAAAGACAAACGTGGAAAGTAGAAGTGCACATATCGGGGCAGTTCTAATTAGCCTTGAATACAATTCGTCTGACTTTTTAATTCGCTTCCATTTATCTAAGTAAATCGCAGTTGAACGGTGAATGGTCTTCAGGTGCCGTCCAAAATCAGGTGCATGGTATAGGAATTGCACATTACGTCTCTAACCTTGGAGCAATTCGACAAAACTAGGATGAGCTCACAAATCAGGACAGAAATACTCATAACTGAGTCATCTTGATCGTTAACAGATATTACCCGTAAACATTTATCTCATAAACCTCGCGTTAGATTCGTTTGAAAGTGTAAGAGAAGCCAGATCGAAAGAAGTGGAAACAGTGCAGACTCACTTATTGCAGAAAATCAAGTGTTGGATGTCTGTTTTGCAGGTTAAAGGTGACTGAAACGTTTTTTAGCATTGGAGTTGGTGTAGCTTTGAATACTGAGATGAACGCGAAACTCGGGAACTCGATCAACCTTTTCGACGAAAGGACGAGGCAGCAACAGTTGTTGGAATTGAGGCTAGCCCGCTTTCTGCCGTCCTCATGTCCTCACTTGGCTCTCCCTTCCTCCGCGGTCCGTCGTAGCTG
The DNA here is from genome assembly GCA_013436015.1 of Rhipicephalus annulatus. Lineage (NCBI taxonomy): Eukaryota > Metazoa > Arthropoda > Arachnida > Ixodida > Ixodidae > Rhipicephalus > Rhipicephalus annulatus. The sequence goes on along the minus strand of WOVY01012809.1, from coordinate 99,741 downwards.
GGAAAGCGGCATTGACCTCTCTCACCTGGCACCGCTTCGTACCGGTTCCGACGGTGGCGCCACGCTCGTCTCTTGCTGGAAGAATGTACATTACACAGTGTATTGGGCAGTGCAAGCCTGCCCGAGAAACAGTATGCACAACGGTCATTACTTGAAAATAGTCGATTCGAATTTGTACATTCTCTCACCCCGGGTGATACAAACAGCCCCCCCCCCCCAAAAAAAAAGAAAGTTGCACACAATCCAACACTCATCTCCTTTACCAGAGAATTACTAGTTTACACCACGCTCCCCGTGTGTTCTGGAAAGATCCCGAACCTAACATCGAAAATTCTGAATAAACCCTTGCCATAGCTGGGCTGTCAGGAACTGTAAGAGACTACTGGCACTCGAAGGCAGCCAGCGAGCGCTGACGCTAGAGTTACCATATAAGCTACCTTTAGGTAGCATATACATTAGCTCTAGATGACTCCGACGTATACAAGAAAGTTCAGGCTGCTATGAGAAGACGCATGGCGCCTTGTCTTCATATACGTATACGATCACCTATAGCTCAACCAAAGTTCTCGTGTCATCACTTCTACGAACCATATGTCGTCTTTCGTTGATCGCAGATGGCGCGCACGATCAACACCCTTACGCTGCTGCTTGACGGCAAGTCGACTCCTTCAGCCTGGGTTCCTGCGGCCAACAACGCCAGCGGAGCTCCGGGACAGGCTTTGTGGAAGCTTGCCCGGTGCGCTTCTTCCTCGAACACTTCCGGCCCCCAGGGGACGTCGTCGCTGTACCCTCTACTTCCGGCGCTGGAGATAGCGTACGACGCCTACAAGCGGTTCCGCAACGCCGAGCAAGACCTGCCCCTGCGAGGACTGGAGGACTACAAGCGCCGAGCAGGTCTTCTTTCTGACGGCCTGTCACGCGACATGCTGGGAGAACAGCTCGAAGCACCGCGTGTCACCCGAATGCAGCGACGCCGTGAGAAACTTTGCGCCGTTCGCCGAGGCCTTCAAGTGTCCCACCGGTTCACCCATGAACCCGCGCGAGAGGTGCCGCCTCTTCTGAACGGAACCAGGTGTAGTGCCCGCGCACACGTAGACAGCAGCGACAGACAATACACGCAAAAGGCTAACGTCATCCAAGACCACTTTGTTATTTAGTTTATTGTTTCGTTAACATTGCCCGTGCAGTGTAGCTTTCGCTTCGCCATTTGCTCTCAAATTTTACTCTCTTTCCCCGTTTTTGACCAGGACTCGACGGAAGGCCGCCATGCCACGACCGCTATACGAACTGGTCACTGAATTAGGGTACTGTGTTATAACTTTATAACTCTTATACCCCTACAACGAATATTTTTGTTATAAACCTTTACTCTCTTCGGTTACAGACGACGAGTTTTGATTCTTGAAATGACACATAACCAGCATGTTTCTACCAGAACAAGCGCAGTAGACACTACCCTGCAGGTAGACTGTTGGACGAATTGCTATACACTTCTGTTGGCGTAGGGGAACAAAGGAAAATGGCATTGAGTTACGAAACTAGTAACACCATTTAATGGAGGCTGGATATTCGCGCAGCCAGTTTCGAGAACTATTATTCTACCAAAGGGGGCCCCGAGATTACGAAGTAACCTGAGATTTGTGAAGTCCTCGTATAGTACAGCTGTCGCTTGTTAGGGTTAACTTCTCGTTTTTTGTTCGCCTCGTTGAAATTGGTTTAAAGTCGATGTTATTGGAAGACAAAGTAGAATGGTTCGAAGTGATTAGCCCTGCTCCAACATATTCTCGTTAAGTGCCGTTTGAACGAAAAAAAGACCCTTCCTGGGTCTTTATTACCGTTTCTGGCTCATCTAAGAACAATCTCTTAGAACAACCAGCGCATCTCCGTTGTCGAAAAGGTGAGGGAGTTAGCTTGCGGGTGCCCGTGTTGCAGGGGCTATAATTCACAGTCTGCCTATTTTTCCAGCATATGTTTTGAGCAAAAATGCATAGTCTTGAGACCTATAGGTCCGCACGGTGTGCACAGGGGATGAGGTTTGGGTTACGTCGCAGGTAACATGGCGCTTACTAACGGTAGAGAGAAAGAGAAAAAACTTTGATTATGTAGCAGACGACTATCCTGCCATGCGGCCACAAATCACCTCGGCGTGACGTCCTCTACTTGGCGAGCAGTCCTCGCCACTTCCGCCTTTCTCTGGCACCCGGGCCTGCCCCGGTGCAGGTTAGCATGCGATACTAGGCACGGACGCTGGCGCGGTTATTCCCGCTGAACCGCAGTACTTGGCCGCCGAAAATGGTTGTTCCCAACTCGAAGTCCTGGTCAAACGAGTAAACAATGCACAAGTGATGGCACGCGTAAATTTTGGGTATTTATCGATGCTGAGTCGAGCACATACCACGCGTGCCGCAAAAACCAGCAGTGTCCACCGGTAATCGGCATGAACGCAATAGCGTCAACGACCTGGTTTAGCGAAAATTTCAACGTCGGTGTCGTTAATTGGCTGAGGGCGAAATGACTTTTCAGTGAACAAAAAAAACCGAGAATGATTTTTCACAATATGCAGTGCTTCGAATATGCCCAGTACGTTCTACTGTTTAAGGAAATTTGCGAGCTCGTGGCCGGTGGCGCTAACTGGCGGCGAGATTTGTAAACGCGGCGCATGCGCATAGGATCGTAATGGTGTTGCGCGCCCAGATTCGTCCGCTATTTCTCAGTCCGTGCGCAGCATGCAAGCGTTGGAAAGTGCTTCCGTATTTTTTGCCGGGGCAATTGTCTAGCTAATCACTCTGCCTGCTGCTCGTTGGATTTTCAGCAAGTACAAAAAAAATTATGGTGTTATTTTTTGCTGCAGTTTTTCGCAAGCTCTCACCGTCAATCTCGTCATATTTTCCACGTACTGCTCGCTTTTGATGACAGATAAGGCTATTGAAGTCTGACGCAGTGAACATTGCAAGCTCACCTTTGCGACCTTGAAATATCGCCCTAAAGAAAGTATGAATTGGTATCAGTTGATTTGCAGTGCGAGAGCCAAAAAGATTTGGGCTTGGCCTTTGTGGTTGAACGTGATCGCAGTATCCTGTTCCTAGCGCGTACTTGAAACACTAATTGCTTGAAACCTTTTCGAACTTGCTATGCACCCACTAGGAAGCCTTAGTGGAATAGACGCTGTAGAATGTGTGCCTTTTGTAGCGGATGACCGGATTCAAACCACGAAACAATCACACGTATTGACGTTCACTGGCAATGGGCGCTTGTACCACGCATTATTGCTGCAATATTTCATGTTGCAATGTGAAGCACGTAAACAGGACGCTTGTGTTTGTAAAGCATAAAAGCTAACTTTCACTACATTTCCAAGCAAAGGAAGTTCTTTTCACTATATGCAGAAGCGTAATCTCACCCCTTTTTTGTTTGTATAACACGATGTGAACTCTCCATGTGAGGAACTCGCGCTGTGTTAGCCATTTAGTGTTTATGAGTAAAGCTTGAACGCTTACTTTCGCGATTTGATTGTACTTTTGTTCGCTTAATTTTGTCTTTATTGCCCAAGTACTTTAATAAATACCATGAAAAAAAAAACAGAAGCGTGACCGTGTGATAGAACATCCGCTTTCCACGCAAACGACCCTGCTTCGGTCCCTTCTGACCCCGGATTTTTTTTTATCAGTTATCTTATTTGCGTCGTTATCGATTTACGGTCACGCATGAGACGATTTTTCGCCCAAAATCAACGACGCCGACGCTAGGGTTTTTGCGAAACGAGCTCTTTATCGCGTTCAAACGCGAAGGGTTCTGGCTCGCTAGCGCACGCCGACCGCATGGGTAGAGAAGAAGCAGACGACGCGGGGCACGCATCACCTTTACGAACCAATGCGCCTGCGCCGCATTTCGAAATCCGGCTAGCAGCTATAGCGCTTCGCGGACCACTGGCCACGCAATGGCGTGTTCCCTCTAACAGTGGTCCGTACTGTACTATTCTATTAGAATATGCTATTCGATTTGGTACTTGAAATTTTTGGATATTCGCACACCCCTAGTCTTTACTTCCCACAGTACTCCAGCTAATTAGGCCTGAGACCAAAGACAGACTCTTGTGGGAAGCACGTCATTGCTTCATTTTCTTTCTTTTTTTCTTTATAGATTTGACCCAACCAACGGGAGGGACAGAGGGGAGGAAAGAGGTTGAACCTTGCCTTCACCCCAAATGAAAAACCCTCCGACTTTCGGGGAACTCTACGCAAGTCTATACATGCGAATGCCCGTAAGAATACGCTTCAGTCGAAGCCAACCTAGAGTTACTGCGTATGCTACCTTCAAGTAGCTTATGGTAGCATATACAATAACTGTAAGCCAACCCTAACCAGACGTGACCCAGTAATGCTGAGATACAGCGGGAGATGTGCAACGGAACCGCAGCTTTATCGGCGAGGCGAAGCTGCAGAGATGAGACTTGACGAGGAGGGTTTTGCTCTACGAGTGCCAAAAAAAAAAAAAAAGGCCGGCAGTTGCCGTACATCGCTCATTTTAGCTTGATCCACCACAGAACACCTACCAGTTTCAGATGCACGTTCAGTAATTACTTTCGACAAACACTGAATGGGCAATGCACGCGAGTGTTAGAGCGAGCTGGCCAAAACATGTTGCCTCTAGATGCGCACTGAATTGAAAGAGCGTACCGACATAATTACATACCCACAACCTCATTTCCAATTACCATTGCACTACGTACGCTATCCGAAACCCCATTGTGCTTATTCGCCGTCGGTTTTCTGTTTGCTACATCGGCTACGCGTGTACCGAGTGCGCCTTGCTCGGCCCGCCCAACCTAGCCGGTTTCGCACGCGAACATAAACTGTCATTTCGTTGCTACTCACCCATTTTGATCACGTCAAGGTGCCGTTCCTCGGCCACGGTACTTCTCTTGGGTTCGACGAAACGCGTCGGCTGAACACGGCAGCATAATATCTCGCCGCACCAAAGCAAAAATACCGCCTTTTTATTCAGCGGTACAGTGCCTAGAATATTTGAAGTGTGATTACCGCCAAGCGGCGCGTATGGGAACCCTTGAGGCAGCTTGGCAATGTATCCGCTAGGTGGCGCGCTCTCCCGCTTACACGTCAGGCCGCCACGAGAAGCACATGTGTGCATGCTGGACTACGTGCCTTGTACGTGCCTTTCGTGTTGTTTTCTTCATTTAAATGATGCCTTGAGAAGCAGTGATGAGCCGACGACAGAGTCACTGTTTTGTACCCGGTTGCAAGAGCGGGTACAAGTCGTGCAAAGAAAAAGTCTCGTTGTTCGGCGTGCCCAAAGAAGCGGACGTATTTCAACAGTGGCAGCGCAACATTCCAAGAGCAGATAAGCCGCTTGAGTCCAACGCAGCTGTCTGCGAGCTTCATTTCGACAAACAGTTTGTATCACGACACTTTGAACATATTATTGACGGGAAAACTGTACGCCTCGAGAGAACGCGACCGGTCCTTCTGCCTGGCGCCGTACCCACGATCTTTCCCAATGTGCCTGCCTACTTATCAAAGCCCGTTCCCAGGAAAAGAAATCCCAAGGAGAGGTTGTGCCCACCGCTTGACCTGCCAGAAAAGCAGCAACGGCTCAGCGAGGTGCTACAGCCACTGCTAGGTGAGGAGCCAGATGAGTCTGCGACAGTGCCTTCTGAGCCTCAAGTTCCTTTCAACCACAAGGACGTTGCCCTGCCGTCAGACAGCTGGGGAAAGCACGTGTTCGGTGGTGTGCCATTGAAGGTCGCGTATAGTGTGTGTTCACCGGGGCCAGACATGGGTCTCCTGTGCGCTGAGAAGCTTGTGTTGTTTACTGTGACCGACGATAGTGTGGCGCATGAAGTGTTTGTGCGCGGAGTGAAACTTGATCTGGACGAGCCTGGCGGCCCAGCTTCCGTTCTCAAGGCTATCGATGGTATGCATGTATGTTCAGGGGCAGGATTTCTTGAAGAGTTCCCGTTCGCAAGCTCTAACTCCAACTTGACAGTATGGAATGGGAGCCTGTACAACAAAAAGTGCGCAGGTACCTCACTTGAGCGGTGTGTAGCCTGCAAATATCTTCGGAGAATCCTCACCAACCAAAGGTGTCGGAGAAAAAAAAACAAGTCAAAAACAAATGTTTCTCGAAAGATGAAAACGAAAATGCAAGCTGTGCGGCGCTTGAAGGATAAAGTGAAAGCGTTAGACGAAATCATTTCGCAAATGAAAGCAGAAAATGAGAAGATTGAGGAAGAGGTACTTTTGAAAAAGATTGACAGCCTTCCCCCTAAACAAAAAGCTGCCATTCTTCAATGTTTTGCCGCTGCAAGCCGAAAATCACCTAAAGGCATGCGCTACAGTTCTGAGTGGATTCTGGAATGTGTCATAATGCGTATTAAGAGCCCAAGACTGTACGAGCACGTACGCCGAGAAAAGATTCTCATGCTTCCCAGCCGCACTTGTCTCAAGAATTTCATGAAGAAGTATGAGAGCAGCTTCGGTTTCAACTCCTCAGTTCTCTCTGGAATTGCAAAAAAAAACTGAAAGAATGGATGAGTTTCAGCGTCACGGCGGTCTGATAATAGACGAGATGAAACTTGCCGAAAACTTTGCAGTGGCACCAGGTACTCCACACTGGCCCAACACACTGGTCCAACACTGGCCCAACAATCATAGCTGGCAAATGGAGATGCAATCACATGTGCACGTAGCAGAATGAAGACAGTGGAATTTAAACGCACGGTGCTAAATAACGGCCGATTAGCTGCGCGACAAGCAGACGACTACACGGCGAGCGGACGTGTAAGCGGGTGTCAGCGCCCCCTAGAGTTCTCTTTTCGATGCATCGCGGAGCGGCCTCAGAGCCGGCGGCGCGGTCTGCACACTTCCCCTATTCTAGACACTGTATCAGCGGCCAATATAGGTGATGACTCATGTTGCGAGCATAGAAAAGTGTAACGGTCATGGACGTCGGTCATTATCACGCCCACAGTCGATAACGCAGGCGTAGTACGTTGGAAAATATATATAATCTGAGGGTTTTTCAAGTTTCTTGTCTTGAAAGGGGAAGGGGAAGTGTACCAAATCATGAGAGCCCTGGTGAACAAGTATTAATATCTCAATTAGCCCACCTCTCACAGCGGTGTTCTTGCAAAATACCAGGCTGGTGGCAAAATGTTCCTAGTCAAAATACCACCACGTTGAACACTTTCATTCAACTTGTGAAACCTCTCAAGACTCGCCTTTACTTTCGTTTCTCTAATTAAAGCAGACTGCAATCATGCCTCATCAACAACAATTTTGCCTCTGCACAGGTAATCTTCATTTATCTGCTCTGCTCTCACTTGTTTTTTTGCAACAAACCAACAGTTATGGAGTATGCGTGCAATAATTGGAAGAATAAACAGACTCCGTTGTTAGTGCTGTAATCTGTGTCCTTTCCGCGTTTTGTTATTTAGCTGTTTTTTCTGCTAATTTATTGTCAAATGTTGCAGGATCCTATGGCATCCTGCTTATGGTACGAGGTGAAATAAAAGGGAAGCATATCATTGCTCACAAGTTTAAAGTTACATTCTTCCAAGCTTGCTTTGAATATAGCAATAGTGAAAACTAACCTGAGGAGGCAGTAAATTAATGCACATAACTAAGCTACCAAGAAAAATATCTCAATTGAGCAAGTTAATGCCTGCCTATGTTGTGCCCTTGTCACATGTGCATGTGCTTTTTCTTTTCAATAATGTCTGCAACATAACTACAACTACATCACGCACACTTATTACCAAGGGTTTTGGTGCACATTCCACAACAATTCTAAAAGCACTTTCTATTTATTAAAAGAGCAACTGCTGCATCAATGGCTGTCATAGCCTAAGTCAAACATACAAAGTACAGTTAGCACAGACATTAAAAAACTGGGCTGTACAAATCACTTCAGTCTTTGGACTCCCAACATGAAGGGCACATAATGCAAGCCTTAAAAATATAACAAGCATGAGAATGAATAACAATACTATTTTAACACTTGAACTTATGGATAAAATTTATGTGATAAGACGGCCATGAGCTCACATTTCAAAAGGAACAAACAGACTAAACAAATAAACAATCTGAAACAGCTAATAAAAATCAAGAATGTGAGCAAACAAGACACCGATATGGTGAGGCTGATATTACTCACTTTGAAATAAATTCTAGAGTTTTGTTTGTAGAAAGTAGAATTTGATCATCAGAATGCAGCAGTGAGAATTCCAGATTTAATTTCATCGTATGAAGTTCAATAAGAAGCACCTAATGCACAATGCCCAAGTGATTAACAATGCAGGGAGAAACGATGCACATTTCTTGAAGAGCAGTGCACTCACTAATTAAATACCACTGAGACATATCGATTAAAGACACCTGATGACATATCACACACTTTATCTGAAGCATGAGCTCAAGAAAGAAGTCTTCTCATTTGTGCAATTTATATATTAACATGAGATCTATCTCGTTCTGCTTTTTGATTATCAAGATGTAAACAAGGCTTTCAAAGTTCATGCCATATATCTACACAATATGAATCTGAAAATAAGCAGAAAGAGTAAGATGGAAGTCTGAGATAAAAAATTGTTGAACAGAGGGTGTGTGATGGAGCCGACATTCTTACAGGCAGACTTGTCTACTTCAAGACTTTAACAAGTCCACTTGTTGATACGCCCGCTACAGCACGGGCACCTCCTGTTATCAAATTTTTCATGCACAATAACAAAGAGGTACATCGAGTTCCATGCGAAATCTCACTTGTCGAACGTAAACGGTCCAAATATTACAATTATACATATAAACATGACACGACTATGAGGAAGACAAAGTGAGGTCACTGACAATATTGTCACGGCGCGAGAGTAAACAAAAGGTAGAAATATATTTACAGATTGTACGCAGAGCACACAGCGTCTTCCAGCCAAGATGGCAGAGCGGCAACAACAACACGAGCTCTTATTCAATCGTCACCTTCATCGCCTTTATGGACCCTTCCTTGATGTTCATCATGGCTTGTATCAATATGAAGCAACATGATGTCCAGATAAATTGCAATGCTGTTGTCAATAAAGTGCATACATGTTCTAAGTTATGTCTAACCTTCACTTGGAAAGCCATCCACACACTGGACTTGTACATATAAACACCACAGAACACTGTACAACTTAGTACAAGTTCAACAAGCAATTCTGAAATTTGTATGCAAATATTCATGCTAATAAATGTACACAACTTTGGATACTTTCACTGCTTACATTTCTAGATACATACTATTAAAGAAAACACCGTAATTCTCCGTGGAATTCACACACAAGAAGCGTACACCGGGTTTGCATGGCAAAAATACAGAAATTGCATATGTAAAAAAAAGCTAAAAAGATATATGTGTATATAACATTTCTCTCCCTTCTAGCTCTGACAAGTGCCAAGATAATTGACCAACTAATAGAGACGCATGAAATAAATATACAAAGTAATCACAAACATGTTAAATTATCTAAAAAACACTGACTGTAATCAAGAGAAGAAGTCTTTCAACGTTTTCGTCTTCTCAGCACATGCTTTTTTCGTTCGAGTTGATTTCTTTGTTGTCGTCGAAGCAGTTCGTTTCCTACTGACAGCGGTCGCATTGGAAGACGATGGCTTCGGAACGCATTCATCCCGGCTAAGGTTCAGTGCAACGTGATAATCGTCATGTTCTTCCTTCTTCCAGACCACAACGGTCTTTCCACATTGACCACACTTGTGCAACAAGCTCGGGTCTATCGACAGACGATCCCCGCTTCCTCTTACACCACCCTCTTCGTCACTATTAGAGTCAATGAAGCATACATCATCATTAAATGAGACAGGTATGGAAACTTTATCAGCAGCGTTCCCATTTTCAGGAACTGTCAAAGGTTTGGGACCATCTTCATTTGAGAGGACCGAGCTTTTGGTTGAGTCGTCGACATTCTCGGTGAGAAAGTTAAACCCGGGCAATGCGTTGTCAACACATGGAGTAGAGCTACGGTCGTTAGAAGCACTATCGTTATTCTCGACAGGGATACCCGTTTCTGCATCTGTAGCGCTGCACGTTTGCCCCAAACTGTTCGCGGAAGACACTGCTCTCACTGTCGCATCAGTTTTGGTCGTCCACATCTTCTCAAAATAGCTCTGTTTCGGGACCTCTGACGCAGCCTTCTTGACACTTTTCTTAGACGTTGTCTTCTTGGCCTTAGTTGCAGTCACCTTTACGGTCTTTTTCGGAGACACAGTGACGGGTAACACTCGCTTCACCTCTTCCACGCGGCGCTGCTCCACCGCTGGGGGTGGCGAGTTGTCACTGCGTTTCCTAGTTTCTCGAGGGCTCTGCAGAATCATTGCAAGCTTCTCCGCGAAGGGAAGGGTGTCGTTCAACCCTTCCTCTTTCTTGGGTGTTACCAAGGAGCATGATGGTGCTGGCCCTTCTGTAGCAGCAGATGCTTTGTCCTCCTTCTCTAATTTTTCGTCCGATGTCTGGACTTTCTGCGGTGTCGTGGGTGGCAGCGGTGCAGATGTTGGCTTCTCAGACTTGTCAGCCTTCTTTGACTGCCGCACAAGAAACTTGGAGATCTCTTGTGAACCCTCTTCCAAGCTGTCCCGAAACTTGGTTGCTGCCAACATGAGGCATGTCAATGGTGGCGTCCTATGTGGAGAAGATTGCTAATTAGGGCACATGAAGCTGACAAGAACACAGGCACAAATCATTTCTAAATAATCAAGCTTCTACAGCTTTTCCCTTTCCTGTGGATTGTAAAACATCCATAATGCAACAAAGCAAAGGGTGCAGTTGGGACCTTGATCATATAGAATATCCTGGATATACTAATCATAATTAACACATAAGAGTCAGACCAATACATCAGACCAATGTGCATTGCCAAAATGTTCCTTCTTCCCTTTCATCTTTTTTTTATTTTAAGAGATACATATACACTCACAGCTTAAAACAAAGAAGTTGCATCTTACACGAAAATAAGTTCGTTATGTTTGAAAATGCATTACAAAAGTAAATTTTTAATACTCCATCTGTTGCAAGACTATTTGAATTCACTTCGTTATGACCAATATTTTGTTATATTTGGGTCCGTTATATTGGGGTTTGGGTGTATTCACAAGTGCACAATAAGTGAATTTGTTGGTGAAGTGCACTCTTGTCTGTGTTATCGAGCACTGCTATGTTTCTTCACGGTGGATGTATGCCAACCTGCTCGTATTCAAACCACTTCAAGTCTCGAAAGCCTCCCCGTATCTTAAATAATTTTCTGGCTCTCCTACCTATGAGACATGTAAAGCACGCATGCACAGCACATTATTTCGACTCACCACCTGTCCTTGGACGCTGCAGAGGTTGTCTTGAGCTTCAACACTGCAGCCAATGCATCATTCGCCACCCTGCCAGCATCATAGGCGACCAACTGGCAGGAACGTGAAGTGCCACCTTCCTGCCCCGCTTTGCGCAAGCTCACCACCAACAGCTGAGCGATCCGGTGGTTCTGCATCCGTTGAAGGCAATGATCCATTCACAACACAGCAACGGTACTAGGAAAAAGAGCATTGGGCTCAAAGTTTAAAAACAACAAAGACATTAGCCTCGCAACAAAGATACATCTTGTTAATGCTCTGTTTTTTCTTGTGATGCTGTAGAACTTGCTGAAATAAGAAAGAAAAAATTCAAAAGACCTTCCTCAACCAGAAAAATGGGTATAAACGAGGCGTGATGTGAGTGTGCCTGACTTACTACTTTTCTTCATTTCTTTCTCGCTGTCACATTACAAGAACGTTCTTTCTAACTGTTTCCTTCCTCCATGCCAGAAATCACAACTTTATTCGCTTGCTTAGCAACGCATTACTTCACTTGCCACAGGCATATACAACAGTCATGCATTCCAGGCAACAGTGAAAAGTGCCAACATCAAACTACAAGTCACAGTGATGAAAGATCAAACTGCTGCATCAAAAACAACTGAATGCCTACAAGCCAGCGCTCAAGAGAGTGTCAATCATTGGAAAACAGCCTACAGACCACCTTACGGGTGGGTGTGAGTGCCGCCATACTGGGCTGCTAACCTTTGTATTCTGCATATTCAACAACTAAATGAATGGGTTCGCGGTAGGCGCATACACACAAAAGCAGTTGTATTGTGGAATACGATGTCTCACGCCCTTATTAATTCATGTCTGCACGTACAAAAAAAAAAGAAAGCAGCTGCTAAACAGCCCAAGAAGGCAGCACCCAGATGTTTCACGGAAAAAAGTCGACAGAAGTGCGCATTTGAGCAACAGATCTTCATGGGCAGCATTTCTGTACAGCTGACTCTCATTATTCAAAATCAAAGGGACTTCTGAATGTTGTTGGAAATATCAGAAGTTCTCGGATAGATGACTCTGGGTGAGGTGACACCCCACATTGTGATCAGGCATTGATTTTATCACATTTAAAAATCTTTTGAGTGTCTTTAAACCTTAACTGCACTCCATGAAGAGAAGGCAGAGGTGTAAGGTCCACACAATTAGTAGCCATTTACTGCTAAACCTTTTAAAGAAGTTGTAAATTGCCAACAGCTTCTATACTATAGGTATGTGCCTTTTAGCACAAAGCTCTCTATACCAGTTGAGAAGCATCACGGTTTACCATGTGTGTGCTTTGTTTCAAATATTTGTTTACTAGCAAAGCCTTTTTCCTTGAAGGCCCGAGGTGCTTATTTTTCATTTTTAGTCTGTTAGGATTATATAGGCTTGCAAATTTTAAACACTAGTGAGAAAGCAGCAGATAATTTCTGGTATAAAACTGCAAGGTATGAATTAACCGAATGATGGAGTTTGAATTAGGAGGCTTTTAAATACTCTGAAAGAATAGAGGGCCAACCAAACAATTGAATTTTGTTTGAATTAACCAAAAGTTTGAATTATCAGGAGACAGTGGGATTGGGCGTGTTGGTATAACATCAGCCCAATCCCACTGTCTCTTGAGTTTCATTTCTAATACAACGGGCCCTTTCCTGACTTCTTCGCTCCAGCCTCATGTTGTCGTTAAGCGCTCTGTCTTGTCTCTTCTCCTGTCCCCTCCTGCCCTGTCGTTTGCGTTGTTAAGCGCCCTTTATGTTGAATTATCAGAGTTTCAATTATTGCAAGGCTACTGTAGTATGTTCAATAGAACCAAATTTTTCGCAAAGGGCACCACCACTGATATCTGTGAGTCATAGCAAGCTTCACTTAAAATATCTAGATTTGTATGAGCCACAGTACTAGCATAAAGGCTTGATAATCTCACTGGAGTGTCAAGTGAACCAACGTTTTAGCCCTAAGGAATATTTGTAATAATATGGGGTGCGCAGATGAGAAAACGACAACCAAAAACTACGACAGTGTGCCATGCAGCGGCAAAGCGAATGTGACTTATGCACATATGTGCCGTGGCGTGTCAACGAGGAAGACTGTAGCAGCTCGTGGCATCCTCGAGCATTTGTGACCAGTGGCTTCGGCAATGCGCGAGGTTCATTGTTCAAAGCAGAAGGGACGAAAAAGAGAGAGAGCCATGCAGGACCACCATACGCCCAGCGAAAAGCAGGAAGACTTTCTCCACAGTTTATGCAGTGCTTCTGTGTTCTCCTCACCAACCACTCTATGCAGCGAGCTAGGATGTGGAGGCTACCACTGGCACACGATGCAGCACCTTTACTATGCCACGTGACGTAACGGTGTCGTACATGATTACCCGTCATGAAGCGAAATGTTCCGTTTATAATCCAAGCTTTATCCACGGCACATAAACATGTAATTCTTGGCAGAGACAATCATGAGCTCGCAATGCAAGCATTGCACTCATTAGCTCGTTATGGTCAGACCTGGTAAGGGCCTCTTCAAAGGAGTTAGTAACAGTATTTTGTGTTCCTTGTATTCTTTATAGTTTACTACACCTCAGTGTGCGATGCTTTCAACATATTGGTAAGTGTTGGTTGGAGAAAGCTCGACATAGGCGTGCACACGAGGGCGGAGAGGGGGCGGCCGCCCCCTATTTACCTAAGAGGGGGGCGCAAAATCTGCTCTATACATTGACCCAGTAGGGAGGGGGGGTGCTGCACTGAACTTTTGCCCTTCCTGAAGGGCAACCTGCACACGCCTATTAAGCTCGATGAAGAGAAAGAAAGCCGCATGATACGGGTAAACGAATAGCAGAATGAGAAAAAAAAGAAGTGATGCTCAGGCGATGGTGATGCTCAGGCGATGGTGCCTGAGCATCACTCAGCCTGAGCCTGAGGTGTTTGTGTTTAAAAGATAGTGTTCTTTTCAACTGTGTTTACATGTGTGATTCACTGAGTTACAAGCTCAGGCAATGGAGCCATGTTTGTGATTGAATTAGAGTGTTCTTTTCAGTTGTGTTGACGTCTAGTGATTTCATCGTTACATTTGGTAGCAGCAGTGGGATACAAGCAACGGATGGACTGAAGAACGAAATATGAAGGAGGCACTGGAGGAGCTAGACCACAGGCAGTTAAGCAAGGTCGAAGAGTATCTTCGCGATCTTTTGGGTAATGCAATGCAACATACTGCCAAAAACGTAAGTCAAACGCCAAAGGTTCAAGGACAGGCCAGCGTTTAGGAACAGGAAATTGTTAATGGAAACACTGATCTGACTGAGCGAGGTGACCCAGACATCAAAGCCTGTGTGGTAGTGCATACAAATAGAAAGGAAGACTGTGAGCCAGCGTCTACACCGCTGTTCAGCAGCTGTGCTCTCAGCACGCCCGCTGAGACGACATCAATGCCATCCAGTTCATCTTTCGGCCTCTGCTCAGCATCTCTTCATCAAGTCAGCGGAAACTACAATGGGCAGTGTCTCCAGTCAAGCTACTGGTTGCAATGGCCGAGACAAGCTGCTAAAAACTACTGTGACTGCAGCTACCAACGAGGCTATGAAATACAAGCTGGCAGACAAGAATCTCGGTGGGTTAACAAGGTGCCAGCAGGACGCTTGTGGGAACAGTAACATTGTGAACGCACATTTCCTGTCCCTACCGACACCACTGTGCTAAAAGCCCTTCATTTAAAAGCCATTGCCAGAGACATACTGCAAAAATCTTCTGCTGGCTCCATGCAGCGAGTGCATGTATGCAGCATTGATGATTGATATGTAGGGTTTAACGTCCCAAAACCACTATACGATTATGAGAGACGCCGTAGTGGAGGGCTCCGGAAATTTCGACCACCTGGGGTTTTTAACGTGCACCCAAATCTGAGCACACGGGCCTAGAGCATTTTGCCCTCCACCAAAAATTCAGCCGCCACCGCCGGAATTCGATCCCGCGACCTGTGGGTCAGCAGCCGAGTACCTTAGCCGCTATACCACCGCAGCGGGGCATGTACACGGAGTACCCAGAAGAAGAGCATGCAGAGAAACTACGGAAGGACCATGCGAATAACACACAAGTCGAACAAGGCTAATGTCATTGGTGGTTCCAAGCTAGATAACCTCTCGGCGACGAAGCCCGTTCACCTTTCCAGCATCGTGAACAGTGCACTCGGACACAACTCGAACAAGCAGCTATCCCAAGATACCATCGCATTGAGGGCCGAAAAGAAGCGCATGTATCGTTGGCAGAATGATGGCGGCAATTTGAAGGATGTCCAGCCCGTACACAGAAGCATTAACTCGACACAAACGACATTGTCGCCAACTATCTTCTTTTAGTCTCGACCACATCTCTTACACACAGCAAGGTAGCACGCCACCGTAAGAAAAGACCGTTACACGCGACTATCTCGTCAAAGCGTTCATTTTCGAATGCTGGTGAACTCACATGCTATTAGGCTATTAATGTGGCCATCAGCTCTCAGTGACTGCTCACCTCTCGAGGAAAGGTACATTAACCCGTAGAGTTTCGTAAAATTAACTAGAAAAGATCATTCAGCGACCGTGGGAATGATAGTACACAGATTTGCCTAGTCTTCGTACTTGCAGGCAGCGAATTGCACTTGTGGCTTCACTTATTAATGCGTTTTGGTTTCATTTCGAAGGAACGAGTGAACCCTTTTGGATTTTGTGACCCCATTTGAAATGATAGGCCTAAAATATTCAGGTGGTAAGTGCAACTGCTAAATATTTTCCGATTGTTGTTTCGTGACAAAGCAGCTTCAAGCCACGCAAAGCAAAAAAGAATGTAAAGTATGAAGACTAGGCAAATCCGTGTACTACCCATAATTCCCATGCTCGCTGAAGCGGCATGTGTTGCAGCTCTCATAAACACTAGTGCCAGAGTTCCCTCTAGTGTACAAATAGGAAACTATATGCATTAACCTTCTATTCCCACCTACTCCACCACCAATCATCACCCTTTACATTGTCCCCTCCCTCTCCAGTGGAAAGATGTCATGTGTTGTTGGAGCAAGCTGGATGAAGGGGAAGAAAACCCCATGATATACGTGAGCAAATGGCAGGAAGATAAGGAAGATGAAGTGAAACTCAAGTGATGGAGCCTTGTTTGTGATTGAAATATAGCGTTCTTTTTAGTTTTGTTGACGTCGAGTGATTACATCATCACAATATTTACTAGCAGCTAGCTCGCTGAATACTCCACTCTGATCAGAGAGTTACTCATTTTACGTTTTGAATGTCACATCACTAAGTCATTTGAAACATTGCATTAGGCTGACCTGTTCACGATCCCTCAGGAGTCGTTCAACTAGCTCTTCAGACAGCTGGTCCAGCCAGTGCTTCACCTGGGGGGAAGGGGGGAGGAAGAAAACAGCCACAATGGTGAGCACGAACAAAACCTGAATATTGCTATGTATATGGGAATGTAGCCTTTTTAAGTGCATAGCAGTTTAGGGGCTCGACTTGTCCCCCATTCATAGATCATGCGTGCCATGGTCACGCTCCCAATTGAGCGCTCAGTACAGGCCTAACAGAATTATTCTGAAGTCAGTGAGGTCAGGCATTAGATACATTGACGTAATCATCATCGAGTGATGATATCACCATATGACATCACGATTATGTCACAGATCATCAAAATTTATAACTTCATCATGAAACACGGGTCACCAAAATTTATGCCATCATTACAATGCCACTACGACATCACGTAAGATGGCTTCACAAGATGACATCATCGAATGACATCATCGTCAGGTCGAAATAGGGCCAATAACAAGGGCAGTGAAGAAACGAGGTAAAGTGCAGGCAGCTTGCAATAACTCCGATCTTGGAGGCAGTGCCAAACAACGGTAGATGCGGAAAGCTTTCAGAGACGGGGAGATCGATGCGTCTACTCAATAAAGATAAAGAAAGATGGCTTTCACCTTGAAGTAGTCTTAGGCGAGTGCATGAGGGACCTGCTGATATTTTTGCACTCTGAATAGAGATTTATCATGAAAAAAATTATGAACCACCATACCTACGTGTGGTCTTTCTTACAATACAATAATGAGTGCTGGAATAGGAAGTTATGTACACTTGACACATTAGTCAGAGGGAATTTTCTTGCTCATATGATTTTTGTCACCAACACTTGCCACAGCTTATTGGCAACAGGTCATAGCGCAAGCTCTCTTAGGACAAATGAAAATGGCTAACTGCACATGAAAAGTTTCTACTGCTACAAACTGCAATGAATACAATGAATACAACTGTGCTTTTTAACATTTTCTATCAATTGAAGCACTACACCGGTGACAGCGATGCCCTAATACTACTATCCTTGCGGACAACTTTTCTAGGCAATGAAGGGAAAGCTACGGGAGTGGAGCTTGTGCATATTGCACTCCCACAAGAAGTGGACTGGTTGGTCACAAGTTTTCTTCCACTGCAGACAGTGATGGCTGCACGGCATCAGCATTGCATAGTGTTTGACTCGTCCACTCAAGTGACAACTTGTGTGACATGAGTTTCTGAGGCAAGTAGATGGAACAGCCAGAACGAGACAAATTCTCACCTAAAGAGGTGGATGCCATTTAGCATTTGAGGTATGCATAAAGAGCACAGCTTTGTCACACTGGCAAGAATGCAAATGGCAACGTATAAATTAAAACAAATGTTAAAAGTGTCTCACTAGTGAGTATTGCGTCCTGTCCTAAACATATTCTTGCAAAAAATAAAGCGCGTTTCTTTTCTTTCTTGTTTTCCCAGAAAAAAAATGGACGCTATTAAGGGACTACATGCATCAGCAGTAGCATTTGCGCAATTTGGCTTTGTAGTCTTTGCTACAGAGACAATAAGTTTTGCACAAATTTGTCCGTGGATAGTATAGGCGAATCTAGAGACACACGCCAGGCAGCATAGCGACAGACACATAAAGAATCCAACAGCGAAAAATATTCCTATGGAAAGTGGCACGCTATCATGTTTTCTTCCAACATTTAAACCCTAAAGGGAGTGTTTCTAGCCAAGAAAGCAAATTCTTTAGCATTAACTTGGTGCAGCAATGAGATTCGTGTTACACATAGTATGAACTGTGAGCGAAAGCCTCACCTTGGTTGTGGTGTCGAGGGCGAGCTGGCCTCGAAAGTTCTTGCCGCAACCGATGGACTGGGCCAGCTTACGAGGAGTCACCGGCTCGTAGTCAATGCCACGAACAAGCTGGTACAGCCACGTACTGGAAGTGCCAACATGTCCACGATTTCTTTTTTTTAGTAACCGCATATTTCATGTGCCAGCATCAGCTGACAGCACACTTCGATCAATACGGTGCACCTGCTCGAGAAGAGGGAGTACTCCATTCGTTCTTCTTTTCTTTACCACAAGTAGTAGGGAATGAGAAATGTAGCAGTATGTAGCATTCGATGTGATGGGGGGGTGACTCGGAATGTTTTATAACTGTCGGAACATGTTACAACCTCTTCCAGACAGGCATTGTTATTCTTACAGGTTGCACATCAGATTAGTAAAATATCGCAACGTGGGTTCTTTACCCTAACTGGATTAGACTTTGATGCCTAAATTCTGCTATACTTTCATCTATCGGAGATGAGCACGAATCAACCACATCTACTAAATCTAAGATGTCCTGCTAAGACATTATTGTCCTTAGGACAAGTTAAGCCTCTCCTGTCCCATCTAATATGCCATTGTTTAGAATGCATATGTCAGTAGTGTAGCCAGAAAACTTTGTTTGAGGGAAAGGTGGGTGGAAGGGGAGGATGTTTAAACTTTATCCCCCCACCCCCCTAAGCTTCCTCTCTAGGCCAGTTATCCTGCTGGTGCACACTGAACACCACAACCATCACCTTTCGACAAGTTGCGTGATCAACACATGACCTCAGCCTCCAGGAAGCCATGACTGCTGTTCATGTGTGCCCTCATGACAATGTAAGCAATAGCTGAGAATCACCATATCTACAATCACTTGTCGTGCTACGAGAGGAGAGAGCTTTCTCGATGACGTAAATCCAGCAGACTGTTGCCTCTCTCTCACAAAAGAAAAGAAATAAACCCTGTTGACCTGAAACAAATGGCTTTCTTTGGGTACTGCAAACACTAATTGTTTGCCTTGCTGAGACAAAGAACAGCACGCAACCAAGCTGAGTTACGAGATGCGTGTGTCACTGCTCACCAGCCAACTCTTTGAGACCCACCTGTCGATACGTGCGAATCTCATGACACCTGAAAGTTCAGGTGCAGCAGTCAGTCATGCCACTCAACTAATCTCTGTAAACTTGCCTGATAGTTGTGGGACACTTTCGTGACAACTGCCGATCAGCGCTATTTTGTTTTTATGCAGCTGACTGAAGTGTTGTTTGGACCAACTCCCAACATCGTCACACAGAATGGTAATAAATAAAGCAAGAAATCGTGCAGATGAAAAGAATACACTGTACAAGCACTGTCTTCTAAGCGATTTATTTTATTGACTTTAATGCATTATGTAGAGAATATGTGCATAAAGAAAACAGCTGCACCGATGAAAAAACACCAAGCTGGAAAAAAACAATCGTAGTGGTGTCTAATGCATGCCCAGACATTTTAAAGAAGCACTCATAAAAAAATTTAGACCTCGATTTCTTTTTTTTTTTCTGCAATGTGTTGCAGGGGGCCGTCTAGACATCATAACACGGCACATTGCTAGCTGTGCGTGCAACAGATAATTAATTATAGGCTACTCATTACCAACCAGTATGACAAGCCGCCAAGTGCAATTATCGCCACCTAGTGTGTGAAACATTCGACGATGTGAGCACACAAAACTGTGACACATTTCGGCATGGTATGCAAAAAAATGGCGGCTGTGACATCATCATAACTCGTCTTTACTGTAGTGTGGTGACGTGAGGGAAGCAGCAGGGCCACCATGGGTGCTCGATCGTGCACGCAAGCTTCAGAATGCAGGTAAAATACCTTCCAACGTATGTTAACTGTAGATATTTTGTAGATGATACGCATGTTAAAGGGTATTGATTCCCCAGTCTATCTCGGCAGCAAAATTTTTCATGAGTACCCCTTTAAGAGTTGTCTGTCAGACAGCGCAACTGGCGGTTCACTCGCACAGCCGCTCCTCTCTCTGGCCATGTCTTGCCGATTAGACGCGCTTGCTCATGCTTCACCTTATTGACCACTGCAGTGCGCTAGAACTGCAGAGTGCACCACCACATGCTAACATGCAGGGCCAGAAAACCCTTTTTACCCCAGTCACGCTGACACTCTTCAGGAGAGTAATGGGCCGCACAACTCTCCAAAAGAGAGTTATCGTGTCCTTCGAGAGAGAGAGTTCCACCATCCACGACACTCCTGAAAAGTGCCGATGTGACTTTAAAGCTTTTATGCCGTCAAGGCATAAAACCAACGAACAACATAAAACCTTCAACGAACAACATAAAACAAGAGCGACGCAGTGCGCAGTTTGTACCGTACATCTGCCGTGAAACAACCTAACACGCAAATGGGACGTTGGGAATAGTAAAATGAGTATAAGAAAACAGATAATCACATTCCTGTGTTTGTTCCTTTATCACAGCTGCTTGTCATGTCACTGTCTTTTCATGATGATTACTCTCCCATTAGTAGAAACTGTGCACTTTGGATGGCAAAAAAGAAGGCATCTACTAATTGTGGCAGTTCCCAGGCCGTGACTTCGCAGGCAGTACTAAGCTGGACACCCAGCCATTGCAGCCACATTTCAGTAATGGCTTGTGGTAATGAAACTTAAGAGACAGTAGCATTGGGCGTGTTGGTATAACATGATAAAGAGTGGTTAACAGCGCATACGACAGGAGAGCTCTGTCTCGTCTCTTCTACACCCTTCTGTCGTATGTGCTGTTAAGGACTCTTTATCGTGTTAGTGAAGCTTTCGCGTATGGTTGTATTTTGTGTAACGGGTAGTTATGCTGTAAACCACGAGTAATTATGCGCGTAAAATATTTTTTAACTTGCTAGGCACCCACTGCGTGGTTCAAGTGAATACGCACAGTAACGTGTGTGCCTTTTTTTCGTGAAAGTGTTTATATTCAGGTACCTGCCCATCCAGCTCACATAACAAGCTCAGCATTTCAACAGAAACCTGCACACAATGCTTCGAACAGCCTACGGGCTGTGTTCCGTGTCGGATGGTCCCTGCACATTCGTACGCATTTTTGTTGCACTGCTTAATATCAGTGGGAATAACCAACTAGCCAAGTCGGCTACCTCATCATCACTCACCCCGTCTTGTGGCCGAAGTGGGATGACAGTTGGTCCTGGGAGAACCGCAGCAAGTCGGCCACCACTTCAACCTGGAGGAGCTCCTGAATGTCCTTGCCCAACTTGCCACCGAGCTTGCGCCTTTAAGTAGAAGCAGAGCACATCGCCACATTCTGACTCTTTGCCGACATTATCGTCAATCAATATTTTAGCTAATTAACTGGCAAAGGGAGATCAGAATGATAAAAGGGAACACACAAAAAAAGCCTTCCACATAGTGACCGAAACTTGTGAGCCAAAACTCCTCCACAAAATTCCCCAAAAAATTCTATGTTTGCATGTTTCCTTTATTAATATTACACTATGAATGAATGTCAATGAATGAATGACCGGAACGATGTCCGCGAGTTCGACTGCACTGGCCGAGCACAACGATCCCCGAACTGCTTTTTTGATAGCTCCCGCTTCGTCGACCTTAAGGTCAGTTTCCACAAGCGGCTTTTTGTGGAGTCCAAGTATATTCAGGCAACATCCGGGAACATGAACCGGTGTGCAGGTGTGTTCCCCAGTGTGTATTACAACAGACTACGGCACACCGGTCGGAACGAACGAGAACCCAGGCTTGAGGAGAAGACGTTATAAACTCTGCTGCTCTCTGGTGCCCCTCAGTCACACCTAAAGAAGGGTTCTATATGGACCTTAAACAGTCAAGATCTTACTGATTTTAAAGTAAAAAGATAAAATGTTTTTGCTTACTTTTTATGAATTCATTTTTGGTTGGTGTCCCTTTTCTAATGTTATCTACTTCTTAACAAGACTTAGGTCTGTCAAATGTTCTTTTTTAAATCAGTACTTACTCTACAAAAGGTATATTTTACGTGAAACACATTTTTCGTATGAACACATGGGAAGATAGCTATCGATCGGGAAGCCGATTGGAAAGTTTCCCCAAAAATTGTCATTAATGCTGGGACATCTGAAGTGAAATTTCCCTCATATTGTATACACAATGATTGATTGATTGATTGATTGATTGATTGGTAGCCTTATGCACCAACACTATGCTTGTCACTACCATCTATGACTCAAGTCCTCCTAAACAATTTATTTCAATACGTTCAATACTTGAAAGCATTACAGAAAATAGCATTGAAGGATAGGAAGTTTGTAAGAAAATGTCAGCACATAAAATTACCTTAAATTGCTTATTTAAATGCATAAGAACTGAGAATGGTGACAACATAGGCGACTGTTTCGTAGATGCAGGAGTAGCAAAACAAATTAAGTCTATTTCAAACATCGTCATGTCTACGGTTAGTGCAGTGAGACTCATCTATATCACTTCTCTAATGAGGACTAAAAAATCTTTCAAAATAATAATAAAGAAAACCTATTTTCCAATGCTAGAAGAGGTTGGGAAGCAGCCAAGAGAGTTTCATCGATGACTCACTGTAGGGATAAAAATACATAACTTGACTGAATAAAATGGGAACTACAGTCAATTCCACAATTCCAGACTTACGTCGCAAAGTGAGCAATAATGGAACTGAAAAAAAGATATGGCAACAAAAAGGCACGAAAGTGGAAGACCTTTAGTACAATATGCCCACAAGAACTTATCAATAACTAGAATCACAATAATGGTGGGGGTTCTATGTCCCAAAACAACAACAAGGTTATAGGGGACACTGTAGTGGAGGGCCACAAAAATTTCAACAACGTGAGCTTTTTTTAATGTGGACCTAAATCTAGTCACACAGGCTTCTAGCAGCTTGCCTCCACCAAAACGCAACCGTTATGACCTGGATGCAATCCCGCACCCTAAATAATAAATTAAGCTGTTCAATATTTGAAAGCTTTTCTAAATGTATTTTATCATTAATTTCACTGAATTCGCTTCTAGAACTGTTCGAGTCGTATCAGATTTGGTCCCAAAAATCACTATTTGAACACTTCTACAGTATTTCACTACTACGGAACTCACAGTTTGTGAACAGGGAGCGTGGCAAACAGGACCGGCACCCCCGCCTCCGTCAACACTGTTTGCTTGTTGGGCTTGTGCAGACCGCAAGCTAGTTTGGCTAGCACCTGCAAGCAAGCAACAGACCAAACAAGCGAGGGTTTGCTTTCTGTTTCTCACACAGAGTCATTGACGTTGTAGCGATGAGGCATAAAGAAATATTCAGCAGTGAGAAAGTAACCTTGTTGTGCGCGATCCCAGCAGAGCAGCGGAAGCCTGTCTGAGTGAAGACCGCCGCCCGTATCTGCTCCGTGAGCACCGCCGCTCGCGCCAGGAGGGCATCCGGACAGTCGGGGTCTTCGATGTCGGACAGCCACGCTGCAAGCTCGGCTTCTGTATGTGGACATAGTGATTAGGGTACAATCGCACTCTGCTCTTTAGACAAGGGGATCCCGCCCCAACCCCATGCCTATGGCATAAAGACATGGCGTAAAGTGTGCAGCTTGCGTGGCTAATTACAAATTTGTACACGTTCAGAAAAAGCTGACTGCAGCAATGAACTCGTTTAAGAACTCACAAGTTACACATTTGAAAAAAGAGTAATGTCAGTAGACCTCAGCAGGATTAGTTGAAGCTCTAAGCTTATTTGCAACTCTTGCAGTCAGCAAGTTCAGAGCCGGAAGAATCGTTGAAGTTTCCTATAGTATGATCAAGCACAGAGCTGAACAATGACACGAAAAATGAGAGAACACATTCAATGGTTTTCCAATGCTGTCAGAAAAAAAAATGTTTTTCCATTTTCAAAACCAGTTTCATTTGTCATATACAATAAGAATGCAACATCACTCTGCTAGAATGCAGTTTCAAATGCATGAACCGCAATGAAAGTTTCAAGGAGAATGTCATATCTAATGAGAATTCAGATTCAATCTGTTAAAACTTGGTTTAAAATATATTACACTGCACGAAAATTTCAAGAAGTGCCTTGTAAAGTACAATCTTTCATTTTAACCCACCTTAATATAACAAGCTTTTACTGTAATAACCACCTCTCATGGTAATTACCCATTGTTGGGCATTTGAGGTACCAAGATCAAAATCAGCGAGACGATGAAATAAATCAGAGTCTCGCTCACTGGCATTGTCCTCCCCACTCTGCGATGCAGTCTTGGGAGTCTGGCCAAGGAAGGAGTTGGGAAGGACGTCAGCACTCCGAGGCAGAGGCACCGCCTTGCATGCTTCAGTGAGGTCTAGGTAGGCTTCGTCTATGCTTGCACGTTCAACCACTTCGCTGAACTGGCACAGCACGGAGAGGACCTCGGCGCCTGCCTCCCGGTACCTGTTGACGAGTGAGCATGAGGGCTCGCACAGAAACACAGACCAAGGTTTCTTTCATCCAGACTTGGTCTGGTGCTTCTATTTCCTTCACAGGTTTCAGTTTACCTGTGCGTGAGCACCAACCAAATGAACCAGGGGGCTTTATACATTATGTCGTATAACCTTAGCTGAGAAAGGGCAAGCAAACTTACATAATGTAATTAAAAGGACACAAAAAAAAACTTATTTTTGATGCATTACGAATCACTATTTCACACCAGTCTTACAGCAAGAAGACGCTTAGTAAGCAAGAAAAGGCGCAAGAAGAAATTGTGCGTGGTGACGCCACCTTGAAATTTCTCCCACCAAACGCATGGGACCACTGAGTGCTCTTCGAAATTAAAACTGCTTCCGATCGTAACATATGAGCATATATTTAAGCATTTGTCCCACACTGGGGCAAATGGAGCAGCTGAGAGTGAGTACCCACTGATCAAGACCCAAGATTCGAGGTTCACAAATTTCCTGTCACCACTCTTCTATAGTTCACAAATTTTCTGTCACCACTCTTTCATAACACCTCTAGTTATTAAAAAAAATTGTATTGAGCCAATGTGAAGAATACACTTCGAAATACGTTATGTTAGCATGGAAATTTCGGCACGAAGTTTAAAAATGAAACTTTGACTGAGACTTTCTCCTCTAGTAGTAAATGTACAATGATGAAATAACAATCTAAGCCGATTCACTATTTAACTTAGAGTCCCTTAAAACCAAAGGAAAGAAGGTGAAAGGCATTACAAGCATTTGATGAACACGCACGATCACCGCACCATTAAACCTTCATGATGAGAAAAGACTAAAGATACAGCCACGGTAAGTAACTAAAGAGATCAACAAATCGTAGGAAATGTGTAATGCACAAATTGACTGCTATTATCTACCAAATGGCTTATGCACACTTTTTTATAAGAAACCACTCGCGTATTGTGCAATGACAATTCTTGTACTCTTGGAGAAAGATTCCATGCATGCGGCATTAAAGGAGTACTGACACGATTTTGAGGCCCCCCAAAAGGGACATCTTTAGTTTCCTCAGAGTGCACCATCAACGTTCTCCACACACCGAAGCCAGACAACACGTAGAAAATATTTTACTTTGATTTTAAAATTACTAGCCCAGAACTTTTAAGACAGCCCCACTGTAATGGACATTATGGTGACAAGTCAACACAGTTCACTGAGTTTGAGAAATTTTCATCCTGCCTTTAGCCTAAATAACAGAAATCGCTGTCAGAGTGTCTGCACGACAATTCACTCGTTGTCGTTAGCGTGAACCACGTGCGACTGACAGTGAGCCGGCGGTCGTCACTAGTATGTTGTGAGTTGCAATCTTCCTGTGACGTCAAGCCTCTCTTGACACGTCACTACAAAGCCGCACTCTCGATATTGAAATTGAAATCGCTGTTTTAAGGTAGCAGCATGAAAAATATATTCAATGCTTTCCCGAGCAACACGACACTCTTTTTAGGGTTCTCGACACCCGTGTTTTTATTAAAGCAACAACAGGAAAATATTCAAAATTCGTGTCAGCACACCTTTGAGTAGCCTAAGATCTGCTCTATTCTCAATCAACTTATGGCGATTTATTGATGCAAGGGTTTGGGCAGGTTGGTACACAACTGCGAGAGACATTAACTGACACTAATGCTGAAACGTGGCAGCTATGACAGGAATACCTGAGACCTCGTGTTAAGCATCAGAAAGCCATAGCACTAAGCTAGCACAGCGAGTTCGAGCAATCTTAAGACATGAAAACACAAGCACTCTAACCAAAAAATCTTAATTCAGACTCACCTGGTGAGGTCGGCTTTACCACGGACCTCTGGCACTCGGAATAGGTGTAAATCCTTGGCCAACTTGGCAGCCTGTTCACCCCTCATGCCACGCTTTACCCCAAACGCCCTCGCCTCATAGTTCACTGCTATCAACCTGCAGGTTATTCAAATTTGCAATGACTATTCGCAACAGTGCCAATAATCTCGTGGACAGCAGGGAGCAACAGCTCGAGAGTATCCTGGCCATCCTACACACACATCAGCATAATGGCAGTTACAAAAAAAATAATAATATTAGTAAAGTATAAATATCTCTTCGACGGCGGTGTGCACAGTTGTACAATAACTGTAGTTATGGAGGTACATGGCTCACCGCGTGTTTCTTTAAATGGCTTGAAATGCAGTGTGCACATTCGCACAGGCTTCTCGCTTCAACAACTAATGCTCGTTTAACTTGATTGGGCTGTGTATTGCTGCACGGAATCACATTGTTTTGCTGAACACACAACTATGCTCGACGACCGTTCGACATACCGCGTTCCCGGTATTATCCTTCGCTCGAAATGAACATAACAAAAAGCAACAGGGCATTTATTTTGAGTCGAATATGTGACATTTTTACAAAATGATTAAAACTGAGTGAGTGCAAAATAAACAGATATTTATTTGTACAAAAATTAATATTAATTACTCAAAGTTATGCAAAACAATGTATTGCCCCGTTTTTTTTTCTAGGGAGGTAATATTGCGTGCCTTGGAATTATGTTGCGTGAATCTGACACGTTTTCAGACAGTCCGTCATAATACACACACAAAGGTAGTAAACCATGCCTTGTACACTGTCGTCCTTTATGAAAAAGAACACGTGAGCACGTGGCCTGCGCTCTGTTTTGGCGTCATCTATTGGCAAACGAAACAACGAGTTATGGCCACTGGACAAGCGCTGCAAGATACTGTAGACAACTGCTGTAGAGAGTAGGTCACGCAATCGCGAGTTTCCTTTCATAAAGAACGACAGTGCACAGGGGCGACGTAAAGAAACGCAAGCAGCCCATCCGGTTAGTGCTCTGCTGTTCGCACGCTTAGCTTGGGGACAGTAAGCACACACTCCAGTTATCTATGACCCCATCATAAATGACTCCCGCGTATTTCGCGTATCAGCAAGCTTCCAAACGTTTGAGAAGAAATTCCAGCAGCGGAGCACATAGGTGCTACAGTGATCATGTTTCTTTCCATCACGATAGTACGTGGTTCGCATTCAGGATTGAAGCACGCTTGCACATCTCACCAATAAGACAATCTCACAACGAAAACATTTCTTACGAACACTCAAACGGTATAACTCTTCCTCAGCTAAGTTTCGAAACAAATGGAGAAATTTACGACAATTGTGTCACGTCAAGAAACACTCTTCATAGTCCCTTTTATGAATCCCATGCGATGTTGAAAGCTTGTTCTTTACTGATTGCATTTCGTAATGTTGGTGTTGAGAATCGGCACCATGTGTCCACCCTAATTTGAGTGACATTTTTTAATGCAGCACTCATCGACAGTCTGCGACTTGACTGTGCAAAGCTCCATAAGTCTGCATAAAACAAAAGCCTCTTATCTAAACATGCAAAGAGAAAAAAGTTTCTTTTTTAACACTTTCGGGACCAGGGAAAATCAGACAGTCACAAGGAGTATTATGATAACTATTTTTAGTAAGTCAGATAAACAAGATATACTCATGTATTATATATCAAAATGAAGGTAATTGAATGGTCTTTTAGATGCATGCTAAATATTACACAGAAAAATTTTATACATAATAATTAAAAAGTGTCAAAAACAAAAGTGTCATGAAAACAAATATAAAAAAGTTTTAAAAGGCATGCATATACAAGTAAAATTGTGAACTAAAAAAATTTTAACATCAATTCGTAAAACAGAGGCTTCTAATAATGAATAACACACCGAATCTATTCTCTGCTTTTGCAAATCCAGAAAGCAAAAAAAGGAAGCAAGTACACGGAAACAAGAAGGCGTACGAAAATCCTATTTATATCCTTCATTGGACATATATCTACTTCGTGAAGACTGTTAGGCTGAAAAGTTTTTAGATGAACCAGAAATCAGTAGTCAGCACAATTATTATACGATGCAGCTAAAGCAACCAGTGAACTCAGTGCAGCATTTTTCATCTTCCATCACAGCTATGCCCTGCTGGCAAAGAGTGCACAGCAAAGAATTTTCTACAAAACTATATATCTACTTTTTCAAGATATATAGCCTCCAATTAAATGTTTTAGGCTGTAGCAGTTATTGTGACCTATAAATTCATTCACAAAACTTTATTCGTGTCCTGAAGCCCGGTCTTTTCAGACCGAGGCGGGCCGCGTCCACGTCACGCGGCACCGTCAGGCCGAGCCTTGTGGCGTCATCGTGGACCTTCTGTCCCATAAACCTTTACTGCCGCATGTACTATCTAGTAGTATCTCACAGAAAACCTGTACAAATCACAATGATCAAAGAGCTAGCAAGACCCGCAATCTTCTTTTACTGCAGTCTTTCGGGACAAGAGTATTAAATCTGCATCTGAAATTTGTAATAGAGCAATACACTACAGAAACTAAATCACCACTTCATGGAAGTACATGCAATAAACCTGGATCAATCTTGAAACTATGCGACGAAGTTTGCAAATTTTTACACGAATCAAACGGTGTGTCACTTCATTGACATTCCATTCAACAACTTACTATTACTTTTCCCAGTTTTCCAAACTTGCCGTTCAAATTTGCCAGAAATTTAAGACATTCAGGAGCTATAAATGACAAGCGGTTGTGGTAGTCTACAGAAAAAAAAAGTTCAAATGTGAGTACTTCCAGTTATAGTGTCTGGCTGCGGGAAACAACAGCTGTTCATAAGATGAAACGAACTGTGAGAAAACGTGCAGAGAAAATCGCTTCAGGTCTGCACAGTAGTTTCCAGCCATCTCATGCAGCCCGTGAACTTCATTTCCCACTGTAAGTTGAGACGCTCTTTTTATTTCAACAGTTACATCATCCTAGGATTCTGTAAAACATTCTATGGTAAATTAGCATTTTTCATAAATACTCTGAAAAGCTCTACACCTCGCTATGTTCATCTGATGGTGTGCCGTCTTTATTATTACTGCCATTGTCATGAGAACACCACACACACTACCCTTTGCTTCATGATTAAGTTACAATACGTTCAGCTGATTTAACATTCGTCTTACAAAAGGAAGTTTATCACATACCGTAGGTAAGACAGTTTTCTTAAATGACTATAGCGCACAAGGCTGTTACCGGTTCCTTCACTTTAAAATGAAGAATGTCCTGTATTTGATTCAACCTTTCAGGGATTGATTATTTGTTATTTGGTTGCAACAGTTTTATCTCCATATTAATTACGTGCTTCTATTTTCATCTAACGAGACCCATTACACATGTAACCACTGTCTTGTGAACACTGAGCAGAAATGTTGAACATTCCTTCCCAATTATTTTAGATTGTTCTGATAAGCTAAAGTTCGCAACACAAACAGTAGAGTTAAATCTGGAACTAACGCGGCCATTAGTGATATGTCTGAAATATTTCGTGCTACATGTATAAACTATAATCAGATTACCAATAACCAGCAACAGTGCTCACTACTATCACTGCACAGCGTGTATTGCCTCTACTTTTACTTTCCTGAGCATTGGTTCATCAGAACAAAGTATTTCATGTAGAACATGTAGACAGCTGACCTCTTAAACGTCACGACCACGTGATATTACATGCTTTTATTTATGAGCAATAGTTCTCTTCGAATGTCTTAACAGTGGTGTTCTAATTTGGTGCAATACACAATAGGCTAAATTGAACAGTTAACCAACATAACTAAACTATTGTTTAACTGCTCTGCACTCAATTTATAGCGCAGTTCTTCCTCCCATTACCATTAGGAATGCTTCAAGTGTAAAGGATGTGCCATCTATAGACATGTACAGCTCCTCAAGTCGACAACCCTCGCTGACGAACATGTCGGTAGCTGCAAGAAATTTGTTCGATAATATCCTTCAGTGGTCACCGAACTGTGCTGCTCATCTCCTGCTTCATCGCACCACAACTTATTGAGGAAACAAAAGCAATCTGATGCGCTGCCTTACCTGCGCTGCAAGACATACTATAACGGATAAATCCTTCAAACACGAGGTGTTTCTGGAGGCAACATCTTGACAAACTGACTCGCCTTCTTGAAGGCTGCTATTGCCTAAAACTATTATGAGGACGTGCATGTTTTGTACTCTCTTCCCATATGCAAACAAGAGCGGAGTTAGAAAATGAAGGGGCCAGCAGGGATGAGTGAAAGCAAAAAATAAAGCAATTGGTAAAGAATGAATCAATTACGAAATAAAGAAAGTGGTGGTGGTGTGGTATTTGTGCCGAAAGGGCAAAAGGAGGTGTACACGTTTCGTTGAATTACGGTTTTCAAAAGCAAACACTAGCTGGAAATGACAATTTCACAGTGATAATAACGGCAATAAAATACTAATTTCCTGCCTCTTTAGAAAATATTCCTCACTCACCCTCCCCCTTGGAAAGTATTGTACTGTGCCACCGCGCAGGGCTTTCCGTTCCAGTCAGGAGCCAGCCGCTGTTCGACTTGCACGTAGAAGCAGTCCATGTCAACAAGTACCACGGCACGATGCCGAGGTGTGGATGCGGTCGCCATAGCTTTCGCGGCTGCATTTTGTGAAGAAAAAAAAGAGAGAAAAAAGATTGATTTATTCCGGCCAATTAACTCACCTTCATGTCGCCAGTTGCTAGTGTCCTAATTAGCTCAGTAGATAGAGCAACCACCTCTAAACGGCATCAGTCTTGGGTTAAGTCTCTGAAAAAACATTTTTCGACGACTAAGAAGCATGGCTTCAGACAAATCCATGTTTATTTTCCAGAGCATCACATGCGTAATGTGAAGGTTCTGAGCTTAAATGCCACTAAAGGACGAGGTGCTTTTCAATTCACTTTAATGCCTTTCCATTTAGTATGTCATAATACAGTAGAATTATGTTGTACAAACTTTCCCAAGCATCCACTTCAGCTGCACAACTGGTACAGTACAGTTAAAAATTAATTATTTATTAACAGTCTTTTATGATTGCATTCCCTATTGGATTCAATAACTTGCACTCTTTTGTTACAAACAGATGGCTGCCACATTTTCCGTTACAGATGACCCAACAGGCAACTATGCAATGGAGGAAACGTGAGGCGAAACTTAAAGGGAAGGAGAAAACATTCAGTGTTGATGTCACCCTCAGAGAGAAAACTTTCACTGCCAATGGAGACGATCCGTCCCCGTCTAATCACCTGCACGAGTCAAAACAGTATTCTTTTAGACTTCAGCAGCTTAATACAAGACACCATGGTATCTAAATCGTCTTCAACAGGTATAACCAACTGTCTAGCAATTTAGCAATGGTGCCTAGGACAACCATTTCTTTATTAACGAATTGACAGTACCACTGAAGGTGTTCCAATGTTTTTGTCGTTTTCTCACAACCGCGGTTATTGCATTCAGCCCTATGATCATTCCAGTCAAGGAGAAGCGTGGAATGTGGACGCAATTCCCGTAGGTAATCAACAAAGTAACATTTCCTAACTTTTGGAACGACTAACGAACACAGCTGTAAAAAGTGAAAACATGGCGGGCTGCATTCAACGAGTTGCGGCACATCGTGCGCAAACGCGATTTCATCCTAAGTAAGCACTGTCACCGCTCTTTTCAAGTGAACATTGCTGTGTTTACATTTCTCTTAAGCGAAAATCCTAAATGTTTAGCAAGGTTGTATGAATGTTGCTAAAGAAATGTAGTCGCCCACGTTCAATAACGCTCCATAAGGAGTTTGGAAAAGCTCCAGTTGGGCTAGTTTCCTTATGAAGCACATTAATGCAAGTAATAGGAACGCAACAAAGTTTATTCGGGCACGCACATTTCGCACGCCCGTCACTCTTTTTCTGAAACTGAACTGTCAGAAAGCGGAACGGTGCCAAAGCTTTCTGGGCGTCGATCAACGGCGCTTTCTGAAGAACGACCTCTTAAATGGCTAGATCTCACGAATGCGAAGGATCGTGAACAGCGGTCACGCGCGACAGCGCCACACATCATTCGCGCTCGCATCCGACGAACGAACCACACGATACAGTGACACTGCATGACCATCGGCACTTTCAATAAAGCCGATCGCGGAGATGTAAGGCACGGCCTACCTTGAAACAGTATTGTCAGCCTTCTCATCGGCTACTTCTTGCTCGAGCTAGCAGCTAGAAGGTTCAGCGTTCGCCGGCTGATTGAAAGGCGACGATACCGAGGAGGTCCAAACAACATGATGAAACTCTCAGCTGCGACAGGCGCAGCGGTCGACAGCACGCATTTGGCGCGTTCAAGCATGTTTACAACATGGTTGCCAAGAACCTACCCCTGTTCTGCTAGCTTCAACGCAAGCAAACGTTTTCAAGTAATTACTGTTACATACCTGTTCAAACACTATAGGGCTTGCTGTCGTACGTTTAAAAGAAATATTTTGGAATATTTTTGTGAAGATGCAGCAGCGCTTGTTAGTTTCGATTTGCGCCTCACTGAAAGCACTTGCGCAGCATTACCGCGGTTTACTCGGTGCACTTACGTCGTCATAATTACTGCGAAATTTCGCACAGTAACGCTAAGGTAAAATATATAGTTTTTCAAGTCAACAACACTTTTCATATTTTCATATTTGATATGTACTCCACCAGGCTAAAATAATAATAATAATAATAATTTCACAACCCAGCTACTTGCGGCATTCCACCTTTCTGTATACCAATTGCTCCACTATTCACTATATTTATTCACAACCTTTTTTTTTTTTGCTCTTACCAGCGATGAAGGACTACATCTTTTGAATACCTCCGACCACGGTGCAAGATACATTTCTTTATTATTATTCTTCTTCTTACACCGCTGTACTTACACCGCTGCAGGCGCGGCTGTTTCAGGTTGCATTTCCAATTCCGCGTGGTAGAGTATACCACACTCGGACGCACTACTGATTGTAATGTCGTTCAAGGGAGCAACAACCTTACGCACATCAATCCACTGAAATTCCACGCAGTTTGTGCATTTCAACCACCTGGTCGTGCTTGCGTTTGCATGCGCGCGTGTACATATACAGAAAGAAAATTCTTACGTCTGCCAGACTGGTGCTTGGCAGAATGAAGGGCATAGTGGCTTGGTATGGCACCCATCCTGTGACTGTGAATGATTGACAGCACATGGGACTTACAGGCCTAATGTCCTTCTTGTCTTTTGTCGTCGTTCTGTTCTCGCACTATAACTATCGTCTAAAAAAAAAAACGGCCATCCTCTTTCCTTTTCTTCAGGGGGAGGGGGGTGGGGGAGCAGGAGGTGCTGAGCGTTACCCCAATGGCTGTATGCAAATTGTCCGTTCATCGTGGTGATAAAAATTGGGGAATTCATTTACAATCGTAAAGTTCTACGAAATTATCTAAACCTGATAGATGCATCCGAGAAAGTAAATAAGACGCCCCCACCACCCCACCTCCTCCGGTCCTCCTCACTTTCTGAGGCTGAATTGCAGCAACTGGGCAGATTTGCATCAACTGAGGGCTGTGATGCTAATAAAACGTGATATGCACATGAAGGTACAGTACCTAATGTTCCACGCAGAATTTCATTTTCGGGTTGTGTAAATGCTGCGTACGGTCAGCGTAAAGCTTTAGTTGTTTAGGAATTCCATGGTTGCGGCTTTGGCACGAGTGGCTACTTCCGAATGGCGCATCCAACATTGAAGTAAAAATACTTTTTTGCACCGCGGGCGCATCCCGTGACTATTGAGACGCCTGTTCAGCATTCGATCCTGCAAAAGTCGGGATTTTCACGATGTAAACAACCCTGCTTGGCCCTTAGGGAGACTTTCAAAAATACACTGACGAATCGACTTAAATTGTTAAATTTTACTTCAAGAACTCGAATGCCGTTGTTATTTCATCGTCAAAGATTTATTAGTAAAGGGGAAAAAAGAAAGACCAAAAGCATCACTTTGTAATTCCGCGCCCAGGAACCTCTGCGCGTGCCGTCACAAGTTTGAAAGTGTATTTTTCGGCTACCTTTTCGTATTATGGCGATATTTCCTCGACGGCACTTCCTGAAACTTGGTGTGTTAGGTCTATAGACCCCTCAAAAGGCAAATATACGTCATTTTCTCCGATTAAAAAATACACTTATCACTTAGTAGGCGTCGTAAAAATTTATGACATCACGGTGTTTGGTGCGTCACCACCCACACTTTCTTTACAGTACACTATACTTTACAGTGTACTAGAAGCAGTACTTTCTTTTCGGGTATTTTTTTTTCTCTCATGAAGCGTCTACTTGCAGTAAGGGTGGTGATTTCAGAGTAATTTACGCATGCGAAAAAAAATGTATAGACATTACAAAAAAAGTATAAATCCACCTCTCACAAAAAAAAAGGGGGGGGGGGGGTGAGTCAATGCGACGGACAATCTTTACATCAGCGAATTTATCTCATTTCATGTTCTGGGCAGTTGCCAGTCCCTTTATATTCCGCCAACATGAAAAAAAAAAATTCGACCAAGCATTCATAAAAGCGTTTCTTTTTCTTTTACATTTGTATCATAATGCCGGCACAACGCAGCATATATGTGGTTCGAGCGTTTAGTGTTCATGTTCGGGATTAAGACGATTGAGATCCTTGCCTTCTGAGCATGGGACCCACGGGTTAATCCGAAAACCCAAGTTTTTTTTCTTTTTTTTTTGGGGGGGGGGTGGGGGGGACCTTCGAAAGTTCTTTAGGTATGTTCGTGCGTCTTCTGTTCGTGTGCGTGTTTGTGTGTGCGCGCATACATTACACGCACAAATAGGTAAAAACATCAGGGGGTTTTTCAAAAGACCCCATACCACATCCCTGGCTACACAACTGCAACACCGCCGAGATAAAAAAAAAATCTATATTTTCTCGTTGTGTGACGCATTTTTAAAAAAAACACAAAAGTAGCTATTAAAAAGAATTGCTCCCCGTCGGGGAATCGAACCCCGGTCTCCCGCGTGACAGGCGGGGATACTGACCACTATACTAACGAGGACCTGCTACTGAGTTGCAATAAACTCCATGAACCTAGTGCGTCTAAAATAACTATAAATGCTAATATGAAAGCGAGTTGTGTCCTAGCGAGTGAAAAACGTTACACCCTCATCAGACCAGAAACCACCGCGTGGTTTCCCACACTATACTGCTATTAACTCTATGCACGCGACATATTTGGTGGCAGAGGTAGGAGGCGAGTAATAAGAATGCTGCAGAGAAGGCCTAGGTGGTTCCATGCAGTTTTTCCTAGGCACTGCGCCGTGCTCCCGACCGGGTTGCAGAAATTAGGTGCCTTTTCTCATCTTCTAACCACTACCACCACCAGTTTTTCCTTCATCCATACGCCTCCTCCGACTGGTAAAGGGATGGTGAGGAGGCCTCAGGTGGACACTTGGAACTGGGTATGGTGGACGGACAAGATGAACTGGGAGAGGGTCAAAACGGGAGGCTTCATCCACGGGGACAACCTTCACCTCAACGTCGCGTTTCTGTAGTGCCACGAATGCGCGTGCATTCCGTTTTTGACGTCGCTCTTGGTGCATTTTTGTTACCGGCTAGTTCAGCCTCGGTTCATGCGCAGTGCATTGATCTCATCTATTTTTTTTTTTTTTGCGTCTCACAGTCTAGTCGGATACGGGAGTGTTAGTATCCACCACAACAAAACGTCGGACGATTATTTTAACCTGAACCAATGGAATGACTCTGTTCGCCACTACTAATGTTCACGTTGTGGTTACGTTTTAGCTGTTTAGTGTTTTAGTTTTCAGTGTTTTACTTTTCAGTGTTTAAGCGTTTGAGAAGCTTTGTGTCCTTTTCCTGGTTTCAGCCTTCAAGGCTACTCAGTTGTAGCCTTCTTGCCGTTTAAATAAAATGTTGACGAAAATGGACGTGCTGCTTTTTGAAGCGTGGAACTTCCCACACCAACTTTCACTAACCTAAGCTGGCGTACTTAGAGAGAGAATAAACATTTATTAATAACAAATGGAAACTGAGCCTTCTTTGGGTGGGGCCCTCAGTCCAGGGCTCCATTGCCTTGCGCGACCCTGCGAGCCCGCTGGACCAGCTGCTGCTGTTCCTGCCGGCGTAAGCTGAGCAGTGCAGACTCCCAAGAGGAAGGGGTGGGATTGGGAATGGGAGCCACGCCCTGTGGGGCAGAGCATTCCCACGTGGAGTGGTACACCGTCGGTACGGATCCACAGAAGGGGCAGTAGGAGGGGTAGAGAGTCGGATGAAAGCGATTTAGCATATAAAGGCAAGGAAATGAATTGGTCTGTAGTTGCCGCCAAGCGACAGCATCTGCTCTGTTAAGTGAAGGATGAGGGGGAGGATACGTATAACGGCTCTGTCGATAGTACTGCAGCGTAGCGTTGTAGTTTAGTGGTTCTGTCGATGCGTCGTCTGGATTGGACAGCTCTTCCAATGGAGCCCGGCCGGTCAGCTCTCGGGCAACCGCATGAACGCGTTCATTACCATGGAGAGAGGCGTGTCCAGGAGTCCAGACGATACGCACAGGACGTAATGCGGACGGTGAGACAGAAGAGAGGATATTGTGTGTATGTGCAGCCACAAGTCCTTGAGCGAAAGCACGGCAAGCAGCTTGTGAATCTGTTACAATAGTGACAGGGGAGTCATGTGACAGTGTCGTAGCGTAAACAATTGCCAGAGCGAGAGCTCCCTCCTCTGCCAGACCACTGTCTGTAGTGCGAAGTGTGGCAGACGCCACAAGGGCGTCTGTGTCATCTGTCACGGCTAAACACATGGCTGACTTGTCTGGGTAGCGTGCTGCATCAGTGTAAAGTACTTGTAAGTCTGAGGTACCATCACCAGAGACGCGTGCCATAGCCTGAACTCGGGCACATCGACGACCGGCGTGGCGGGAGGGATTCATATTGCGTGGAATCGGAGGCACTTTGATGAGTGCGCGGACAGTAGAAGCAAGTTTATATCGCGGTACTTGTGCGGGTTTTTGAGGAATCGGGTAGCCAAGACGAGACAGGATGGCGCAGCCCTGACGGGTCTGCCTGAGCCGTTGGAGCTCACTATTGTGCTGGGCCTCGATGAGTTCGGTTATGGTGTTGTGGACTCCTAATTGAAGGAGGCGTTGTGTAGATGCGTGTGGAGGCAAGCCGATAGCCACCTTCACAGCTGTCCGTAGAAGGATGTCCATCTTTTTTATTTGAGCTAGAGTGAGATTGTGAAAGGGAAGATGATAGGTGAGCCGACTAACTATGAGTGCTTGTACTAAGCGGAGGACATCTTTCTCACAGAGGCCTCTCCTGCGATTGGTGATGCGTTGAATCATGTGTGTAATTTGAGTTATCTGCTGAACCAGAAGGTGTGTAGTGTACGAGGCCTTGCCGTCGGACTGAAGGTAGAGGCCTAAAATGCGAATTCGTGGTACCAGAGGGATAGGATGGCCATCAAGAAACAGCGAAATGTCAGGAGAATCAGCGGTTTTGCGGCGCCGCTTGTATACTAATAACAACTCCGACTTATCCACTGAGCACGTAAGGCTGCCGGCAGCAGCATAGTCTTGTACCACAGACACAGCTTCCTGTAGGGCGTCCTGAATGGTTCCGTCTGATCCTTTGGTCGCCCAAATTGTAATGTCATCTGCATAGATGGCATGCTGGATGTTGGGAACCTGTTGTAATAGGGAAGGGAGTTTAGCCATAGCCACGTTGAACAAAGTGGGCGAGAGAACCGAGCCCTGTGGTGTTCCTCTACCTGCGAGACGAATGACGTCCGAACGGAGGTCTCCAATCCCAATAGTGGCCGTGCGGTCAGAAAGAAAGGACCTGACGTAATTGTAGATACGTGAGCCACACCGAGATGAAGCGAGATTGTCAAGAATAAGGTCGTGGGAGACGTTGTCAAAAGCACCCTTCAGATCCAGAGCCAGAATAGCTCGGACCTGGTTTGAAGTGGGGCTATCCAACACGTCCTCCTTAAGCTGTAATAATACGTCCTGTGTAGAGATACCAGGACGGTAGCCGAATAGTGTATCAGGAAAAAAGTGATTGTCTTCGAGAAATGGTTGTAGTCGAGAGAGAACAACTCGTTCAAAGAGTTTAGCTACACATGAAGTTAAGGATATAGGGCGAAGATTCTGGAGGGATAGCGGCTTGCCAGGCTTTGGAATAAGTATGATTTCTGCGTGTCGCCACTCCTGTGGTAGCGTGCCGTTTTTCCAATGTTCGTTGTAAAAAGCGGTTAAATATTCGATGGACTGGTCATCTAAATTACGCAGAAGTGTGTACGTAATCCCATCTGTACCGGGTGCTGTGTTGCGCTTAATGCTTTGCAAAGCTGCCCTAACCTCTGCTTCTGTAATGTCCTCATCTAGAGGCGTATCGTGTACGTGTGGATAATCACGGTAGGCGGGACGGGGGCCCGTGGATACATAGTGTTGCTTTAAGGTGTGCAGCAGAGTGTTATCGTCGAGCCCTGATTTGTGGAGAATGGTGCGGATTGCGTTAGCAGTGTGTGATTTTGTCTGCGTGGGATTTAAAAGAGCACGGAGTATACGCCACGTTCGAGGTGTACTTAGTGAGCCGTTGAGTCGATCACAGAAGTTATGCCAATTATTGCTAGTGAGGATGTTCGCATAGTCCTGTGCCTCAGTAGCTAGTTTGGCGATTCGGAGACGAAGTTTTCGGTTATGTTTCTGTCGCCGCCACCGCCGTGTCAAGCCTCTGTGGGCATCCCAGAGATGTAGCAGATGCCGGTCCACATCCGGCGTTTCTGTCGTCGCAGCGATGAGTTTGGTAGCTCTTTGAAAATCGGAGTGAAGTTTTAATATCCAAGCCTCTAGGGAAGGAGAGTCCTGATGGGTAGTTGCACGATTACTCCTAAATGCATCCCAATTCGTTAGTTTTATGATGCGCTCTGGGGCACGCGTGGCTGCTACTTGGAGCTCTGTAGTTAGTATATGGTGATCACTGCCTAGATTCACCATAAGGTTGCACCAGGAATGGTGACTAACGCCCTTGACTATCGTGAGGTCGGGGCATGTGTCCCTGCTCACACTATTACCTAGGCGAGTGGGTTGATCAGGTTCTGTCAGCAGGGTCATGCGATGAATCGCGAGAACCTGTGCGAGTCGTCGGCCTTTAGGCGTTTCTGTTGCGTAGCCCCAAGCCGGATGGGGGGCATTGAAATCTCCTACAATATCTATTTGTTTACCCAACTTGCAGATTTGTGCGAATAGATTACCGAAGTCATCGTTCCTGGCGTTAGGTGCACTGTAAACGTTAAGCACGTACAGGCTGCTACTGGAACGAGAGCACGGGACTAATTCGAGAAGTACGTGTGAGATGGAGGTGCTTTGAAGGGTGTGTTCTATGACAGTGACATGCTTAGAAACTAATGTAGCTGTGCGATGTGGTGTATTGTTCGTTACGTCCGTGTATGTGGTGTATCCCGGAAGCGTAGGGGTACATTGTACTTCTTGTAACGCTATGACATCGGGAGTAATCTGCTGCGTCGCAATGAATTGCATTAGAGCTCCGCGTTTCCTACGATACCCCCTGCAATTCCACTGCCACACACGTAGGAGTTGAGGGGTGTCACGCGTTGACCTACGGTTTCTCGCCATGATCATGCAATAGCGGGGCCTCGGTAGTACACGGAGGCATTTCGGACTGTGCTAAATCTTGGTGGAGGGTGGTGGGAAGCGGGACTGCAGCAGCTGCGGCTGTTGGGACGGTTTTTCGGGACGGTGATAGGAAACGGGAGGGGCGTATGTAAGGATGCGGTCGCTGTTTTTCACGTGTCGGAGACGTGGTGCGTTTTGGTGCAGATGGTGAAATATCAAGTTGGCCAAGTGCAGCCGATATCTGCTGTTTAACATCCGTTACAATCTGCTGGATAGCAGGTTGCAGGGCCTGCTGGATCAATTGTTGGAGTGGAGCTGTTAGTTCAGCCATAATGCTATCCTTCATTTTCTGCATTTCTACCTGCATCATAGCTGCGAATTCGTTCCTTAAAGAAGTAGCCATTTCGTTCAACGCCTCTCGTGTGCAATAGTCGGATCGTGCCGTAGTTGACGACATGTCAGGGTGAAGCTGAGAGTCTACTGACATGGGTTGTGGTAGTCTAGGTGGCGTTGGTTGTGGTGTTCTTTCCTGCGTTGATGTTTGTGTGAGGGAGTGGGACTGGTGTGGAGAGGGAGGGAGAGGAGGGAACTGCCCTGCCCAGCTTACCGTTTGTGCTTTCTTGTGGGAACCGCTTTGCTGGCCATGATGATGCGTTGTCCCGTCCGTGTGCCAGCCTTGAGATCCCGGCTGGCCAGCGAAACCACTCCACGATGACGAGTTTCCTCGCTTGGGCCCCGACTTATCCCTGGAATGGCTCCTTCGCCTGGCTGCACTCCCGGACGCACTGCTCTGCCATCCGGGGCTGGGAGATGGTGACTGGGCCTTCTTGGTGGGAGTAGCTGACCGGGGTGGTTTGCGTCGGTCGACAGGTGGCAAAAAACCGCTTTGGGCATGGTTTGGCAGCCGTCGGGTGGTCGCCACCACAAAGCATGCAAGAAGGGCGGCACTCGTGGTTGTTGGGTGATAGTGAATCCCCGCACACTCGACATTTCGGTGTGTCAGGAGGCTGTGGGCACACATCCTCGCGGTGTCCAGTTTTGTTGCACTTTCTACAGTGGGGAATAGTCCGTTTGTAGAGGTAGCAGCGGAGAGCCTGTCCGTACGCGTTCACGAAGAAAGGGACTCGCTTGCCACAAAATGTGAGCACCATTGCTCCGGAGTTGCCGAGGCGTCTGCACGTAAGGACCTCGTAGCCCGGTACTTCAACTTCTGTCAGGAATTCGTCTGGTGTGATTTCATGGCCTATTCCGTTGACCACCCCTTTGCACGAATTATCAGGCGCAATACCATAAGAGGTGATGTCGTAGGTTGTTGCGTGCACTGTAATTTTGGTGATTTGTCCAAGTGCCATGGCGATGTATTCAGATGAGGTGCTTATTGTTAGCACATTTTGATTCTCGTCAACTCGAAGCTTGATATCAGGCTTCTCACTGCGTATATTTGCTGCATGAACTACGGCGAGAAGTAATGTCTTGGGGCTAACCTTGCTGAGATTTAATCCACCATGGGGACGGATTGCTAGCTTGTAGTCCTCGGCAGGTAGCGGTGGGAGTCTTGGTAGACGCGTCCTAGGCCGGCTCTGGCGTAGAGCGGGCTCAGACGGCGTGCTGGGCAGCTGTTCAGTCGGTACGTTATGAGGTGGCAGCTGTCGGCGTTTGTTCGCTCTCTTGGTAACAGTGATCCATGGATTTGCGTTGTCCTCATCGCTCACCTGCGTATCGGCGTCTTGACTGGTCTGCGTATCCATCATGTGGTCCGTGGAGCGAGAGGGCAATGAGTGCTTCTCGTCGGCTGCGACGCTCCCAGAGACGCTCGCCATCCGCTGTAGAGCGGGGCGGCGTTCTGTCCAAGCCGCGTCTCCGGCTTGTTAGGGTTAGCGAGGTGGACCTCTTCAAGAACTTTCGAAAGCGTTGAAACGTTTAAAAGCGCACTCACAGGTTGAAGTCCGGTATAGGCTTGACAGTGGTGATGCTAGGAACAAGTTCCTATCGTTGCAACAGGTCGCCAGGAAGAAATTCTTCTTGAAATTGAACCTGAGCCGGAGCCGATGTGATTCGCGTCCGTCGCATGCTCTCGCTACTCGGCGACCCTGGCGTACTTAGAAGGCGTGCTGTTTGGGCATAGTTTCGCTATGAATATAGACATGTTCGACAGGCATACAAAGGCGGTCGCAAGGTTCCCATTACGGTGCAGCGATAAATTATCGCCGTGCATGGCTCTGACTATAATTGCGACCACGAAAGGAATATCGTGGGCAGCGTTACATTAATTTCCACATGCACTATACATTACTCATTTTCTTTCAGGCTCATTCGAATGAGGCCAGATCTTTGCCGTTGTAGCG
Organism: Rhipicephalus annulatus; assembly: GCA_013436015.1. Classification (NCBI taxonomy): domain Eukaryota; kingdom Metazoa; phylum Arthropoda; class Arachnida; order Ixodida; family Ixodidae; genus Rhipicephalus; species Rhipicephalus annulatus. Next base: position 56,872 of record WOVY01012809.1, on the reverse strand, counting down.
ACGTGCCGTCGTCGCTGGTTACATTAGAAAACTTTCGGGTGATTTTGGCTGGCTGGACGCCTCGGCCGCCACTCTGATTCGGCGTCTCTTTTCCTTCAGCAGCCACCTTTTTTTTTTTATTTCTCTATGCAGCAGCTGTGCGCCTTCGTCCTCTCGTTAAATCAGCGCCGACGGCACTTTTACGTTGGACGCCGTCACGTCACTACAATGAAAAAAAAAAAGACCCCACCTTTCAGGGGAAACCGAAATAAAACGAGCTAGTGTATGTGGAAATTAATGTAAGGGGACTCGCTCGCTGGATTCCGTGCCGACCGGTTGTGCCCTCGCGATCTCCGACGTCAGCGTAGCTCTGGCCGACTGGGCTGGCCCTACTCATCTCCTGACGCCGACCTTCGACGACAGCACAGCTCTGACCTACTGGACTTGCCCCACGCCATCTCCTGACGCCGACAAGAGCTCTCGCAAGTGGTGCCCCGTCCTCGGACTCCTGTAACCGTGTTTCCATCTTTCTTATCTCCTCTATCCCCTCGATATGTCCTCGCTCGCTATGCCAGCGCATCTTTCTCTCTATATATACTTTTAATTCTATCCTTTTAATCCCTCCTCACCCCATCCCTTGTGAGCTACTGTTGAGGTGTCGCACCCTGATGCAGATAGTTACGGGGCTCACTTTTTTTTCTTTTCCTTCTTATAAACATAACCACACTCCCCCCTCCCCCAAATGAATGTAACACTGTCTACGACATCCCCATTTCCGGGCCTTTCTTCCCTCCGCGTGACGCGCAGCGATGACGTATGCCACGCGAGATTGAGAGGGACGCTTGGAGAGAGGGCAAAGCGGCTCTGGGCGACGATACCACGGAGGGCAGCGCAGCAGAGACAGAGAGAAAGGCACTGCGCCGTGCTCCCGACCGGGTTGCAGAAATTTGGTGCCTTTTCTCCTCTTCTAACCACTACCACCACCACCAGCAGCAGAGAGCGAAAGGAGGGATCATCGTGGCTTCGATAATCAAACGCGTCCGACTCTTGCTATTACGGTACCGCTTCGAAAAATTCTCACGGCTCCATGTTCGTCGTACACTCATGCACAATTTCCCCACAACGACTGAATATCGACCTCGGGGTGGTTTACGGGCTCTTTAAGCGTGGTCCAAATAAGTCGCTTCCATACACTGCGCCTCTTATTCCTCGTAAGAACGAGAGAATCGCGACGCAATGTTACCATATATGAACCATCAAAACCAGTTGATGTCTACCGTTTGGCCTAAGGCTTTGAGACGCGACAAAGTGTGGAAATAGGGTACCTTGATGCTTGCGCGCTCCGCGCATCGGGGCACTCTATCTGGAAAGCCACGTTCACGACACCTAGCGTGCATCGATACTGATTGCGTAGATGTGCAACAGACGGGGCGCCGTTACGGGCTTTGTACCTCTGTTGCGGCATAGTTTCGGTATTGAAGAAAATGTGCAGGGGCAAGGGCGTCCGCAAAATTTTTTGCAACCGCCTACCCTCCTCCCATGGTATATAGCAAACTAGAATACACCCATGGGTTGAGGCGATTCGATAGCGCTTTTCCGTTTCGCGGTGATTCAGTGTGTGTGCCGCACTGAATGACTCGGCTGGCAAATGCCATCTTCGCTAAACCGCACCTGGAGGGGGGGGGCTCAGGCGCTACAGTGACTGGACGAAACACCGCGTCAGGTTTGCCCAGGTGGCGCGCCCAAGGCTATTACGACCGCAACTACGAGTGTGAAACTCTCGCCGCAGACCACGACCGAATGTCTGGTAGACTTCCAAATTGTCTTAAGACTTTTCTGATAAGTAGTAGTGTTTCTCCTGAAACTCACGGTGGCGATAACGATAACATCGAATTCTTCCGTCCTGTATGCATGTGAGCCCACGCCTTTTCGCTAACGATCAGATCACCTATGATCGATCCCAACTCCTCGTAGCCGATGGGGGGATGGTTTCAAATACCCCGAAGTTTTGCCGTTTTACAAGCGTATGCACGTACAAATACAAACATTACACGTTACGGTTGAAACTTGAACCATTCGAAACACACTTCTGACTATGGCCACTGGTAGTGTTCAATGCCATCATTGTCCTGCAAGTGACAATTACTTGCGATTCCAGTATTCCTCTCGCCAGGCGCAAGCTCGTCAAGCATATAATAACCTCTTTACCGATTGATCGATATGTGGGGTTCAATGTCCCAAAACCACCATACGATTATGAGGGACGCCGTAGTGGAGGGCTCCGGAAGTTTCGACCACCTGGGGTTCTTGAACGTGCACCCAAATCCGAGCACATGGGCCTACAACATTTCCGCCTACATCGGAAATGCAGCCGCCGCAGCCGGGATTCGAGCCCACGACCTGAGGGTCAGCAACCGAGTACCTTAGCCACTAGACCACTGCGGCGGGGCCCTCTTTACCGATTCGACAGCTTGTGGGTTTCACTGTAAGAACCTTGAGACATTTTATTATTTAATTGTGGCTGTGGATTCAGATCCCACCGACGAAAAGGGAGATTTTCGAATCAAGATTGGTTCATTTCACTATACATTCTAACTAACGTTACCAGTTCTTCAATGAAGGAAGTCTGGATGAGGTGGGGGCAGAGAGCCAGCAAAACTGGTTAATGCAGTATCTTCCGGACAAAACCATTGTTTCTGTTGCGACCTGGCAAATATTGATCTGCGAGCGGCTCGATGAACTGGCTTGCTTGTGGTTGAACTCACCGTTGCAATAGTAGGTATGCGCTGCCGTACTGCAACACATGAGACAGAAGCTCGTGCACTAGCTCTTGCCACACCAAGAAGTGTGCAGCAAGCTTGAAGACGCAAAAGCAAAAAATGCCACCTCCAATTTTCGGTGTCAGCTTTCCGGTGTCAGCTTTCAGCTTGCCGTGATGTCTTCCGTTTCTGAGTATTTCCAGACCTAGTTATCGTTGTAGGAGAGAACGAAATCCTGAAGTGACCTAGAGAAAGTGACCTAAAGAACTGACAATATGTTTTGAGAGCTTTTGCAGCGTAACAGTGTTCGCAATATTAGGCGACGTCACACTGGTACATATCACCGAGGTTTAACCACAAAGCTTAGTTTTATATTCACAAGTTCTTAACCAACCTCGTTTTACAAAACATGACATGACAGACATGTCATGTCATACTTACATCAACTCTTCACCTATAATATGTGTAAAGGGCGCAATAAAGCTTCAGAAGGCTTATGCCAAAGTGATGCCTAAAGGGCAGCACCAGTCTGTTTTCCACGAGTGTTCTAATGACAATAAAGAAAGGAACTCCCTCAATGACCTTGCGATGTCATACACAGGTACAACACTTGAACCCAGTACGTGAACACATTTATGAACACTTTCCGAACCTTTTGCTATACATGCATGTGAGCTAAGGAAGAACACACCAGAACAACAGCATTGCAATCAGCACTCTCTTTATTCCCTCAATGGGCCTTCCCCTCTCTGCAGGCTTATGTACAGCTGTCAACTATTTACAACATGATTTGCGCCCCCAGTTTGCTTCTGTAGCTGGCTGCAGCACACACGCCTGCCCGCCTGCCACTCGAAAAACTGCCTTACCACAGCAAAAGCACCAGGAAGACTTCAGAGCATGTGACACTGAGCATCGATCGAGCTGGTCCCGGAAGAAAACAACAACAAAAAATAGTAAAAAAAAACTGCCCCTGCAAGCGGTCCACAAAAGTGCATCAGCTACGAAGATAAGAAAAACAGGAAAAAAGAGCTACTTGGGAGTGTGGGAGTTGCCACTTCATGCATCTGCCACATGTGCACAAAGAAAGAGGAAGGCTTGATCCCGGTCCGCGATCGAAATGTTTTGCACGAAGGGGTTCAATCAATCCTTGCGTGTTGTGCCGTTCTGGAATACGGGCTCTTCTTCGGGGCTGCTCAGAAGCACGGGGGGCACAAACTTCTTGTCCCTCACGTAGTCTTCGAGACCCTGCAAAAAGCATTCAGCGGCAACATAGAGGCAAGTACAACAGAGGTGCATTAGCATCACCCTTCGTCACCTCCAATTACCGTCACAGCTAACATTAAGCCACACTGGCCAGATTAGCAAACATTAGCCTGTCTTGGTGTAATGCACAAGCAAACAAGGGTAGGCTTGGCACCTCAGGCTTTAGACAAACTATCGCGCTTCTCTCGAATCAGCCACTTTAAATGTTTATGCATTAAAATGGCTATGGTGATTCACACCGCACATTATTTATGACAGAATTGTACCATATTGGCACGCAACGTCTACATAAAAAGCAACGCTGAATCTCTTTACGTTGATGAAACAGAGTTGGCCCTAGTTATAGCAATCAACATGCATAAACCGTTACTTTCATAATCATCATCATCATCATCAGCCTGACTACGTCCACTGCAGGACAAAGGCCTCTCCCATGTTCCGCCAGTTAACCCGGTCCTGTGCTTGCTGCTGCCAATTTATACCCGCAAACTTCTTAATCTCATCTGCCCACCTAACCTTCTGTCTCCCCCTAACCCGCTTCCCTTCTCTGCGAATCCAGTCAGTTACCCTTAATGACCAGCGGTTATCCTGTCTACGCGCTACATGCCCTGCCCATGTCCATTTCTTCTTCTTGATTTCAGCTATGATATCCTTAACCCCCGTTTGTTCCCTAATCCACTCTGCTCTCTTCTTGTCTCTTAAGGTTACACCTACCATTTTTCTTTCCATTGCTCGCTGCGTCGTCCTCAATTTAAGCTGAACCCTCTTTGTAAGTCTCCAGGTTTCTGCTCCGTAGCTAAGTACCGGCAAGATACAGCTGTTATATACCTTCCTCTTGAGGGATAGTGGCAGTCTACCTGTCATAATTTGAGAGTGCTTGCCGAATGTGCTCCACCCCATTCTTAATCTTCTAGTTACTTCAATCTCGTGGTTCGGCTCTGCGGTTATTACCTGCCCTAAGTAGACATAGTCTTTTACAACTTCAAGTGCACTATTACCTATCTCGAAGCGCTGCTCCTCGCCGAGGTTGTTGTACATTACTTTCGTTTTCTGCAGATTAATTTTAAGACCCACCTTTCTGCTCTCCTTGTCTAACTCCGTAATCATTAGTTGCAATTCGTCCCCCGAGTTACTCAGCAATGCAATGTCATCGGCGAAGCGCAGGTTACTAAGGTATTCTCCATTGACTCTTATCCCTAACTGTTCCCATTCTAGGCTTCTGAAAACCTCCTGTAAGCACGCGGTAAATAGCATTGGGGAAATTGTGTCCCCCTGCCTTACACCCTTCTTGATTGGTATTCTGTTGCCTTCTTTATGAAGCACTATGGTAGCAGTTGATCCCCTGTAGATTTCTTTCAGAATGTTTATATATACTTCATCTACACCCTGATTCCGCAGTGTTTGCATGACGGCTGATATTTCTACTGAATCAAACGCCTTCTCGTAATCTATGAAGGCTATGTATAGTGGTTGGTTATACTCTGAGCATTTCTCTATTACCTGATTGATAGTATGAATGTTGTCGATTGTTGAGTAGCCTGTTCGAAATCCTGCTTGTTCCTTTGGTTGATTGAATTCTAATGTTTTCTTTACTCTGTTAGCAATTACCTTTGTAAATAGCTTGTATACTACAGAGAGCAAGCTGATCGGCCTGTAATTCTTCAAGTCCTTGTCATCTCCTTTCTTATGTATTAAGATGATGTTAGCGTTCTTCCAACACTCTGGTACTCTTCCCGTCAGGAGACACCTCGTAAACAGGGTGGCTAGTTTTTCTAACACAATCTGTCCTCCATCTTTCAGCAGATCTGATGTTACCTGATCCTCACCAGGAGCTTTGCCCCTTTGCATGCTCTCCAAAGCTTTTCTGACTTCTTCTATCATTACTGGTGGGATGTAATCTGGGTTACTGCTAGTTCTTATAGTATTAAGGTCGTGGTTGTCTCGGCTACTGTACAGATCTCTGTAAAACTCCTCCGCTATTTTAACTATCCTATCCATATTGGTAGTTATTTTGCCTTCTTTGTCCCTTAGTGCATACATCCGACTTTTGCCTATCCCAAGTTTCCTCTTCAATGCTTTGACACTTCCTCCGTTTTTCAGAGCGTGTTCAATTCTCTCCATGTTATACCTTCTTACAATCGCATACCTTACGTCTATTAATCAACTTCGAAAGCTCTGCCAGTTCGATTTTGTCTGTTGTACTTGACACTTTCATGATTTGACGCTTCTTAATTAGGTTCTTCGTTTCCTGGGAAAGCTTGCCAGTGTCCTGTCTGACTACCCTGCCTCCAACTTCCACTGCACACTCCGTAATGATACTCGTCAGATTATGATTCATTGTATCTACGCTAAGGTTGGTTTCCTCACTAAGAGCTGAGTACCTGTTCTGCAGCGACACTCTGAATTCCTGTACTTTCCCTCTCAGTGCTAGCTGATTGATTGGCTTCTTGCGTATCAGTTTCTGTCGTTCCTTCTTCAAGTCTAGGCGAATTCGAGACCGTACCATTCTATGGTCACTGCATCGTACCTTGCCAATCACTTCCACATCCTGCACGATACCAGGGTGTGCACTCATTATAAAGTCTATTTCGTTCTTACTTTCGCCATTAGGGCTCCTCCATGTCCACTTGCGGTTTTCTCGTTTTCGGTAGAAGGTATTCAAAATCCGTAAATTATTGCGTTCTGCGAATTCTACTAGTAGCTCTCCTCTGGCGTTTCTAGTACCGATGCCATAATCTCCTACTGCCTGGTCTCCAGCCTGCTTCTTCCCTACCTTTGCATTAAAGTCGCCCATCACTATAGTATACTGTGTTTTTACCTTACTCATTGCCGATTCCACGTCTTCATAGAAGCTTTCAACTGAAGCGTCATCATGGCTGGATGTAGGCGCGTAAGCCTGTACTACCTTCATCTTGTATCTTTTATTCAGTTTAATTACAATACCTACCACCCTTTCATTAATGCTATAGTATTCCTCTATGTTGCCAGCTATGTTTCTGTGAATTAGGAACCCCACTCCCAGTTCTCTTCTGTCTGCCAAGCCCCGATAGCAAAGGACATGCCCCTTCTGTAGCACCGTATAGGTCTCATCTGTCCTCCTAACCTCACTAAGTCCTATTATATCCCATTTAACATCCTCTAGCTCCTCGAATAGTACAGCTAGACTTCCCTCACTAGATAAGGTTCTAGCGTTAAACGTTGCCAAGTTCAGGTTCCAATGGCGGCCTGTCCGGATCCAGAGATTCTTAGCACCCTCTGCTGCGTTGCAGATCTGACCGCCGCCGTGGTCAGTTGCTTCGCAGCTGCTGGGGACTGAGGGCCGTGAGTTATTTGACGTAAGCATGTGGGAGGTAGTGGCCAGATACTGCACCAGGGTGGCCAATCCTTCTCTGGTGAGGGAGTGCGTTCTCGGCGGTGTTTGCCGGTGAGGCTGCACACCAGGCCTCTTAATGCAGTTCCATCAACACGCGGATTTTTTTTTTTTTTTTTTAATCCGGTTGGGAACTGCGCGGTACCGGGATTTGAACCACGGACCTCTTGCATGCGAGGCGGATGCTCTAACCACTACGCCATCGCCGCGTAGTATTACTTTCATAATACTCGACATTAATTATTTGCTTACTGATTTATTAACAACAATGCAACTCCACTGGGGACTACAGCAGGAGTAGAACACATATAGGTCACAAACCTGAGCACCAGTGACATCTAAACGTTCACGGTAATAGCCATGCACGATTAAGTTGTGGTAATGACAAATTGCCCCTGCACCTTCCCTTTGACAGCTCAGTGCTTGTGTTATACACTAAGACACAAATACTAAACAGCATACGTACCTCGCCGTCATACGAAATGAGCGCGGAAATCTCGCAGGCAACTGGGTGTTCATACTTGAGATCTTCCTTTTGACTGGAATAACGAAAGATTGATTCAATAATGCAAACGATTAAGAGCAAAAGCAGGATGTGCATTCGTAATGTAGAGAGAGCTATATTTCAGAATGCGCAAAAAAAATTCAAAAAGGCATTTCTTCCTAAAAGGGACCCTAAAGGCAAATAAAAATTCACGTCAGAGCGAAGGGTCAACGTCGGAGGACTTCGAAAATGTCACCGCTATCAACCACAGCGCTCTACTCATCGAGGAATCATGGCAAATGTAGCACACTGTATGCACCGCTAGTGGGACATTTTGGAATGAGCCAGATAGTGTTAGGACTTTTCATTACAAAATTATCGCTAGTACTCAAGCTGGTCATAATGAAAAAAGAGCATTCCGAGCACTACGAGACAGACATACTAGAATACTGCTTGAGCATTTTTGTTTCACCCATAAAAAAAAAAGAACTTGACGTAATCATTGACAACGGTGTGGGTCGTGTGAACGATCCAGTTTCGCCGGCAGCGCGCGGCTCACGTGGTTATGTCTTGGTGGCATTTTTGTTACCTTGTACTGCTGCATGTGCCTAGCACGCTCTTGAAAGTCGCTATAACAAGAAGCTCCATAGAACTTAGTGTCCTTGTAATAGGTCTGTGCCAGGTCCTTTACTGTTTTTACTTTATATGAACGATTTAGCCACAGTTCTTCAGCCGCCAGTGGCCTTGACACTGTTTGTGGATGACTGCTTAATTTATGCTCCAGTTATCTGTGAAAACGATTGGGAAAAAAATTAATCAGCGTCTCGAAGGTCTCCATGCCTGGTGAAAAAAATGGGATAAAGAAATCAACTACGCCAAAACCACTTTTGCACATAATAACTTAAAGAAAAAAGTTCCCAATTTCCAGTATCGTATGGACAGTGCAATTTTGACAAATGTTTCTAGTTTTAAATATCTAGGCATCGCGATATCAAATCACCTAAACTGGTGCAGCAACATTGAAAATGTGTGTTTTCCGATATAAAAAAAGCTGCGTTTTCTTCGAGTCAAACGACGAAACGAAACCAACGACGTTGAGCTGATGGCATATAAAACTTTTATTTAGCCCGTTTTAGAGCATGCTGGCATAGCATGGAGTCCCCACCAAAAATGCCTAATAAATGGGCTTGAAAGAATCTAAAGACTTGCAGCCTCGTTCATATGTTCAAGATTAAAAAAAAACTGACTATGTATTGAGAATGCTAAACTTGTGTAAATTGGAACTGCTCGAGATTAGGCAAAAGAGGAACAGAATAAAACTATTATTTTAGATTCTCCACGGTCAAATAAATATTGATAAAAGTATGTACACACGTGGGCCTGGTAGAACCAGCAGACGAATAAACCACAGTGCGGCCATTAAAACATACGCCACCCGCACAAACATTTTTCGGTATTCCTTTTTCCGCAATGTTATCAAAAACTGGAATGATTTACCTGCACATATTGCTGAACGCACAGATGCAAAGGCTTAAGTACATTTGCTTGGCAACTATGTTACCTAAAAATCATTGGATGGTGTGTTGATGTTTCTCTTGCTTTTTGTCAAGCCAATGTAGATGATCTTTTTTTTTTGTTATAGTTGACAGTTGGCATCACCTTGAGTATTTTTATGTACCAATTGTTACTTTTATGTACTCTCTCTGTGTAATGACCCACAAATGTGGGTTAACGGTACCCTCAAATAAAACTAATTAAATACTAAATGTTGTGTAATGTACCCTTCAGTACTGAAACCAGACCATCGGCTGCTGGGTAGTAAAGACGGGCAACATTGGGCAAGGCAAATGCTACATCATAAGGCCTTTTCAGGCACAGAACACGACGTGTGCTAACGTTGTGTCGACCACGATTTTCATTCTGAACAAGCATTTTCTTGGCACGAAACAAGCACTGCGACGTTTCTGGAACGCTGTATCAACAATCCTCTACTTTACATTCGCCTTTAGTGTCCCTTTAAAACAAAAATGCAACAATAAACCTTTACATATGATAGTAACTACTCATTTGCTTTCAATTAGCTGATTTTTAATTTGAGCTTCTCGACGTGTAAATTGTGCCTAAATTTTGACCAAATTCGGAATTTTTCTTTTATGATTTACAATCATCTGTGGTCAGAAAAATTTTTGAAAGCAAACTATGCTTTTCATAGAAAACGTATCGACTACTCATGTATTCGCATACAGCACAATATTACAAGGATAAAAAAAATTCAGCCGAATTTCTAGACACCTACATGGCTGAAAAATCACAGTAATACCATTGAGCTACAGAAATCTTGCACAAACACCATTACCTAATATACAAACCAAATTTCATATTGAAACGGACAATGATCCTCTCAGAGTAAATTCGCTAACAAAAATCACTCAGACATTCTGTGAAATTCGGGAGGCTTTCATATTGCCCAAGAAATTTTTTTTTTCAGGACCAGATTTTTCAAATCCCGGCCACCCAGAGGGCCCCTTGTGAGGGCCGTCATGTTTAACTCAATGGTTGTCGAGTGGGCCTGGCCAGGTTATATCGAGTTCACTCGCATCCTATCTGGACTTGATAGAGTTGCTTTGCTCGCTCACTAACCACTCCAGAATACTGCAACAATTCACTGTTTCCAATGCAATAAATTAGCAAGAATTTGTTTTAATACATTTCGGGTAGTTGCCAGAATGGCTGGAATGTTAGGCGTGGAATGATCCAGTGACCGATGAGCAATACTCGCTGCTAGTGGCTGTCGTTGTCTAAACAGTTGCATTGGGTTTGAAGGACACTAGAAGTAAATACGAATCGAAGGGGAAAAATAACAATTTTTTTTAGAAATTATTGCAATTGAAAGATCTGCATACCCTTCACACAATTCAAATCGCCTGAACCTTTGGTCTTACGTGCCGCAATGGTAACTTCTGGCATCTCGCATCCGAAAACTTCGACTGATTATGAGAGGCAGCGTAGTGGAGGGCTCCACGACTTTGCACCACTTGAAGTTCTTTAATGTGCTCCTAAACCTAAGCACATGGGCCTTTAGCACTTCGTCTCTGTGAAGATGCAGCTGCCATGACTGGTATTCGATACCACAGCAATCGTATCAGCAGTCGAGCACCATAACTATAATTGCGTCCCAGCAGGTACAGCACTGTATTAACGAGTTGCCATCTCTTTGGGCTAGTAATAAAATGCCCTGTTGAACTTGTATGTAATGTCATGCACTAACTTCAATATCTGGATTACAAATGAGCTGTTGTCAAAATACAAGAAATAACATTTCGAGAGCATACCTAAAGTCAACACCATAATATTGACATAGCAGATTATCTGAAGCATTCCTAATCTGCTCGTGTAACCTAAATTGTTATTTGCCCTTAGTGCTCCTTCATAGGTTGATGCCAAAGTCACTTTTACCTCATCGGTTAGTTTATTTCACAAGTTAAAAAACTCGCAAATCAGCTAATATAAGAAGATTTTCTTTGAAGCCGTCAAACAATGCATAGCTCCGAATTGGCGTTACCTTCAAAATTGGTTTAGAGAGCATACTTCATGCCACTCAACTGAATTCGAATCGCAAATTGTAGTATATGTGTAAAAGCAACGAGCACCAAGGTTACAATTTTTGCTGATTAGTCAATTGAGCATCAAATGACTGCTTTGTAGTAAAATATAGTGCTGGTACACTTGAAACCTTACACCAGTGGTTCTCAAATAAGGGTCCGCGGAGCCATCTTTATGATTCACGAAACCCTCACCTGCATTTTTGTTTAGGCATGACTGTGCCACGTATTGATGAACTGTCCAAAATGAAGTGATGTGGCACGTTTGTTTGACGTTTTCGGTAGCAATTAAAGGCACCTGTTTCACGCTCCAGTTGTGTTAACTTACCTACGTACCCCCCTCTCTCCCCTCCGCTGCAAGGGGTCCGCCATCACTTCCACCAGTCCACAAGAGGTCCCTGACACATCCATGGCTGAGAACCACTGCCTTACACCATTGTATAGCGTATCTTTAAAAGTTGAGCTCAACAAGTACGATTGAGTTATTTTCTATTGACTCACTTCTTTTTTTATCAGTTGTGTTGTAAAAAAAAAAAAGAAACAGCGGACAAAAAGTTGGAAAAAAAAGAAAGACGTGCAGGCACGTAAAACGTATTCAACAACACCTCGGCAAAAACGATCTCTACAAAACAAACCCAGCCACCAGTTTCCGTAAGTCATGCTCGCAAAGCGTCGAGTACCTTTTGTGGTCACCGTGTCCGCTCTCAGTTTCCTCCGCACTGTTGAAGAACATGGTGGCAACAGGTACGTGCAAGAGAGAACGCATGCGGTCTTCAACTTATTGGGTGCAGCAGCATGCCACGTCAATGAGACATGCCAGGCAAAAGCAGCCAGCCTGTCTACACATTGTACCAGTCGCACGGGTGCGAGAAAAAGTAATGGCGTTCTCACACGGCAACTTTCCGTCATAAAGAGGCCCTGCAACACTTTTTCAGCATGGTCAGAAAATGCTGCCGATCGGTGGTAGAGGCTCCCGACAACACGTGAGCCAAATTTTACAGCACAGCACGGGCCTGGAATTCACAATAAATTATCTAAGTCAGCTAGGATTGCTTTCTCTTCTCTCGACAAATCACGCAATTCACCCAAAAATCACACGTAGCAAGCCCATCTATCAGCTATTGGTTGATTTGAACATGGCGTGCTCGCTCGCTACAGAGATTGCCGTGAGAGGCTGCTACTTGTGCACGCGTGCGTGCACGATCACACTGAGAAAGTCGCACATTCGAAGAAAAAAAAAAAGTGGTCAAGGTCACGAGACATGCGTGACGTTTTTCTGTAGCCCTGCAATCCCTCCCTGCTTAGCTTCCAGGGCTTTCGTTGGGCCGAGAGAAGAGATAATGCAATCGCAGCAAGCGACAAAGCTTTGTAACTCCACTCATACTGTACAGATTCTTAAAATATTTGCGGCATTGAATTTGTGAGGCAATAAGCTCTTCCAGTAATTCATTCCATGGTTACTTGAAAAAGCGTTTCAGGGCCCCTTTAAGTTAACATGAGGTTTTATAGTGCAAAAGCAGCTGCACCAGCCACAAGGTGTGACAGCTTGTAGTTAACATTCGCTGTTTGATATCCTTTGCAAGAGAACACGTGCCGGGCCTTATGATCAGTTTACATTTTATTGTCAGAGCAAGTTAAAATAATGCACAGAGCCGGTAATCTGGAATAAATTTCTCTTTTCCCATCCTTTATGAAAAATTTCTCATTTTGCTCAACAGCTGCTACAGACACCAGTGACGGCAATGGACAGCTGGGCCCCTAAAACCAGCTGCTGTGACATACTCATAGACTAATTTTACACAGGTTTTCACTTTTGTTTATCTTTCAGTCAGCTTTTTTTCATCAAATTCAGTACAAATAACGACATGGTTCTCATCTTTCACGAAGTGTTTATCACGATTATAGAGTGCCCTATTCCCACGAAGCCTATGAAATTTATCACTATAAAAGTTTTTATGCTTTTAATGAAAAAAAAACAATAATTCCCTTCAACCAGCATCTATTTTAAGCATTTGAGGCTGGCTGTTGTTCACCAACTTTTAGTTTAGTATTAACCCTTCCTGCTGTGAATCATTCTTTTTACCCAGTAATCGAAATTCACAACTGGCTTTTGTCACTTCGTAATCCTACTCCCAACTTCTACATTTTTGTGACAAAAGTTGTTGAACGGTTTTAAAATACAGTAGAACCCCGCTACAACGAAACTGATGGGTCGCGGAAAATGTTTCCTCGAAGCAAAAATTTTGTTGTAGCGAAATAAAAAAAATATAGCTGACCTCAGCTAGCAAAACAAAGGAAAGTTTGTTCTCAAAATTCAAAAAATGTCCGCTGCTTCCTATTGTTTCTCAGCAGCGCCACGACGTCATTCTCACTCATGTATAGCGAGGCCATGGTGAAAAGAACGCTGAAACAACGCCTAAAACCGCCTTCATGAACGAACCAAACAGTTGCATTAACACGTTAACACCAGCAGCTGTCCGCTGTCAAAAGCATCTTTTGACAAAAGCAGCTATCCGCTGTAAAAAGCATGCCGAGATGGAGGCAGGGTATCGTGGAGCGGCAACTTTTGCATTATTCTATGCCATTCTTATCAGCCATCACTCACGGCTAGCTGATTTTGTTGATAATGAGGACGAACAGCCGCTCTGATTAGTTACCCCACTGGCCAAGCGCGAGCATAATGATAAGCACCGGAAAAGGCATCGTGTCGCGGTTGCACCTAACAGCTGCGAGAAGGAAAACATGAACTGAGCAACTGAGCTTCAGCTTCGGATCATCTGCGGACACAAAAGCAAGCCAGTGGCAAAACAAAAGCAGGGCAGTCTCATTGCCATCACTATTGAGCAATGGCGGCACCCATGCTTGCTGAACAGGTGGTATAGCGGTGGTTTCTAGTGGTGCCAACACGTGTTTTAAACTTTTTTGATGCATTTTCAGGCTCTGAAAATGCATCCAAATGTTAAAGAATGGGTTCACTGCTTAGCAATTAGTATCTGAGCCTGGAATTGCATCGTGAAATTTCGTTGAAGCAGACCGATTGAAGAAAAAGTGTTTGTTGTGGTGACACTTATGCATTGACTCCCATGGACTGCTGACGGGGAATCATGAATTTTTCGTTATAGCGGAAATTTCATTGAAGTGGCATTCATTGTAGAGGAGTTCGATTGTAGTGAAAAAATGCAGTATAATTCAATAACCCAAATTGGTACTGCGTTTTCCAAAACAGCATAATGGCATCATAACAAAAGCCTCAAAGCACAAGCGAATAATTCTAAAGTAATTGCGCAACATTTTCAAAGCAAACAGTCTTAAGTTGAAGTACATCACTTGATCTAATGCCTCAAGTGAATTTGCAAGTAATACCCAGTCATTTGCTTCATAATGAACCCGCATTGACAAGGCTCTTAAGAGCAATGAGAGTTCATGAAACATTCCAGCAAAGGCCCACGGGCAAAAGAAAGTGACACAAACGATCATCGCCATTTCTTTTTCTGCCGGCCCACCCGTGCATGGCTCATAGCACTGGTCAAAAGGCAAATATGTGAAAAAGAGTGCAAGAACGGCAAAATAAACACATGATGCATACATAGGCTGGATGCAAAAGCTTCTCACTAGCATCAGTTAACTCTACGTAATTCTTTTGCATCATGCACGAAGTATTGGAAAGCAAGATGCACAAACTAATGTGCTGCACAGCACAAGCAGGTGAATGAACGTATATAGAAATGAGAACGGTTAATCATTACACATAACCAGGTGTTCCAGCTAAGGCTTGATGTAACCCTTAAAAAACCCGCCAACCAATCAGATTTCAGAAGACAAAAGAGTGACTTCTGTCTTGTCTTCACTACCCTTTGTATAGCTGCTATCTCCGTTTCACCATTTTTTCATAGAACACATGAATAATCAACGGTTAACACTGTTTCCTGCTCTTCATTTACATGCTAACTCCACTTGCCCAGTCAAAGACGTGCATAATGAGGCGACAGCAGTTGCTCGCGCATAATAGCCACACAACTGGTATCTCCCATACGAGGACCAATCAAGTACTTATTTTCTCGGGAGGTTGCATGAACAGAATGTTAGCGTCGCAGAATGAGACGGAGAGACAGGAACGCCAGGAGAGAATAATGCGCTCGTTCTCGGTGTTTTTGGAGGCTGTATAGGGGCCCTTTAAACGTAGTGCAGTTGATACAATTCTATTACAGCGAAAACTAGCTATGCAGATATTTTTTTCATTTTGCCTCCATTAAAACTTAGCTGCGGTTGGCTGAGAATTGAACCCATGCCTTCGCACTTGACCATTCAACGCATTAGTCACTATTCTACTACTGCAAATTTCCACTGTATTTTTTCCCAATCGCAGACACCCGCTGCCACTAATATTGCGGGGCCAAAGAAAAAGAAGCAGCCACTGTTTTCGGAGGACTACTTTTACTAAGTTACTCAAGGTCGTAGCTGAAACACCGGCGTACAAAACACGGCAACAGAATTTTGACGTAATTGCATACAAGCACAACTTGCAAATGCCGTAGATGGTAAAATGAAGAAAACCAACTGAATCGCAGGCAGCCTCCAGGTATCGGCTGATATACTAAATCAAGGCAGGTCATGCAAATCTAGCTGGGTTGCAATCCTTAAAAAGGCATTTTTCATTTGCTCTATATTGAGAGTTGCCAACTTGCCATCTATTATCTCCAGAAGCGAAATCTTTTGGAGCAGTCTGGAAGATGTGAAAGAGTGAGAGGCGCAGCAGATCCTTAAACTTTGACTCTCTTCATTCACATGCTTTGCAGCCGAACACTTCAGTTGCTTCTGGCAAAAACGATGGCCATGCATTCGTATCCAGGCAACAACGAAACGTGGCAACGTGAAAGGACAAGTCACCCTGACAAAAGATCAGACTGTCGGATCAGAAACGACTGATTGCCGACAAGCCCACACAATCGAAAAAGCATCGGTTATTGTAAAACGGCACGTACAAACTGCGCCTTCAAAGACCACATTTTTGTATGCTTTCCAGCGTAATGTTTTATATGTACAGTGCCCATATCTCCGAGGTGTAATAGCTTCGCTTAAACGACTTTGAAGCATATCAAGCTACGACCCTTGCCAACATGCCCAAACTGACCAAGGTTACATGTTACGAGAACAGTGTCATGACAGAGAAAAACTGGATAATAATGAGAAAAGCTATGCAGGGCATGCTGGCTAGTAAACTCACCTTGGAATTAGTGGAATGGGGCAGCCATCCTCGTCAACGAGCTTGCCACCTGCGCTGAGGATGTAGCGGTGGTGCAGGCTGTACAAAGCGTGGCGTGCGGTGGTCGGCGTGTCCTTGGCGGCACCCTCGGCATTCTTGAGAGGAGAGAACTCATCCTCTCGCAGGACTTCCCAGACGAAGAAGTTGCTACAAGAAGAAGAAAGAACCGGCCGGCACTTCGCAACTACACTTGCAGCACACATCCCAGGATAGTTCGAAACTGCCATTGTAATGCACACAAGCGTGCCTTTCCTCGCAACATGACCGAGTTGTCCACATTGAAGGGAAGCCAAGTTAGTGACTGAGGAGGCGAAGCAAACGAGGCCCAATTACGCTCTTGTACACTACTCTTGAAGATGAAGCTCAAGCGTACTCCAACTTTTGTAGTACGATTGGTCTGATCACCCATTCCACATTATCCAAAAACAATAGAAAAACGTGTCTACCTGCGAGCTACCTTCTCGTCAGGTTTCCAAGCTTTTCTGATCAGCTACCTTGTTACTTTGCTAATAGTTAAACCTCAGTATAACAATCCCGGATATAACAAATCATCAGTTATAACAAAGTAAGTGAAAAATGGTTTTGTGATAAATACAGCATTAGGAATGACATTTATAACAAAATTTTGGGTAAAACAAAGTGTTCTTGTGGGAGGTGTGACTTTGTTTTAATGAGGTGTGAGTGTACAGCAATGTGACAAGTACAGTACCACTGAAAACCTGCCTTTTTTTTTTTGCAAGGTTCATCAGAATAAGGAAGAAACTAAAGATGACTGCTGTAAATAGAGCTGTTGACAATTACAGCTAGAGTGAGTATTGGAAAACGGCCAGTGATGTCTGCAAGCATTGTAGGTCTAAGTAGCCCAGATTCGAAATGTTGACTCACTCGGCGTATTCGAAGACGTCAAAGACGAACATCTCCAACTTGATGCCGTTAGGCTTGTCAGGCTTCACCAAGTTTCCGAGGTCATTCACGTACGGAATCTTCTTCTTGGCCACGTGGTACTTGAGACTCGTGCCCCTGACGGAATACAATCGAAGAAGCAAAAATTGTACCACCGTGCAAAAGAAGAAAAAGCCTGTTTCAATTTTCATTCGACGCACTTGTCCGGATGACAGCATGCACAGAATGCGTGCAGCGTGTGCCTTTCACTGCACTTTGTCAAATCTGAATAGG
Organism: Rhipicephalus annulatus; assembly: GCA_013436015.1. Classification (NCBI taxonomy): domain Eukaryota; kingdom Metazoa; phylum Arthropoda; class Arachnida; order Ixodida; family Ixodidae; genus Rhipicephalus; species Rhipicephalus annulatus. Next base: position 38,976 of record WOVY01012809.1, on the reverse strand, counting down.
TGAAATGTGAGAGCAATGCAGTGCTGGGATTTTTTCTTAACCTGATGCACTGATCAATGCCAGAAGAACAGCAAGAAACTTACATTTACCATTTATAAAAACAATGTTCACACCTCTATAAAAGCACAGTGATCAGCGAAACTCCAGAAGAGACTGCGTTGTTGTACACTGAAACCTCAATATAACGAATTAGAGTATAACAAAATACCTGTTATAACAAAGTAAATGAACAATAGTCTTTCAAAAGGTACAGTGCTAGAAATATGCCTTTGTAACAAATTTTCTGACATAAAGTTATTTTCATCTAAGGTGCCACTTCGTTATAGTGAGGTTTGAGTGCAAACCATCGTACTTTAGAGTTACAGGGAGAACACTGTCTGTCCCAAAAACACGTATGTAAGCATTGAATAAATATATATATATATAAAAAAGCCTCCTCCTTCAAAACAAAACTTCTACATTCTCTGCCAACACCAGCACAAGAGACGATGTGTAAATTGGTTTGAGATAGATATCACATGTGAAATATAAAAGCATTTTGCAGTGAATAATAGCGTGACGTTATTTCTTTTGCCATTTACGGTGTCTCGGTGGGTTATCCTTGTTATCAACAATTATAAACCAGTTAGATAGTTGTCTCTCGACACAAGACACCTTACCGTCTAGCAAGTTTCTTAAATGTCCCTTCAAAATAAAGGTCCCCAAATTTATGTGTATGTGTCAGGAATGATGTCTACATTGTTGAATGCGTGCGATTATTCTGCAATGTGTGGCAAAATGGCTACAGACGGCCGGTGAACTTAACGAGCGAGATTAGATCAGTCAAATGGCACTACGTGCACCACCAGCATTGCACATCGAATGAAGCTGGTCCTCACGAAAGCAGTCTCCTCCACTAAAGAGTTTATACTATAAATAATCAGGCTTACGCGGACACCCGTTTCAGGAAGTCAAGGGTGAAGAAGTGGTTGCAGATGGATCCCGCGTTGAAGGTGAGCCGGCCATCGGGGTTTCGACGCTGAGCCGTTCGTAGGGACACCTCGCTATACTCGACCACCTGGAAGCGGCCCTTCACCCGACAGACAACCCCGACGGCTTCTGTAGGAAATGCCTTCTCCACGACCTACAAGAAGACGGTCTGACTAAATACGTGCCCCTTTTGATGCTTTCATTTTTCATTTCAGGTGCTTGCATTACAAATAGTGCCAGTGAACAAGCTCAAACTTTTTATGCAGAAAGCTGCGGCAAACCGCACTTTATGAAAGTCCCGGAATGCTTTACGATTTTATGAATGCTGCATGTCGTGCAGACGCGCCGTTTCTAAAAACAATTTCCACATCCCTCTATAGCGCCTGTCCAGTGCTTCTTGTCCACAGAGTTGTAAGTTCCCCATAGTCAATCTGCGTCATAAATCGCGGAGCTCTGTGAAGTTGCCCATGGACCACTTTACATAACACATCTTCATCGAGCAGTCATTTTCAGTAAAAAACAGTGCCCTGCGGTGATGCGGTTTCGCTTGTGCATTTACCCCGCTTCTCCACAGTGTCACCAGGGTAACCATAGTGCCGCTCTGACACGAGCGACAGGTGGAGGAAGCCTTGCTCGCTCATTCGTCGCTTGCCGATGATGACAATATCGCTGTTGTTGTGTTACACTGCCGATGTGGGTTTAGTCAGGACAATGGTCCACACCTGCCCCACTCAGCTGTAAATAATTTGAAAAGGCCAAGCGAGAAATCAAAACCAGCCAATGGGGGTTGTTCTATACTCTTAAGTTCCTTATTACGGCGCTTATTCGCAAATATACTATGGCAGCATGCCCACATTGTACAAGTGTGCAGTTATTACTTTAATGACATCTTGGACAGCGGGTTTGTTTACTGGCCCTTTAGTTAATGTGTACAAAATGAATTTACTTTCTTTTTATTATTCCATTAAATCACTGAACATTATAATTGGGTATCATAAATTGGTTGCACATGGCTTCACAGTTGAATGCTCATAAAATGACAACAAAGTAAACAGGATTGGTCGGCAAGGTATCTAGTTGATCATGGGATTAGTAACAACCTTTCACTCTCATCTGCTCTTTCGTATTCAATGTATGATCCCACAATAGCAGCTAAACAGACTGACGAGACATTCTGCACAAGTCCCCACGATAACCTAATGATATATACTAGGTATTTTCTATCTCACCTGCAATTTAATTACATGGACCTGATGGTTTAAAAAGCTTTGATTGACAGGTATGTTGTCTCACCCTTTTATACTGTAGCACTGACTAGAATGCCAGACATGCCCAAAATGCAAGCACCTACAAACTTACAATCATTTGACATTAAGCACATTTGGCATTAAGCACCTGGGGTTCTTTAACATACTGCTCAAAATGTGCCCCAATTATAAAAAGTGCAGAAAGCTTTCTATCAATTTTATCACATATACGTGTGCAAATGATTCAGAATACGTAGTTGTTTCAATAATGGAATCATGAAGTTGCTCACACGCAGATTGAACACACATAAAGTGTCAATAGCCAAGACAATGTGCACGTGCTAAAGCAATCAGCAGTGCATCACTTATCATTAGAGCTTGAAACATATTTCGTATAATGCCAAGATGCACCTTTGCAGCGCAGTCAGCACCATTGGCGACGCAGTAGCCGACAAATGTGGGGTCAGCCATCTTAACGAGAATATTGTCTACACAGTAGACGTGAATGTAGCTGACGCCTCGCCGCTCCATGTCAGCCAGAATACCCTTCCTCTGCAGGACACTGTAGAGGCCACCGTTGCCGTCCGGGGACATGGAAACCTGAGCATCATGGAAACGTTGAGATCACTGATGTACGAGCAAACTACTATCAAATGAAACACGACTTTAGGAATTTTTCGATGCGACAACAAATTTCCATTCCCCAGCAGCTATTCAAAGCGTTTTGATGTTGTCACCAACTAAAATAACAAAGCTGTCCTGGAACTAAATTCATATTAGAAAGCCTTTCCCAAAATAAATGTGTAAAAATGCAGCGTTTTTTTCTCATTTCTAAATAGTTTGGTTTTTTTTCGAGAGCACGCTGTAACACTATTGCGTTAAAATATTTAGCGATCCTAGTCTTGACCCTGAATTCAATCTTGATACGGCTGCACTGCACATCGTTCCAAGCACCGAACATGGACCTAGCAGTCTAACGCTTTTACGTACCAAATGGCGGTGCGGGTAGCGGTAGTTTGTTATCCCTGTCAATGCTCCCACAGGAACGCAGTGGTTGTTTTTGTTGTTCAACGGCGACAGATGGCACTGACCAGCTCTTCGCAACTTTCTTCGCTCAGCCTGCTTGCACAATCCTTGCATTCGTCCTCCCCGTCTTTGCATATTGGCAGCTCGTCACAGCTTCACGCGACCGTCTACCACGCCTTTATCGGCCATTCGTGTAGGCTCAGTGTCCGGGCTGCCGTTGCAAAATTTTCACACCACAGGCATGTGTCAAAGGCAAACAAAAAAGGCCGTGATAGCTTTTGTGTGTTTCTACGTAACAATTTTTCTATTTTCAAGGGTAGAAAAATCTTCATCAATTTTGCAAATTTCACAATTTAATGAACTCATTTGAGTGTGGCCATCACTTTGCTAACCCTTTCAGATGCCACCTATAAAAAGCTGTCCGTAGATGCATCAAATCACTACAACATTACTTCAAAGCACTCAATATACCATTGCGACAAGAATAACAACATAATTGTTCAATTTATGTGTGCTATGGTGACTAATCTTAATTAAGTTGTAATTAAATATCCTTTTACCCTGAAGTCATTGACGATTGCTTTTGGCATAAACAGAGTAAAATTTTAGGCTAAAAATATAGTGCAAATTAATTTTTGGTTATGCACACTTTAAGAAAAAAAAAAAATCTTCTTTTCACATTGCTTGCAGGAAGTAGCACGTCACACGACTAGTAATCAGGAAAGTGCTCGTATGTATCAGTACACTGCAAAATGAAGTTAAACATGACAAATTTATTAAGCAGAAGGTTCAATTCATCCAAAGTATGATATATCTTGCTCTTTCTTAGCCTCCACATGATCCAAATAGCAAAAACGAGCGGTGTACACGACATCTCAAAGGGTTAAATCGAGTTTCAACTGAAATACAACACACCCACAGCCAGAAAGCCTCTTTAATTCCAGAGTTATTTTTTCTAAGGACACTCCAAGATCACCTTTTTCTTTTTCCAGTTCTATATGAAATTGTAGTACTGTAAAAAAAAAAGAAGCAGTAAAATTATGTTTTCTACTGGAGAATTGGCTTCACCGCATGGCTCTCAACTTTGCTGATGTTGTAGTTGGGCAAAACCTTATTCCTACTAGCTGTGCTGGCTTAGCGGCTACCAACGCGAGTACGAATAGGTTAGAATACACGCACACCTAAGGACATGCCCAACAGAAGCAAGCGTTTGTTTCAAACCACAAACACTGAAAACACTAAACCGAGTGGGACTGCAATCACTAACCTTGTATGGTGTCTCTAGGATTATCTTTCCATCGAACGTAAACGAGGGCATCATGTTTTGCTCGAACACGACCAGGCTATCTTCCTGAAGTCCAAAGAAGTCGTGCTTTGCGAAGAACTCGAGCGTGGGTTCCTTTGTGTGCTCGCTCGTCATGATGTACCTGTGGACCAACGACCAGCTGTTATAACCGAGCGTGTAGCACCATCAAGGCAACAGATAAAGCAAGAAGCTCGCTTGTAAGTTTGTGTTATCAACGTTAATAGTTTCATGAAATCTACGTAATTGCTTCAATTAGCAAGCTCCACATCTAAAGTAAAGAACGGTAATCCTGATGTACATGTTCCCTTGCACATTTTATATCACATCAAACACCCCCTTCACTGCCTTAGTGCTGCAAATATTTGCACGAAAACTTTACGAAACGCAAAGTTTTCGTTGTCAACTAAAACTTCTTTTTCCTCAATGTTACATGCGACTTTCTGTAACAGTCGTGGCCAAAGTGGACAACAGTGTATCCGTAAACAAGGCCACAACTAGACAAAAGTGCATAGGTTTATGGCAATGCCCCATTTTCACGAAATAACTGGGATGAATGTGCCACCCAACAAAAGTGAAACGACTGCTGTGGTGGCTGACATCAACGCAGGAACGGATACGCAACAAATGTCTTGGACACATTCATGTCAGACGTCATTGATCTGGACTAGTCCAAGTCAGGTCATGGCTTGATGTTAAGACATATTTCCGAATGAAAGGAGTAAGTGTGCCCATTATTGTGTGATATCTGTGCTAACAGCTAACGAGATGCCATGTCATCAGGCCACAGCACCCACCCACCAGGGAATGTTTCCCCGCTTGCCGGTGAGCTCCTGAGCCAGCTGCGCCAGGCGACAGAGCCGCTCCCCCTGCAGCTGGTAGAGTGTCTTGTGCGAGGGCAGGCCCACATCGTACATGCCCTTGGGGTAATGGACACCCAGGCGGGTGCCCTGACCGCCGGCCAACAGCAGTGCGGCCACCTTGCCTTCCGACACCAGCTCCAAGCCTGGCAGGCAAGAGAAAGGGCAACGGCAATAACATTACGTGGGTTTCTTCTCCCGAAACCACAACATGAGTGAAAGATGCCACAATGAAGGGCTCTGGAAATTTTCACCCTCCGGTCTTCTTTAACATGCACCTCAATCTAAGCATGCGTACCTCTAGCCTTCGCTTCTAACAATACGCAGCCGCAGTGGCCGAGATCCAATTACACGATCTCCGGGTCGGCAAGAAAGCACTGCAACCTCTATGCCACTGTAGCAAGTAAAAGAAAGGGCAGGCTCATAAGGGGGGCTAGTTGGTTCGTATTCGTCATAATGTTAAAATGAATGTTAAAGGGCATATTAAATAAAGTTTGGGGTTTCGCGGGCAAATACCCCTACATGCGATTATGAAACGTGCCACCCAGCAGGGGAACTCTGTACTAATTTCAACCAACCAAATTCATTGGTATGCATGTAAATCCAAGTGTTCAGGTGATTTTGCAGTTTGTCAATAGAAGCACATTTAAGGAGTGGTAGAACTCTATGAATACTACTCTGTATCCACTAATTTCATCAATATTATGTATGACTTACATCTGCCTCGGACATGATGCTTGCCCAAAAGCTCAATTTCGCTTTCAAATAGAGTCTAAAATTTGAAGCCCTTAAAAGAGCACTGACACAAAATTTTGACGGCAAGATAATGAGTGAGATAGATTTATCTAGAGACATGCATTGATTGATATGTGGGATTTAATGTCACAAAACCATATGGTTATGAGAGACGCAATAGTGGAGGGCTCCGGAAATTTCGAGCACCTGGGGTTTTTTAACGTGCACACAAATCTGAGCACACAGGGCTACAGCATTTCCGCCTCCATCGAAAATGCAGCTGCCACAGCCAGGGTTCGATCCTGCGACCTGCGGGTCAGCAGCCGAGTACCTTAGCCACTAGACCACTGCGGCGGGGCTATTTATAAACATGCACAACATCCACGAATTATCAGGGGCAAATACAACAACATATTTAAGACAATTCGAAAGTGCACATCGCGTGACTGAGCGAGATGTGGAGCCCCTCGCGACGCCTACATCAGCGTGGCGGGAGTGTAACCAAACATGCGTCACGAGTATGTGTTGGCTGTTCCATTTCTTCCTCTGTGCCTGCGGCTTTGCGTGTGTTGGCTGTGCTTGCCGTCGGTGCTGCGCCCACTCACGCATGCTCTTAGGTGCGCCGCCGCATCACAGTCTTGAGTAATCATGTGGCCAGCTGTGTTTCCCTTGTTTTGTGCCAGTGCTTACGTCGCTATCGAAACTGCTTTTACTCAGCCCGACACTCTTTGAAACCGAAACGGTCACTGGGTGCTCAAAAAACGTCTCTAAATAAATAACCGCCATGCACTCGCACAAACGAGGTTTCCAGCCGTGATAGGTGGGTCATAAGCTACCTGTCGCGAAAAAAAAAAAGGCTGCAAAATTTTTGTGTCGCTGGTGCTTCTTCAGCACGAAATAACCTAAAACAACAATATAGGTAAAAATATAGAGTAGGCTTGACAGGCAACGAGCGTTGCAATCTCTAAATGCAGAAAATCTGACCACACACTTGCCAACACCCACCTTTGTTGCGGTACGCCTCGAGTTTCTCGGGCGAACACCGAGAGACTGAACCATGCCTGTCGGCGGGAATGGGCTCCAGGAGGTCGTCCAGGCTTTCGACATCACCCGATCCCCCATCAGTCGCCTGCTTGAACGCTGACGATGTCCTCGCATAGTCGATGTACCTGCGCGAGGTGCAATTTTGCGATACTATTTTCTGATGTACTGATACAGGCGCACGATCTATCACGTCTACAGAGAGCAAATGAAAAGCGAAGTCACGCGAGAATGACAGGAAACAAGCAGCCAATAGGCAAGCTGAGGCAATTCAGGAATGTTTGCAACACATGATGAAGTATAGAATTATTTTAACTGAGCATCAATATTAAGAGGCAACGTCTCTCAAAGCTTGAAACTGAGGAGCGTAATGACTTTAACAATGTATTTTTATTGTCTTGATTGGGTGCTAGGTGGCGTTACAATTTCACAAGACTATCTGTACAAGATTGGATTAAGCCAAATACGAATTAGGCTAATTTGATTCTTGAGCCCAAAACCTTGCATTTTCATCGAATCCAAGTCTTTCAGAGACCCTTCCATTTCCTTTCCATTGAATGAAATGGAGTCTCCATTTGATGTGTGCCCATTGTTTGCCTAGCAGATGACAAAATTATTGGCAGCTTTGCCTTTCTCTATTGCTGTTCTCACGTCAGACCAACAGATGAGCCTCAACCAATCCTGTGTGGCGCAAACAAACATTCTATCATAGAACGGGTAGAGCGCGTCAGAAAGCCAAGACTAATCCAGAAACCTAGTGCTTGCACAGAGTGCTGTCAATACCATCTGCTGTGGAGACTCCATGGTCATTTTAAGATTGACATTTAATGTTTATATTATTATATACCTAAGAGAGTACTAATTTTGATACTCCTGCACTTCTCACCATACTTGAGAACTTTAAAATACATTTTACAATGCCAGTTGCAGTGCGTCATGTAACTTGTTGCATGTAACTGCTTGTTTCTGTAATGGAAGCAAAATAAACTTCAAACTTCGAACTTCATTTCAGTTTGGAAAAACATGCATTCCGTGCAACGTTCGGTCAAGCACTCGAGCTTCTTAACCATTAGACCAATCAGTCGTAGGAAGTACAACTAATGGATTGCAACTTCAGTGCCTTCTTCCATTGCAATGACAAATGAATGAATGAATGAAGAATACAGGGCAAATAAAAGGCCAAATATGCGAGGAAGTGCAATATTGGTTGGTGTCTGCATGGTAACAAACCTTGAAAGGAAAACGTGGCCCTTTCACAACCGAAACAACAGGCAGGCTCCTAAGAGACAGTTCCCATGAAACAGATGTGGATTTCCACAGCAGCATCCACACAGCTGTTGCGACAGCAGTTAACTGAAGATAAGAATGAACAGGAACTGCCAGCTCACCTGGCAGGGCTGCTCTTCTAGTAGCACGAGCACAATGAAAACGTAACTACGCAGTCAAGCCTTCCTTGAAGAAACCCAGGCTTCGCGAGATTTTAAATTTCAAGAGCTGTCAACTCTCGAACAGCTATTTATTGTATGAGCCTAACAAATTAAATATATTAAAACAGTGAAGAGAATTCAACTTCTAGCCCCATTCAGTAAATGTGTGGATGAAAACGCAGCTTACGAAAGGCCGTACTATATATACCTGCAATGCCTGCACAGATAAAGATGAAAGTTTTTTTTTATTATTTTAACTACCGAACAAGTGCATAAGTTCCAAGAGTGCTTTACATGTCTCGTTATTAATTAAACCGTCCTTGAAGTGTCTCGTTATTAATTAAACCTTCTTTGAAGAAGACAAATCCACTCGTCAGAACACTTGACTCCAGTGACATGTCCCGTTCAACAATTTATCATCACTTCAGTTGAATTAAAATCCTGATTTGACAACATGAAGGAACACAATAAGGCACACGTGACACTGTGTTTTCTTTTGCCTGTTTGTTGTGAATGCGCTGCAGCTGAGGTGCGCTGAATTAACCGGGCCCGCAACACTGTGCTCGCTCATTATCATTACTGGAGATGACTTTTGCAAATTCAAGCTCTTAGAAACCAAAGGTGAGAAAGTTGCAGTTGACCACAAATACAGGTAACCCCTCGAGAATTGCAGCTGTACCTCCCCCACTCAAAGAATCTGTGAATACCAGAGGTTCACGTCGATGTAGAACATATATATGGCAGTAGCAATACCTGTTCCAAATGTTTGCGAACAAGGGTGTAACTCACTTTTCAAATAATCTCTCAGAAGGAAAGTACAGAAATGAGTCCCGTCAACGTTATTCCCTGAAAGGGCAGACTATGTCACCTTCTTTACCGTGATGCAGTCAGCTAATGGCTACATTGAAGCATTATTCAGTACGGCATCTACCTAACCAATGGAAACAGACTGTGGTTCATTTAGGCTCTCAACACAGCATTGAAGCTAGAAATTGGACGATGTATACCTTGGTTTTGTTCACACACCCTCTAAAGTAAGCTACAAGCGATACTTCCAACTGAATTCAAATAGTGTCGATTTATCTAGAACTATTACCGGATAATGACAGCTAGTGCTAGCTAATGTTGCTTAAACATGATTGAATTATTGCTCATTTTGGCTAGCATTGGCTAGGTATAGGCAGATCTTGGCAACAATCAGCAGTATATGCCAAATTTTGGGTACTGTCGGCTAATGTAGGCTATCTGTCACTACATCAGTACCCTACATAGAATGCAGAAAAAAGCCGGGCATAGTATTCTAAATGTCCATTGCTTAATTTTAACTAGTCGTCTATCTGAAAAAAATTATTCAGCTACTAATGTCCAACATTCATAAAAATGTATTCAGATAAACAACACCACTCTAAAACCTCATTCTAACTTAATGCCAAAACACGAAACAAGCAATACAGGGAGGTCTGAAATATGGGAACTACAGAGGTCTACCTGCCAACTGAGTTATACCTATCAGATGCTTTGTTGTAGATTACCATATCACTCCAACACACACAAAATAAAAAACAAAAACATACGTTGCTTCATATTGCATGATAGAATAAACATGAATGTAACTGCATGCACTCATGTGTTCGTGCTTATGATGCGGTGCATTCTTGTATAAAAATTCTGTTTCCTTTTTTTGCTCTTTGTATTATGAATATGAAGTTTTGTATACGCTGTCGAATTAAATGTTTTCTATGTTACGTTGCATAAAACTGCGAAATTCTTTTTTATTTTCTTTTTTTTTCTGTTTGCTTTGAAGCTTTGCATAGCGTATTCATGGCCAAGAGTATTTTTAAATATGTATTATGTATCTCAGAGTTCTGAATATGAACCTCCACACCATTATTTCTATTTTTTCAGTGCTGGGCATTTCCTGACTTGTTTTGTTGCCGCCTCTAAATAGGGTCATGGACAACATCAAGCCTTGCTGACTTAAGGTCCTCAAGATCGGTTGTACATACTGTGTGTATAAAGTTGATTTGAGTTTATCAGGCAAGGCTGACATTGTATTAATCCAATCTCAAACAAGTGATCGAGAAGTCGTACAAAATTTTTTCGATGCTTATTTTCTCTGTTATGGCAAAAGACATGGCAGCATTCTAAGGAAAGTAGTATTTTAGAAGTATTTCTGCCACAAACCTATATTCATTGTCTGCCTTGCTCACATTTCGTTTCTTGAAAACCTGGTTCTCGGTGTTTTCCTATAAAACAATTACATATTACCTTGATAGTGTCCACACTGTTAAATGACTAAGAAGGAGCAGAATTGCAGCGTTGATGCAAGGAAAGTACGCAAGACTGATAATATTTCATTTTTAGGTTTCCACGTCCCATACCTGTTATATAATAATTTGAGACGCTCCATAGTGAAGGGATCCTGAAATTGACCGTCTGGTGTTCTTTAACAAGCACCTAAACCTAACTACATGGACCTCATGTCGCCTTCATTGAAATGCACAAGACAGATGACAATTGTAATTGTGTGGCAAATTTACTCCCCCAAATACTCGATGTTCCTTCTCCTTAGAGTGTATGCACGCAGTCATCCGAGTGCATTCACCTCAAATCGGTCATCAGCTGGCATCTCTGCTCCTCGGTGAGCTGCGGCCAAAACCTGAGCAGGTGCTCCTGGCCATGAGCGCTGAGCGATGCCTGCACCTCCTCGTACTCTGCATTGGTGTATCTGAAAGGGAACGATACTGGGATAAGCAATCACTGCGGAGTGCAAAAGCAACAGCTTTGAGTGCTGCTGTTAGAGGAGATTGTGCCCTGGCGGCAAGAGGTAAGCAATCTCGCGACACAGCCACTACACTGACTGACTCTTTTTATCGCCGAGAAACCTGTTTGTGCAACTTCACGAGACGTTCGTTAGACAGGTTCGCGTACCCGTCCCTCTCTAGTTCGCGCTGCACTGCAGCAGTTCCACTTTTCGACTTGATTGGCACACATTTTGCAACAGGATGAGCGTTCCTTGATAAACTTTTATCAGCAACCCTTTCCGGTGAGTGCACTGCCGGAAATCTTGCACATGTAACAAAACTGCACAACTTTCATGGTCACAGAGTATCTGTTAATATTTGCAGTGTGTGCAAGTGTTCGGGGACAAAAAAGCATCCAGACCTATTTTTTTTTCTTAAACTGTGGAGCTGTCAACAACCAAGCTTCGAACTACTAAATACACTAGATTCTCATTAAATGAGTTTTTTAAAAACATTATTGCTGCCTAAAAGGAATGACTCGCTCTAATATGATTGGTTTCATACTTTAATTCTTTACCCCTGTTCAAGTATTAGTAAGTGGAACTCGTGTTGAAGAGAACACATTTTCCTGTTTCCATCAGGTTACGTTTAACAAGTGTTTATTGTACAAAATTACGCAGCTTTGAACTGGTACAAGTGAACACTGAAAACATCAATGTCACTTCCTGTCACATTCGAATTCAGTCAGGAAGATGGCAGTTTCTTGTTTCACAAAATTTTCTCCTCGTCAGAAACATTTGCAAAGACCGAATTTCACTCAGTCATTTTGATTTTCTTGGAGCTGTTCAGCCTGACGGCTGATTTTTGTCACAGAGCAAGTGCATTAAAGGTGCAATTTTTCTTTGAACGCGAAGGTTATGTCAAGAAAGACTATGAAATGAGACCCTTCAATGTAGCATTCAGCAACAATAAGATAGACATTGCTTGCAGTTTGCCAAATTCGTCGTTCTGAGTAATGTGCAAGCACGGGAATACTAGATAGCTGCACACTGCCTCTAGTGTCAGTCTTTATCATATGTGTAAAACTTACAATAGGTTTCAATGAGCATTCTCACTCATAAATTGCATTAGTTTTCTAAGTCTATATATTATATTTGTTCAGCGCATCAAATTTACATAAACAGGTGCTTCATTCCTGTTCTTGAAGTAAGTACAAGCGATGTGCCTGAACAGTAGTGCACCTAAGATGAAATGCGATGTTTCACAGGCTTGTACCAAAAGGAGTACTATCACACATGCATATGAGATGCAATACGTTGGCATTAAAGCAGTGAACAGCTAGCATCAATAGTTGATCAGCCCCCCACAATTAACTAAGCTGGCACTGTTGCATCAAGAACGCTAGCATCAATAGTTGATCAGCACCCCACAATTAACTAAGCTGGCACTGCCACATCAAGAACGTTGAAACTTTTTTAACATGTAGTTCTTATGTGGGTCTGCTTGAGATGTACCACACTGGTACCGAAGAGAAATGTTAGGTTATCGTTGAGTAGATTGATGACTGCACAAACTTTTGAAGACTACAGGGCATGAGCAGCTGACTTTCGGGAGTATGCATAGAGCATAAAAATCCTAAAGCCATATTAAATTGTTTACATGCTGACACGCATACATTAGCTTTGCCAGTTACAATTTTTGTACGTTTAAAATCATGTTTCCAGTTGAACCTGAAACGAGAGTTCCAGCACATAACGTAATATTTTGTTTCTTTTGTCGTTGAACTGATACGTGTTCGCACGTTAGGTGTTTTTAATATATCGACCAATCACATTTAATCCCTCATCCCCGTCGCGTCAATTAAGTTGTACATACAGTGTTTATTATCATTTATCTTCTTCTAGCCGAGGCTATCATACGTGTCCATTACGTTAACAAGGAATGAACGCAGCGGCGAATGAAGGAGAAATGGCTTAATAAATGAAAAGGAAGGCGAGAAAAAAAACGTAAAAACACCGCACTCCACGCACTGTACGCGATCAAGTGTTATTCACCGATCACGCCACGATCAAAATCGTCAAACGCAAGCGCCACAATCAATTATTAACGTCCGCGTGTACAAACTCCCGGACGTGCCGCTACCGCTACGCAGAACACGCCCACACAAGTGTAATAAAACGCGCCAGCGCAGCATCTGCCAACGATCGCGAAAATGCAACGTACGGTTTGGGCGTGCGCCAGTCGTCATCGTCCACATCGACGGTCTTCGAAGCGGTCAACACCCGCTCGAAGCGACGTCCACGCACGACGTACAGGCTCATGGGTCCGCTGCTCGCCCGATCTATCTATCCACACACTCGCACCACGATCGCCCCCGAAAAGCTCGGTCGCTCGATTACGCCGGAGTCAGTCCACGAACGGCACAAGTGCAGACTCGAGGAATGGTAGATTACGCCGGAACACCGAACGTACTTCGCGAAAGCGAGAGCGGAGTTGTTCTTTCGAGAGGGGCGTCGTCTCCCACCGCTTGCGGTTATCAAGGAGGCGCGCGCATTTAACGTTAACACTCGGGGGCCGACGCAATACAGCCAGCGTGGCGTACAGTCTTTTGTTGTTGTTTTTAGTTTGCGAGGCACGCGCGTTTTGTTTACTTCTGGCGATAGGAACGACAGACAGAGAGGAGGACACGAGTGAAAACCTCGCGGAAACGGGGCCCCCTCAACGACGGATAGATAGATATCGGCGAGACCGAAAAGAGGCTTCGAGTATTGATCGACCGCAGCTGTCACGCGCGGCGAAGCGCCAGTAGAGCGGATAAACACTGTATGTGACCAATAATCTCGAGTGGCGTGGTGTCGGAGAGCTTCGCTCCGACAAAGCAACGCCGCCGCTGAGTGTTGTGAGTCAGTGCCGCGAAGCAGACGACCCTAATAACACGTCGATGAGGCTGGAAACGTACCGCTACCGACCGTAGCCAAAGCCGTAAAACGAATAAAATCGCGGCTGAAGCATAACGCGAGCGCTATAGTCTAGCTAGAGAAAGAAAGGGATGTTGTTTGCCAGATTAGCTTTTGCTGACAGTGTTTACAAAAAAAAAAATGAGCCAGAAATTTGTTGAAGACAAAAAGCGGCTATGCAAAAGCTAGCACAAGGTAGCGCTCGTGAACACGCTTATTCCGGCATCGTTTGTGTGTGTTTCCTCTATGAAAATCAAATTGCGGGAAGTTTGAATGGAATGAACGCGCGCTGACGGACGGACGTAAACAAACATTATTCGAAGAAGCTTGCCGATCTTGCCATTCGCGGTGCTTAGCGCATGCTACATTTGGGCCATCAAATAAGATTGTCCCGCTTGCTCTGTTATATTGCCTTCTCTTACTTTCCTGCCACCTTCCAAATGGCAGCGTAGCGTTCAAAACGCGTCGCACAATTTAATTGGGATTTGTCATCCTGGCACTGTGTTGGTCGTCTGCACATTAGGCCACCAAATACGTAACAGAGATCAGGCCTACCGCGCATTACACGCGGTGAAGCGCGCCTTTTCAACCACTGCCTAAGCCGGCTGGGTTGCCAACAGTTGGTCGTGTAGGTACGGGAGAGGGGGTGGTGGCGGTCAAAGATTCCCAGGCCACGCTATGATTGGATTACATGGGATAGTGGCCTGGGAACCTTTGACCGGCCTGTATGTCTGCTTGGCCGTCGCTTCACGATAGGTTTTTACTTGTCCTACCTGTAGGTGACTCCGACCTGCGTGCATTTCCAAATATAAGCACCACGCCTGCGTATTCGTGCTTGCAGATCTCACAGCTCGCTTGTCTGAAAATGTAGATTTTAGGAGGTTCCGGTTTGCAATCTTCTCCCACGCGTTTCTTGAGACTTGTCTAGTTTATGCGGTGGTGGGTATACGCTTCTCTTCGTTGCTCATAGAGGGCGCAAGCAAGTGACCGGTCTGCCACTGTCGTCTTGTATAGCTACGTCGTCGTTTCCTTCGTCTTCCATATCACCTGCGCCGCAGTACTCCCGCCATTTTGCAGTGTCTGCGGGTCGTCGGGTTGCCACCAGTGCAAGCCGCGTTCAGTTTTCACACAACTCGGTGGACCCTCTCTCGTTGAGGTTGAGAGAGGCATACTTCTGCGCTTACCTCAAAGCGATTCAAACAAGTGCGCCCGAGTCCATAATCATAAGGACGAGGAAGAGGAACGAAATACAGGGGGGATCGACCAGACGCGCTTCCGGTTTCCTATGCTACACAATTGGGGGGGGGGGGGGGGATTAAAGGGGCTCAGCAACACTTTTTGAGCATGGTCAGAAAACGCTGCCGATCGGTGGTACAGGCTCCTGAGAACACGCGAGCTAAATATTACAGCGCAGCACGCGGCCTGGAAATCACAATAAATTATGAAAGTCAACTAAAAATAGCTTTCTCTTCATTCGAAAAATCACGAAAAATAAGCCCAGTAAGACCACCTATCAGCCTTTGGCTGATTTGAACATGGCGCGCTGGCTTGTTACAGAGGTCGCCGCGAGAGGCCGTCACTTGTACAAGCGTGTGCGCGCGATCGCACTGTCAAAAGCCGCGTATTCGAAGAAAAAAAAAAACGCTCAAGGTCACGAGGCGTGAGTGACGTTTTTTTGTTTGCCCCTCCCATCCCTCCCTGCTCAGCTTCCAGCGCTTTCGTCGGGACCAGAGAAGAAAGAATGTGATTGCAGCGTGTGAGAAATCTTTGTAACTCCGCTCGTACTGGACGCCATTCTTAAAAATTTTGCGGCGTTCACTTTGTGAGATAATACGCTTTTCCAGTGAATTATTTCCACGATCGCCCAAAAACGTGTTTCAGGACCCATTTAAGGGATAAAAAGACGGGAACAAACACACACAAAAAAAGATACACGCGAGCTTAAACAACACTGCTGCATTCGGTAGTACTGAACGCAATATCTGAAGCGTATCACCTCCCACCGTATATCGTGGAGTCAACGTGCCTACTGAAGCCTTACAAGTACCGGACTTAGAACATCCTGTGCCTATAGCTGTTGCGCGGACTCGGCGTATGGTGATTTCAGCCTGCCGATGAGATCCCCGATTTAGATAAATATTCCAGTAAACGGAGACCGATTTTCGTCCGTGTATATGAAAGCACTGTTACCGAAAAGTCTTACCGTATATATATATATAAAATCATTATTACGATTAAGATGGTGACCCGAATGTGGTGCAAGGCCTTTCACTCATCGATCAATTTGTAAGCCGCAAATCGCAAATCAGTTCGGCGGAACCCCACAGGATAAAAAGAGGTAAAGTGACATTTTCTTTGGGAAACGCGTTGGCCTAGGGTTCGCATCCCGCCCTAGGACGAATGCTCAAATATAAGCACTTTTCCGTACTGGTATCCTAGTAACCTTGTTTCAAACAATCAGACAATCGCATCTATTTATAAAGAGAGGCCCATGGCCACCTAATAGGTCTCCAATTAGCGTATATAACCTGAAAATAAATTACCACGTTTCAATCGTTTTCAATTTCTTTCATCGCTCGTCAAAAACGATCGATTAAAAAAAATCATCGTGTGATGACCTTGGGCGTGTGCAGGGTTCCTTTCAGGAGGGCTGGTCTTGGTGAACGTTCATCGCAGCATCCCCCTTTCCCATTATGTCTATGTATGGGACCGACTTTGCGCCCCTCCCCCTCCCTATTATGGTCAATGGGTGAAGCTTCGCGTCCCCTTTTTAGGGAACTAGTAAGGTGGCTACTTCCTGCCTCCCCCCCCCCCTTCTTGAGCACGTATATGGTAATGATGTCACACTGTAACGTCAATTATGACGTTGCATAAGGGACCACTTCTCTTTTCTTCTCCTTGTCTTTTTTTAGCCGCTTTCTTCATCCGCTTTTCTGTACATTACAATGCGGAAAAATTATGCATTTATTTATATTAGCAGTTAAAACAGAAGCGCGTTGCCCCACCACGGTGGTCTAGTGGCTAAGGTACTCGGCTGCTGACCCGCAGGTCGCGGGATCGAATCCTCCCGGCTGCTGCATTTCCGATGGAGGCGGAAATGTTGTAGGCCCGTGTGCTCAGATTTGGGTGCACGTTAAAGAACCCCAGGTGGTCGAAATTTCCGGAGCCCTCCACTACGGCGTCTCTCATAATCATATGGTGGTTTGGGGAAGTTAAACCCCCACATATCAATCAAACAGGAACGTATACAGAGGGAAAATTCGATGAGGCATTGCAGGTGTGCACTACTTGTATACCGCGGGGCCCTCTCTTAATCAGTTTTGTTCCTTTCTCTTTGCGAAGTGTCCTTCCCCGCTGGTTCCCGTGGCGACCTTGCGAAAGCCCGTAGCCTCGGCACGCAGCCCTGCTCCGTCGACAAGCCGGACGCTTTAACGACGGCACGTATGTAAGCCCACGCTATGTAGCGCATTCCTCGACCGGCTCGCTATTCCAGGCACGACTCGCAGAAGCCGAGGCCAGCCGGCTATCTTTATAACCGGATCACGTATACGCAGTATATGCGAGACCGTTAGAAGTGCCGTAATTTTTCTTCTTATACCCGCAGTTTCTTCACCCGCTTTCTATGAGTCTCGCATTTCCCGGGCATTCGGATTCGATTGCCTCTGTATAGTCCCGGAATCTCGACGAAACAGGTATATACGCGCCTTGAGCACCATCTATAACGGTTTAAACGAACTACTTCGCAAATAACTTTGTCCCCTACAAAATGAAATAAAAAAAAACACTACATTTCATCGGTTTTAAAGGCAGTTACACCAAAGCGACAGAACTAGCGGGGTCTCTTCTGAATTCGACGATTCGAAGGTGACAGCCATCTCGGTGTACAGAGGCGTAAGCCCTATAGTGTTTCTTAATATTCACTAAAGGGAACTCGGGCGCTAGTGTCTATGGGAGCTGCAACGCACGGCGCTTCAGCGAGCATGGGAATGATGGGTAGTACACACTTTTGTCTAATTTGCGTACTTTTGGCCTGCTTCTGGCTCCGTGTGTGTTCGTGTGGCTTAGAGCTATTTTCTCGCAAAAAAATAAATGTGCAACTGTTCAGCATTTGCGCTTCACCACCTAAATCTTTTAGACTTACCTTTCCAAATCGGGTCACGAAGTTCAAAAGCATTGAATCTTTCTTTCAGAACAAAACCGAAACATAACAATAAACGAAGCCGCAAGTACGATTCACCATCCGCAAGTACGTAGATTAGGCAGGTGTGTGTACTACCCATCATCCCCATGCTCGCTGAACGCTCGCAGCGACAGAGTCCCCTCTAGTTAATTTTAGGAAATTCAATGGCGTATGCAGCGCTTTCGTTCAAGGGGAACGATTGTTTATCGCAGCGCAGTCATTTCTATTAAGTCATTGTATGAAGCACATTTCGAAGCCCCCCCCCCCCCCCCGCCTCATCTATAGGTGACTAGGAGGCGCCTCTCTAAACGATGTATGGAGCAGATAGATTTTCAGGCCTCAGCTCTTAGGTGACAGGGTGAGGGGGTGCCGGCATGGCTATTTTGACGGGCACAACGCGGCGAAAACGGAGCGAAAGCGCCTCGGATCATGCACGAGGTCTCAACCAACGTTACTAGATCCGTCTCGACTGCCAGACTCGAAGGCCGCGATGATCGAATCCGGGCTGCGGCGACCGCATTCAAATTTAGTTGCACGCTAAAGGATGACAATTGAAATTTCCGCAGCTCTACACTGTACGGCACCTTTCAGGATCATGCAGTGGAGATTAAATTCGTCACTGCAGAGTGCCAGTCCTTAACTTCACTATTTAGCGAGAGAGAGAGAGAGAGAGAAACTCTGGTTCTTGTTCACTGAGTATCACGGCTAGGTGGCGTTAGCCACCGCTTGATTTAAAGAGTACATGCCGTATCAATCCTTCCATCCCGTGATTGTGTAACGTAAAACCTTAAATTTATAATAAGTTATTATTATTATTATTATTATTATTATTATTATTATTATTATTATTATTATTATTATTATTATTATTATTATTATTATTATTATTATTATGCACGCGGATAGCGATGAGAGTTTTTTTTTTCTTTCTAGTACCAGAGAATTACCCGATCACTATACCAAAAGCGCCAGTTTTTTGCCACGAGGAGAGGCAAGGTAATCGAAAACGACGTGCAAGAAATAATAAAATACACTGCTTTGTTTTTATTTTGTTGTTAGTCAAATTTTCTATTACGATATTTTTAAACTGTGATTTTATAGGTGTTACTGAAATGCTGATTTACTCCCCCCCCCCCTAAAAAAAGGCGAATAGTTCAGAAATTTGAGGCTGCGGTATGGCTGCGGTTCATTAAGAAGAAAAAACTTTTAATAGTAACGCCAGTCTACACTGGATAGTCCGACTAGAACCAAAAGCGGAAAAAGCTGTCAAGCTTGTTGCCAACTCGTGCGGACGGAAGTCTGAGCGTAAAAAAACCCGCGCCGTCAAAAGCCCGTCAGAAACCCGTGCCAATTAAGCGGTAGGAGGCGACGATACAGATACGAGACGCGGGACAAGTAGCACCGAAAATATCCACTGCATACGCTCATGACGGGAGGTGTTATCCGTGCTTACCAATTCGCGTAGGCATCAAGCAGACTTCAGCGATCTTTGTATACTTGCAAATCGGCTCAATCCGTAGTCTCTGCAAATCTTCAGAGTTGCCCCGCCGCGGTGGTCTAGTGGCTAAGGTACTCGGCTGCTGACCCGCAGGGCCCGGGTTCGAATCCCGGCTGCGGCGGCTGCATTTCCGATGGAGGCGGACATCTTGTAGGCCCGTGTGCTCCGATTTGGGTGCAGGTTAAAGACCCCAGGTGGTCTAAATTTCCGGAGCCCTCCACTACGGCGTCTCTCATAATCATATAGTGGTATTGGGACGTTAAACCCCACATATCAATCTTCAGAGTTACAACTATTAATGACAACAGCGTAAATAATAAAATCCGGAAGTACAAAAATGATCGCCGTATCTGCGCGCTTAGCTGGGAAAGGTCGTCGAAAGATGATAGTCTTTTGTACGGAGAGAGAGAGAGAATAAAACGTTTATTTGACATAGAAGTGTGGGAGCTTGGGCTAGTTGGTATGGCATGACGATACTTATAGCGCGAGAACAAAACAACGACACAGAGACAAGAAGGACACGAAACACACGTGCGCTGTTGTAGCGCTCGTGTCTTCTTGTCTCTATGTCGTTGTTTTGTTCTCACGCTATATCTATCGTTTATTTGACGTTCTGTGCGAAAAAAAAAATGGGATAACAAGCGTTGCGCGAGATATGGACGCCATCTGGCAGTGATTTCAAGAAACAAAGTCTTTCTAGAACGTAAAGTCTCTAGTAGTGGGCAGCACCATGTAGTTTCTTGTGAAGCATACGAAACACTCGTTGTTTTTTGTTGTTCTTTTTTTCTGTCATAGCGTCGCATTGCCAGCGCCGCGTAATAAGCACTGTGGTCTTTATAATTATGTATCTATGCATCTTAGAAATCAAGTAACGCACTACCTAATGACCCAGTATTGGTGTTGCACCAAAATATGCGTAATATTATTTTTTTATTGACAATGTCAGCCCGTTTGAACGCAAAAAAAAAAAGACAGATCGATATGGCTGGTCGCTTTGGAAGGGGTTACACTTTCGCCATTCTACTGAATCAGCTGACAGAAGCAGAACGACAGACACACATATAGACAGACAGACCAAAGACTATCGTCTTCGAAAGACGACGCCAGCCAGGAAGAGGGGCTACGAAATCGATGACGTTCAGGGAGTGAGCCACCTGGCCCTCCGAAACGAAGAGCTCAGAGATCCTCGGCGGACTAGTCACGGGTTCCCCAAAGCGGAAGTGGAGGGCAACGTGAAGATATATATATATATATATATATATATATATATATATATATATATATATATATATATATATATATATATATATATATATATATATATATGACATAGCAGGAGTGCTTACAAAACAGGGCCCGCTGTATTAGAGAGAGATACTTGGCAAGCGCCGCACTTCGTCCACTCCCTAGTCCTGCGTCATATTCATAGCGCTACATTGATCAGTTATGTAGTAAGCATTAAACGTATCCTAAATAGACGTCACATGTATCGCAGTTGTGATGCTATCGAAAAGCCCAAAGTGAAGAAAACAAAAATGCGTTTCGGCAAAGCTGGCTTCACCACCGCAAAGGCGGTAGCGAGGAGAAGCCTACTTCTTTGAGTTTCGTTTTACAGTTACGCGTGCATGCGCGTGCAACAAGCAAAGCTATACGCGTTAGTGCTTAATCATATCTGGGATTTCGGGGGCCCCCAAACCAGTACGCGATAACGAGACACGTCATACGTGCATGTGATTACATTTGATATTGATGTGCAAGGTATAACGTCCCAGAAACCGCCATATCATAATGAGAGACGCCGTAGTGGAGGGCACTGGTAATGTTGACCACCTGGGGTTCTTCAACGTGCACCCGTGCTTCATTTGAAACCAACTGGCGCCGCGCTTCAGTGCGTCCACGCGAATACGTTTCGGCACGTGACGCGAAACACAGCCCGGTCCACTGTTAAAGTGAACAGACTTGGGTGAAGAGGCGAGTCAAGCTGTGAAATGCAGCTTTTTTCCCTTCGCACCAAACCGCGTAAACAGTGTATTTTCGTGTACTTGTCACGTGGTTGAATAAACTCAAACTCAAGACTACCATGTTCGTTTACGCGAACTCTTATCGCTCACACGTAATCAAAAACGGCTCGAAGACGAATTCTTTGAGTGCACCCCCTACCAACGCGGGGGGAGGGTTGCAAAAGGGGCATTTGCGGCCCCCTCAAGTCGCAGCAATCCTTGCACCCCCCAACCCAACCATGCTACACCGAGGCTTTCCCGCTCCCCCAGTCGCGATTCAAAATGGGTTTGCATTCACCAAGACAAATTCTGTTGATGCTGATGGTGCAAGGCTATGCATGGGTGGCACGGGTGTAGCCAGGGAGTGGCACACCGCTCCCCCTCCCTCCCTCAATTGAGTGAACAACTTCATTCCCTTCCTGCACGTTACCGGGCTGGGTTCGCACCCAGGAGCTGGTTGAGAGACCATGTCTCTCAGCAGCTTCTTAGCCCCCCCCCCCTCCCCCAGCTCGAATAAAATTTCTGGCTTGATGAGTGTCATAGAAATGCCACCGCCATGGATCTGCCACGCCGGTTTCGGCAATCGACGCAAGTACAGCTGCGCTCAATGAGAGCTTCAACATGCTGACTGTGATAAAAGTGACTTCAAGACTAAACAACGACAGCGAAAACACTTAATTGATTCAGATAGTGCCGCTGAGAGAGATAAATTCAATTTTTTAATGTACGTGTCGATTTGCAGTGTTGAAGCCATTTTGAACCAAGATGGCTTGTTCCAACTCACACTTAGTCCAATGTAGCCGAGGGGGTTCACTGGAATAAGTAAAGGAAGCACTCTACTTGTCCGGAAAGGCACTCGCCTTATCTGACAAGGTGAGTGCCTGTTTTATTTCTTCCAACGCACTTCACGTTGAGCGCGACTGCTCCTATACTCAACGGGATCGTTCAAGCATCACGCTTTTTTTACACATTTTTTACAATGATTGATCACAACTGGTGTTTTTTTTTCTTTTTCTGATATGGTTACAAAAGTTTAGTTGTACTGCTTTCGTGGCTTTCTTCTGAACAATTGATCAGACTGTGTGCATAACCCCGGTACATATACTGCCCCTAAATTCACTGCACGAACACGCAGCTAGAGAGAGAGAGGGGGGGAGAGGATAAAGTCGGACCCGCATATCACGCGTGCACAACTTGGCCTCGCTTTATTTTCTTATACGCGACGAACCGGAACCACTTCGCAAGCACGACGAGCGGTGCAAGAAAGGAAAATAAACCAGGCGTCGGGGAGGGGGGGGGGCGGGGGGCTGTATATGCGTCAAGAATGACAAGAGACGAAATTACAAAATGTGAGGAACCAGAACGCGGGAAAGCTCGCACAGTCGTAAGAGTAAAAAAAAAATGTCAGCAACAAAAGACACAGAAGTAGCTTTGCTTTCCGGCACGCCGGATCACGACAGGTACGAAAGTCTTGACAAGGAGAACGCGCCGGTAAAACCTGATTTTTTCGCTCGCTCGCTGCCCCCGCGTGAGACCTCGGTGATTTCGGGACCAAGGCAGACCAGTGTCCGCGCGCCACACGGCCGGCCGGGACGAATGATGAAAGAGCACGTCGCACAATCGCTTCCGTGTAGAAGGAAGTAGAATAAAAAAAATGAACAAATAAAGTAAGATATGCGGACGCAGATGAGAGAAGAAAACTCCGAAAACCCGAAACGAGGACGAAGACGCACTCGCTCGAATCGGACGACATTGTACGAGCAAGAGCTGACTGCTGGCAAGAGCGTCCGCCGAACTTTTTCGCAAGACGATAGTTATTGCGCGAGAACAAAACGACGACACAGAGACAAGAAGGACACGAAAGACACGAGCGCAAACTTCCAACTGAGTTTATTGCGCAGAGCACGAAAATATATAGAGGAGACAGTGACCATCGCACAAGAGCAGAACATGAGTAAGAAAACCAAAAACAAACAACACAAATACAAAGGCACTGAAAAACAGCAAAGAAAAATCTAGAAGAAACCGAACCAGAAAGGTAAAGCTACCTGCCCGCACCGAATCCTTCGAGGAACCTGCGTTCCTTCTCGGACTAAGCCACGGAGGGCTTGCTAATCCAAGGCACCTGTTCGCGTTACCTGCCCGCACCGAATCCTTCGAGGAACGCGAACAGGTGCCTTGGATTAGCAAGCCCTCCGTGGCTTAGTCCGAGAAGGAACGCAGGTTCCTCGAAGGATTCGGTGCGGGCAGGTAGCTTTACCTTTCTGGTTCGGTTTCTTCTAGATTTTTCTTTGCTGTTTTTCAGTGCCTTTGTATTTGTGTTGTTTGTTTTTGGTTTTCTTACTCATGTTCTGCTCTTGTGCCATGGTCACTGTCTCCTCTATATATTTTCGTGCTCTGCGCAATAAACTCAGTTGGAAGTTTGCGCTCGTGTCTTTCGTGTCCTTCTTGTCTCTGTGTCGTCGTTTTGTTCTCGCGCAATAACTATCGTCATGCCATACCAACTAGCCCAAGCTGCCACACTTCTAAGTTACATTTTTCGCAAGGGTGTGCATCAGAAAACGGGCAGGGGAGGGGGGGGGGGAGCAGACAACATTGGCTTTTAAGCTGATATGACCTGATAGTCAAGATTAGTCGAGGTGGCGTAACGAGCAAAATCGATTGCCAATCACAAAGGACGGGAACTTATGGTGGCTTATTTCTGAGCAAAAAAAAATTACTATCTGAAATTCCAGGAGGTAGAGGGGGAGCAGCCCACCTGGAATTTCAAAAAGTATGGGGGCAATGGTTCGTCGCAGCCCATACCTCTTATGCCAATGTGTGGGGATGACTGTGACACCCCCCCTCGCGCGCAAGCCTATGCACAGACGAGTGCCTGTGCTTGTCTGCTCGTTGCTGTTCTCCTGCCCAGTCCCGGTCAAATATGTAGTTAGAAAAAGTGGGTAACGATTTAGTGTACCTGGTACACTAGATCGTTACCCACTTTTTCTAACCACATATTTGACTGGGACGGCCTGCGCCATAGAGTTTCATACAATGAAACTCTATGGCCCTCACTTTCCCATAGTAGAGCACCAAGTACTCTACTATGGAAAATCGCAGGCCATCGCAGTTATATATGTGGTTAGAAAAAAATTGGCAGATCCCACGTACAGTAGGTATCGACGATATGCGAGGCACGAATGAGAAATGTTGATATGTAACTTTAAAATCGGCACAACGTTACAAGGTGGAGGTAAATGATGCCGTACATGACTTCCGTGTTATGATTATCATGTTTGAATGTGTCATTTACCTTTTGTCATCTATTGACGTCACGTAACACCAAATTTGCTATATGAGGAGCTAGCAAAACGGCCGCGAGCGCATCATGAAGGGCCCAATACACTCCGATGTAGCGTTGACGCGCACGCACACGAGGCATAGCGACGCTACGTTAGCAAAACGCGAGTACTCTATAGTCTGATGAGAGGCGCGACCAGCGTCGCTCAGCGTGGCCCGACGGCAACCAGCCCGAAATGCGACATGCTGCATTTCGCCACGATGCGTTACCCAGGCAACGCTGCGTCTCCCGCTTTTCGTGACGGAGGGACGCCGGACGCGCTAAAATGCGCATGCTTCAGCGAGTATATGGCAGGACCGCCGGCTGACATGGCAACGCCGGCGTGACGCGACGAAATGAACGCCGGCGAGCAGGCGCAACGCGTCGAGTCGAAATGTATTGGCGCCTTGACTGTTGCGTGTAGTCATGTTCTCACATCACACGCATCTCACGATTATCATGTTTGCACCACTCATATACCTTCGTCATTCATTGGCGTCACGTAATACCAAATTCGGCATATGTGAAGCTACAGCGAAACGGCTGCGGGCGCATCATGAGTGTGGCATGTAGTCATGTCGTTACATGACACGCATGTCATGATTATCATGTTTGGATGTGTCATTTACCTATGCCGTCCGTTCGCGTCGCGTAATACCGAAATTGGTACATGTGAAGCTAGCGAAACGGCCACGAGCGCATCTTGAGCGTAGCATGTAGTCATGTTGTTACATGACAAGCTGCTCATGTTTATCATCTTCGCACTAGTAGCATACCTTCATCATCTATTTACGTCCCCTAATACCAAATTTCGTATGAGTGAAGCTTGCGAAACGGCCACCGGCGCATCATGAGAATGGAATGTAGTCATGTTGTTACATGACATGCATCTCATTATTATCATGTTTGCACCAGTCACCAACCTTCGTCATTCATTCACGTACCGTAATACCGAATTTCGTATATGTGACGCTAACCAAATGGCCACGAGGGCATCATGAGTGTGGCATGTAGTCATGTTGTTACATGACACGCGTGTCATGATTTTCATGTTAGGGTCTGTCGCTTGTGTTCGCCATGCAGTCATGTAATACCATACCAGTTTTGCAACATGTCATATGAACGAAACCATCGCAAGAGCTGCAGGACCATGACATGTAAATCATGACATTCATGACTACGTGTCATAATTTTCATGTTGTGACAAGTCAAATATATTCTTCATACAGTCGTGTTATGCCATACCGAGTTTGGTATTGCAATGGTACCATTATCGAAACGGCCAGGAGAGTTAAAAGTCGTAGGTGGCTAGACAGACAGACAGACAGACAGACAGACAGACAGACAGATAGATAGATAGACAGACAGACAGACAGACAGACAGACAGACAGATAGATAGATAGATAGATAGATAGATAGATAGATAGATAGATAGATAGATAGATAGATAGATAGATAGATAGATAGATAGATAGATAGATAGATACGCTCAAAGTCGCCGTAGTTCGCTAAGAAATGCTTCGCATTTGAAAAGTGGGTAAGGATTCAGTATACTAGGTACACTACAACGAGAAAGCATAAAGCCGTCCCGAAGGCCTCAGTTACAGTTACGCCAGAGGTGTTTAGAACAAAATGTTCAACAATTTTGAGTACGTTGTACTCAACTATGGGAGAGCAGTAAGCCGTCCCTAAATGAGAACCGTCAGGAAAGACGAGTTCGACTAGGTGTACTACAAATGAAAGCCAGTTATGAGAAGCAATGCAAAGGTGTCTCATCGCGAAAAGCCTACATGAAGGTTCTGGTTATATCGTCGATTTTGTCAGAATGTCTGTTTAAAATTAGGGACAAAAAAGCCATAAACTTTCATATTGAGAACTCTTTAAGTTGGCTTCACGTCCTTTAAACAAATACATCTATATACTAAATATTCCGGTCTACGCTAGAAAATTTGACAGGAAAAAGACCACTCAAGGTAACGATTCAGTTTTGATTTCTGCGTAGCGTACAGATAATTCTCGTTTGCCTCTCGGGAGAAAGAGAAACCAGATATAGACTTTATTAATTTCCGGCAGATTGCTGGGATGGGCTCCCATTTAGGGCCAACGGAGAGACCGTGTCTCCCGGCAGCTTCCTTGGCCTGCTGGATCGCCCAAAGTTGTTTGTCCAGGCCCGAACTGAGCAGCGCAGTCCGCCAACGCGCCCGAAGGTCTTCACTGGAGGCCGCCACCCCAGAATGTCTGACTAATGCTGGACATTCCCATAGGATATGGTCAAGAGTGGCTCTGGTGGTACAGTACTGGCCTAGATTAGAACTATAGACGTCGGGATATATGTGGTGCATGATGACAGGGTTCGTGTATGTGCGTGTTTGTAGCTGCCGCCACTGAACGGACTGGGCCCGATTTAGCTTGGAGTGAGGCGGAGGGTACTCCCGCCTTTGCAGTCGATAGTGTTGAATTATGTCATTAAATTTAGTGAGCCGATCGTTTCATTCCCACACCGGCGCAGAAAGGTACGTTTGGGTGGCCGCTTCGTCCGACGTGACTCGGAACGTAAGACCTCGAGCCACGTTGTGCGCCACTTCATTCGGACTGGCCTCCGCGTTACCTAGTGGTTTGTGGGCAGAAAACCACAATATGTGTACGTATTTGTCCGCCTCGTGAATTTTGCCTGTACTGAGAATCCGCAATGCCTCGGGGGAGATTCTGCCGCTGGCGTAGTTTCAAACGGCTGTCTGCGAGTCGCTGATTACGCGCGAGGCGTTAGTGTGGGCTATGGCCATCGCGATAGCCACTTCCTCTGTCGTTTCTACATTCCGTGTGATATTTGACGCGCTGCTTTTGCGTTGTTGTGTGTGGTCTACGACAGCAGCCACGAAGCGGTGACGTTCCTGGTAGCGTGCTGCGTCGACAAAGACTGCCTCGTGGTTGCGCCCAAACATCTTTGACATGGCTCTGGCTCTACTGACACGTCTGTCCTTGTTGTGTTCTGGGTGGATGTTTTTTGGTATGGGTCGTACTGTTAGCTTGGCACGGATAGTGCGTGGTATGTCGTGTTTGTCTCCGTGTTGAGTGTGGTAAGAAATACCGAGATTACCTGGAATCTGGTGGCCTGGCTTAGTCTTGGCTAAGCGCTCGAATTGGGAGATTTGTTGCGCCTCAATAAGTTCCTCAAGGGTATTGTGTAAACCAAGTTGAAGGAGTAGTTCGGTGCTGGTGTTTTGAGGCAAAGCTAGCGCTTGTTTGTAAATTTTCCTAATTAGGCTGTTGAGTTTTGACTTTTCGGCGGTGAACCATCGGTGGTACGCCGCCGTATAGGTGATGTGACCTAAAACAAATGATTGTATCAAACGGATGATGCTAGCCTCTTTCATGCCTTTGTGTTTATTAGTAATGCGCCTAATGAGGCGCATCGTGTTAGACACACTGGCTTCATTGTTGCGAACTGTCTCTCCGTTGGTACCCTTACTTTCTATGATCAATCCTAGCACTCGGATTTTGTCCACGGTGGGTATGGCGTGACCATCGCTTGTTGTGAGTTTTATATCAGCGTGTGCGTGCGCTTGGGGATGTTGTTTGGGTGGCCGACCTCTAAGCTTAGGGCGATATAGCAGTAGCTCAGATTTCTCCACCGAGCAGGATAGTCCAGTTCCTTGTAAATACCGTTCGACTGTGTCAATCCCCTCCTGTAATCTCTGTTCAATGGAACCGTCACTGCCGTCGCACACCCAGAGGGTGATGTCGGCATAAATGGTGTGATGAAGTCCTTGGATGGTTTGAAGTTTTGAAGGAAGACCAATGAGGGCGAAGTTAAACAACAAGGGAGAGATCACGGAACCCTGCGGGGTGCCCGCACTTCCTATGGTTATTTCGGACGACCTGAGTGCTCCCACAGTGATCTTGGCCGTTCTGCCCGTAAGAAATGCCCTTATATAGTTGTACGTGCGAAGCCCCAAGTTTAGGGTATTGACCTGATTTAGAATGGTGCTATGCGTGACAGAGTCAAAAGCCTTCTTGAGATCAAGACCA
Source organism: Rhipicephalus annulatus (assembly GCA_013436015.1). NCBI lineage: Eukaryota > Metazoa > Arthropoda > Arachnida > Ixodida > Ixodidae > Rhipicephalus > Rhipicephalus annulatus. The sequence goes on along the minus strand of WOVY01012809.1, from coordinate 9,637 downwards.
AGTACGCCCTTAGTGGAGCGTCCGGTACTGTCTATGATGTGATGCTTAAGCTGCAACATGGCCTCCTGCGTTGAAAGATGCCTGCGGAAGCCAATCATGGTGTGTGGGAAAAAATCATTGTCTTCGAGGTAATTTGTCAGTCTATGCAGGAAAGCGTGTTCCATCAATTTGCCTTTGCAAGATATTAAGAAGATGGGCCTAAGATTGTCAGTATTCAGGGGTTTGCCTGGTTTCGGAATCAGAATCATCTTGGCCGTTTTTCAATGCGGGGGCAAGATTCCGGTGTTCCAGCAGTTATTAATATAGTCTGTGATATGCGTGATCGACTCATCGTCCAAATTGCGTATCACCTTATTCGTGATGTTGTCCGGACCTGGTCCAGATTTGGTCTTAAGTTTTTGTAGGGCGGCACGGATATCCGCTTCGGTGAATTCTTCGTCTAGAGTTGTGTTGACCTGGCCCGTATAATCTGGATGCTGCTGAGTAAGAGCCTGAGAGATATATTTGAGCTCTACCTCCCTAAGAAACTCCTCGTCGGTGCCCTTGTAAGCATGTATTAGTTTGTTGATGGTTTGTCGTTGGGCGGTTTTGCTGTCTTCTGGATCGAGCAGAAACCGTAGAAAATGCCATGTTTTACTAAGACTTAGCTGCCTGTCCATCGCATCGCAGGTTTCATCCCAGTGTTGCCAGCTTAGCTGTGTTGCATACATCTCTATCTCTGTGTTGAGGAGTGCTATGCGTTTCCTGAGGTTTCTGTTCTGTTTCTGTGTCTTCCACCTCTTTTGGAGCGATTGCTTTGCCTCCCACATGCGGAGGAGCCGGCTATCGATCTCTTCAAGGTGTGCCTCGGGAGGTACGACTCGGGTAGCATTATTAATATCCTGCTTAAGCGTGTGTATCCAGTCCTCTATGTAGCTGATGGTTTTTTCCTGGTTCTCACGTGATTTGCGGAACTGGGTCCAGTCTACCAACTTTAGCTGTTTTCCCATGGGTTTACGTGGGCCACCTAGAACATGTACCTCGATGATGTAGTGGTCGCTACCCAGGTCCTCTAGGGTATTTTTCCAGGTGGCTGCTGATGTGTTTCTCGTGAACGTCAGATCAGGCGTTGTGTCTTTACTGGAGCTAGTGCCACCAGTCGGTCAAATGCTTTCTCTCGGTCCAAAGACACAAGGAGACCACGCGCAGATCGCGACAGAGTATATGCTATGATATCCCGGGTGGCAACAGACAAGCTGTGTATTTATCGTCCAGGCATTGGTGAAGACTGGTAATGACCCACCAGGGTGTTCAACAGAGCCCTCAAACGTCGAACGATCACCGTCGCGAATATATTATAGTGAACGTTAAAAAGCGTGATAGGTCTCAATTTTCACGACAAACAGAGGACGCGTCAGCATTTGGGATTAGTAATATGCGGCCATCTCGAAAACTTGATGGAAAGACACCGTACTCGAAACATCACCGGATAACCGTGGTTAAGGCAGTACCAAGCTCATTCCAAAATGACAAGTAAAATTCAACTGGAAAGCCGTATGGACTTGGGGCTGTCCCCCGTTTCATATAATGTAGTGCTGCCTTTATCTCTTCGGCTGATGGAGTGACGTGCAGAGACTCGGGAGCTTGTTGAGGAATGAGAGGCAAACCTCTAAGCATGGGCGGTATTATATCACAATTTGTCCGCATGGCCAAACATGACATCTCCTCGAAACGCGCCAAAAAAGGAGATCGATCACGCATAGGAAGCGGCTGTGCAGGTGGTGTCTGTGTGGTCATAAAAACAGGTGATTGTGACTGCCCAGAACACCATTGCCTCGCATAGCGTATCGCCTCAGGGTGAACACAAGGGTTGTGCCTACAAGGCCCAATTCTGCACCAAATTTACCCCGAATTCTGCGCAAGTTTTCGTTTCCCGACATTGCTGCCAGATGGCGTCCATAGCTCACGCAGCGCAAAGCCCCTAGATCAAGCAGAATTAACGCAGCGCCTCCAGACACAAGAGTGTCGTCTTTCGATGATATTTGCAGCGAAGCACACAAACACACCGCCAATGTTCCCCTTTACATCTTTCTCACCTCATCAAACGCGGCCAAGAGTCTTTCTTTTCTTTAATAAAGGTCACACTAATTTACATTAAAATTGACGACACTAGATTTTTAAGAGGACAACTTGTTTTTTCTAAATCGGCTAACCGTGTCGCTTCAGCGTCCCTTTGACATTGCTACCCAAGGTACCTTAATTATGAACTGCCTGGTGTCGTCGCTGAGAGAATGAGAGTTCACCATAATGCCAGTGGAGAAACTCATGGTGGTGATAAATGCGATGTATACGCTGCACATATCTCCAGAGTTACAAGTTTTGCGAGTCTTTCATGTTCTCGTCAACACTTATTCCGAACTACTATATATATATATATATATATATATATATATATATATATATATATATATATTGGATCCTGACGATGGCCGTGCCACGGCCGAAACGTAGAGTAAACAATTAACAAATTTTCGTAAGTGTGCTCTTTTATTATATATATATATATATATATATATATATATATATATATATATATATATATATATATATATATATATATATATATATATATATATACAAAACCGACGACACCCCTCATTTCATAGATTTCAACATGGGTTAGCTTTGAGCTGTCTGTCCTCCAGTCCAAGTTCAACACCGCATTTTTTTCTTTCTTTTTCGCAAACACGCAAAGCTTGTGCGTAGACGGGTTAGCATGCCTATCCTTTAGCATTTACAATATGCATTCCCTCCAAACAATATGGCATACGCGTGTTCAGAAGAAATGTTCGACGATTAAGCGTACGATGTACTCTACTAAGGGAGAGCAATGAACTGGTGCATCAATATGCATGCTCTCACAACGAGCAGCAACCTGTACGGTGGTCATCAGCGTATGTGTTTAGAGAGAGTGTTCAACGATTTAGAGTACTTAGTACTCTACCCTGGGAAAGCGCAAGCCGTCCCAGTCAAAGATGTGTTTGGAAAAAGTGGGTAACGATTTAGTGTACTAGGTACACTACAATGGGAGAGCACAAAGCCGTCCCGAGAACGTCATTCAAAGAGAAGTTTATTGACTTCCAACCAAGGATAAAGTACATGACAAAAACATCGAGCTTCACGACTACAAAGGGTGCATGTACAATCAGGAAAGCACCACTACCGAGGTACAATGTATGTGGGGGAATGTACCCCTCTATTTACTGTACAGCGTGTGGAGCTCCAGCAGGCTTAATCATGCGCGGCGGTAGGTCTTCTCAACAAGCGGTGGGAACAAGTAGCGACTTAGCGCTGTACAACTGTAGGTATTATTTCTTTTTTGTCGTCTGAAACAATGCTGCTTTCGTACACAGTAAGTGCATGTCCGGAGGTATAAAAGAGGCCTTGAGGCTGGGGGGGGGGGGGCGGGGGGGGGTACAAGGGAGTGGGGGGGGGCTTTTGTCTCCCCCCAAATAAGGCATCAGCAACAATCCGCGCGTAAAAAAAAACTGACTGAAGGCGCCAATCAATGAAGAAGGCGCTATACAAAATTTAACTCAAGTGTCGACCAGCACACTTTGCCCGAATCGATTACAAATAACAACGATAATGGGGTGATGAAATGAAAAAGGTGATACAGGTATACAGATATATATATATATATATATATATATATATATATATATATATATATATATATATATATATATATATATATATATATATATATATATATATATATATATATATATATGTGACGTATGAAGCGACGGTTGGTAGAAGCAGAGAAGGAAGAAGTCGGAGAGAGAGTAAAACTTTATTGAAGGGGAAAGGGAGAGGGGCGTTTTAGAGCCTTTATGGTTGGGGCCCTACGTCCAGGGCTCCACTGGCCTTAGCCGCCCGCCGGACTTGATCCAGTAGTGCGAGCTGCACCCCTGGTCCGAGCTAGCGAGGTGTGCCTCCCACTGCTCCATACTAGGTGTTAAAGGTTCGCCGAGAAAATTGGTTATGTCGCTTGGTTTACGATCGCACCCCCACGATATGTGGTAGAGAGTCGGTCTTCCACCGCACCATGGACATACAGCCGGGTAAAGAGTTGGATGTATCGCGTGTAACTTCAGTAGGTGCGGAAATACATCCGTTTGAATTTTTCTAAGGTCAGTGGCCTCTTCCCCATTAAGGGATCTGTGAGGTGTTCCACATTTTTGACGCGTGAAGCGCTGGTGAGCTAGAATCTCCCTAGGTAAAATTGGCATGGTCAATGAAAGAGATGGATTCTCCGCTCGGTTACAAAACGCACGAGCTAGAGCGTCCGCCCTTTCATTGCCTTCGAGACCTGCGTGTCCCGGGCACCAGATCAAGCGATGGTGGTGAGTGAGTTTGGATCCTAGCAGCCTCAGCCCCATTGCTGGAAGGCGGCCCCTTAAAAAGAGCCGGCAGGCTTCCTGGGAGTCGGATAAAATAACTGATGGCTCCCCTCTACGCTCCTGAAACCTTAAGGCTAAGGCTATGGCCATCGTCTCCGCCTTTGTAGCCGAGGTCGTGCGTACGGAGGCACTCGTTAGCAGCGTCATGTTGTTGTCGACAACAGTAATTATGTGTCTCTGCCAATCGAAACTGGCCGCATCGACGTACGCGACATTTGAAGCTGAGCCGAATTGCTTTCGAAGCCAGTTTACCCTCGCAGTACGTCGCTCAGCGTGAAAGTCGTGATGCATATTTTTGGGCACCGGTGCGATTGAGATTCGCCTGCGGACCTCTTGGGCTACGTCGACCAGCTCCTCATCAATGTGCTGTGGGTGGGGCGAAATTCCTATTCTAGTGAGTATCGCCCTGCCTGCTGAAGTTTCACTTAGACGATTCCTCTGAGACATGAGGACTGCGGCACTGAGCTCAGCATAAGTGTTATGTATACCGAGAGCTAGGAGCCGCTCGGTCGGTGTGCTGGTGGGTAGACCAAGTGCTGCCTTAAAAGCGCTTCTAATGAGCACATCCACCTGGCTCTCCTCACTTCTGTCGAGTGAGTGGTACGGTAGGCCATACGTCACTCTGCTCAAAACTAAGGCCTGGACAAGCCGGAGAGTATCCTTTTCTTTCATGCCTTTTTTATGATAAGTGATGCGACGGATCATTCTAGCTATCTGTTTAACCGTAGTCTTTAAGGTGGTTATCGTGTGACTGGCTTTGCCATTGCTTTGGACCCAGAAGCCAAGTATACGGGCCTGAGTAACCTCGGCTATGGCATGGCCGTCTACCTGTAAGTTTATGTCACCGTTACTTTTGTAATACTTACTGTGTATTCTTATGAGTTCAGATTTTTCAGGCGCACAGCTCAGCCCACTATTTCTTGCGAACTCTGCCACAGCTGTCGCAGCAGCCTGGAGGGTCTGCTCTTTCAGCGCCAGTGAACCCTTCGTAGCCCAGAGTGTGATGTCGTCCGCATACAATGTATATCCAAGGTGCGGGATTGCTTCGAGCTCGTGAGCAAGTCTGCGCATAGCTATGTTAAAGAGCAAGGGGGAGATGACTGCCCCTTGCGGTGTGCCTTTATTTGGCATCGAGAACGGCACCGATCTCGTGTCGCCTATCCCAATAGTTGCCGTCCGCCCAGAGAGGAAGGATTTAATGTAGTTAAATGTACGTTTTCCGCAGCCGATTGTGTTGAGTTCAGAGAGAATGGCCTCGTGCGAAACATTATCAAAGGCCCCTTTGAGGTCGAGGGCCAAGACCAAATGTTCGCCTCCCCTGGGTACGCAACTCATGACCTCTTCTTTTAAAAGGAGGAAGGCATCCTGGGTTGAGAGTCCGGAGCGAAAACCAATCATGGTAGCGGGAAACAGATTTTCTTTTTCAATGTAATTTTGAAGCCGTGTCTGTACTACTCGCTCGTAGAGCTTGCCCATGCACGAAGTAAGCGAAATGGGCCGCAGGGCTCCGAGCGATGGTGCTTTACCGGGCTTTGGTATAGTTATTATTTTGGCTTCCTTCCACTCCGGAGGAACGTGACCTTGGGACCAGCAGTGGTCGTTGAGAAATTGCGTTATCTGCTCCAGAACCTCAGTGCTGAGGTTTCTTATCATAGCGTTTGTTATACCATCCGACCCCGGCGCAGAGTTCCGATTGGCTGCCTGGGCTGCCGCGAAAACCTCTTCTTTCGTGATTGCGGCGTCTAATGTGGCATTCTCGCTACCGATGTACTCTAATGTACTTGGCGGAACCACATCAGTACCGATATAACGGTCTTTAAGCGCCTGGATCAACTCTCCGTCGGTGCCGGGGTAGCTGTGTACTATTCTTTGAAGAATGCGGTTCACGGAGGATTTAGATTTGTCCGGCTCCAGCATGGACCTCAGTATCGCCCACGTCTGGCTAGTCCCTAGTGTACCGCGGAGAGAACCGCAAAACTGCACCCAACCATCGGTGGCAAGTTTCGTGGCGTATTCATTCGCTTCCTCCGACAGAGCAGCGATTCGCCTGTAGAGGCAGCGGTTGAGGCGTTGTTTTTTCCACCTCTTGATCAGGCGTCGCCTACTATCCCACATGTGCAATAGGTGCCGGTCTATCGCAGGCGCCTCAACTGTGCGCGCTATTTTCTTAGAGGTGGCATCATGCGTTTCTCGAATGAAAGCAACCCACCCACTGACATCACAGGGCGTTTGCTTCGGCAGAGGGCGCTTTCGAAAGGTCACCCAGTCCTGTCATCACAACGTCACCCAGCGACACGACGAACTTTTGGTGATGCTATAGAGGTGCTAAGAATATAATGGTCACTACCAAGATTTTCATCGAGGTTTGACCACGTGGCATTTTTTAATGTTGAAGGTGAAGGTCAAATCAGGGTACGTGTCCCTGCTAATGCTATTACCAAGCCTGGTGGGTGCTGTTGGCAGAGTGATAAGGGTAAAACCTAATTTAGACGTGGTGTTCTCTAATAACACTCCCTTGGGTGAATCCCGGACGTAGCCCCAAGCGGTGCTCGGAGCATTAAAGTCGCCCACCACCACTAATTGATTTCTGGTGCCAACGGCTCGAACTGCCTCGTTTAGGAGTGGGCCGAAGTCGTCATTCCGGTTTTTGGGAGGACTGTATATGTTTAAAATTTTCGTTCGTACTTTTCCTCGTTTTTGTGGGAAGACATCGATAATTTGGTGATTAATGTCAGTCTGATCGTAATGATCTAGCGCGACTGTCATGAAGTTACTCACCAGCGCTGCAACGCGGGGGTATTTTGGATCGTATAATGTGTAATATCCCTGCAATTTGACGGGACGGTTCCCAACTTCTTGCAGGCATATTACATCAGGTGGGATTAGTGCCGAATGGATGTAATTCTGCAATGCCGCCGCTCGTTTGTGGAACGTGCGACAATTCCACTGCCAGATTTCTAGGTGGTCGGAGTTTTGCGTGGAATTAGTTCGCGCCATGGTGACTACTGCCTTTATTGGGGGGTGTCTGCTTTCTCCGTGATTCGACGGTCCTTCGGTAGTGGACTGCTCGCGGAGGTAACACTGACCCGCTTGTTGATGGCACGCTGAATGCCTACAAACTGAGTCATTAACGTATCGTCTTTGTTGTTCCGTTTTCTGCTGCAAACTCTTTCCTGTACTCCGAAAACATTTGATGCATTTGCTGCATCATCTGCTCTCGGAGTTCAGACGCTGCTCGTTGCTGTTGTGATTGGAGTTCTCGCATTAAGTTTCGCAAGCTCTGCAACTGTTCCCCCATCTGTAACTGGCTAACGTGGGCCTCCTCGCTAAACCTCTGAGGTATGTCTACTTTCGCCGTTCCTCCCTCCAAAGAGTGGGCTACGGTGCCCTGGAGATAGCATGAGTGGCGTTGTTGTTCGCCTCTAAGCGTTAAGCCTGGCTTCAAGTTTGGTTTCTAAAGATGATATGATTTTGTGGAACTCCCGGCGTTCCTCCTTAATCTGGCATCGAAGTTTCTCGTTTTCTAAAGCAAGCTGCTTATTCTCGGCAACCATTTTCTGATATTCGGGATTCTCAATTAAGGGAGCAGATGGAGACACAATCCTCGCCCAGCTCACCGTGTTTGCTGGCTGGCAAGGCGGCTGCCTCGTCCCCTCTTGGGCGGCGTAAAGATTTGTACCAGCGCTTTCTTCTTCTGCTGCTGATGCTGCTGCTGTTGCTGCTGCTGCTGTTGCTGTTGCTGTTGCTGCTGTTGCTGCTGCTGCTGCTGTTGTTGTTGCTGCTGCTGTTGCTGCTGTTGGTGCTGCTGCTGATGCGGCTGTTTGTTGAGTTGTTTTCTGGACGCAGACTGGGCTCGACCCTTTGAGGAAGCCCGTGACTTGGATCTTGAAACGTGAGCGTGATTCCACTGACGAGTCCCGCTCGGAGCTGAACCAGCGTGGATGGTGCCTCCGTTTTTGGCTGATCCACTCGGGACCTCCTAGGCGGAACGTGTTTAAGCTTCTTCTTGCACATTTTTGTCACCTGTCAATGGTCCTCACCACATATCACGCACTTAGGGGTACACTCGTGTCCTTGGCGGGTTCACTTGTTCCACACGTGGAGCATACATTGGCGTCGGGCGTTGGGCACACGTCAGTTCGATGCCCTGTGGAGTGGCATACTTGCAAGCCTGCCTCGTAGGCTTGTGGGGATAACAGATGGCTTCCGCTCCCATGAAATAGACGCACCTAGGCAGTGTGCTGCCCGTGAAGGTAATGATGGCGGTCTTCGTAGATCCGAGCATGCGTGCCCGCTCAATCTTGACCCCCTGTGTTCTCACACGGAGATTCGCCATGAGTTCTGCTTGAGAAGTCCCCGACGGAATACCATGGACTATGCCTCGTAGGACGTCCTCAGGATCCGCCACATACGAGTTGATGAGTGCACTCGTCCCCTGATATTCAGATGCGTGATCTCTCGCAGCTCTTTGGCTACATGCTCGTGGGGCGTCGATACGATGATAATATTCGAGCCCGGGTGGACGCGCAGCATGAAGCACCACCGTCGAAGTGTCGGTGGCAAGCGTCTATTACAGCGGTGGAAAGTTCATAGCCGAGGTACGTCTTTTACGGCGAGGCCTTTGTGAGGCCTAAGGATGATCTTTATGTCGTCCTTTGGCAGGGCGGGAGCGGTCGGCGACTTCTCGTACGACGTCGGCGCTTCACCTGATTTTCCCTGCTTCGGTGGGCTGCTTGACGAGGCGTTGCACTCCACAGCTTCTGACGCGTTTTTCTGGTTTTTCTTCTGGTTCTTCTTTTGCCGGCGTGTCAAAACCGTGTGCCAGCCATCCTCCGTCCAATGCGGCACCATCCTGGCGTTCCCCTGCAGACACATTGTCGACTTCTTCGGACGAACCCTGCAGTGACCAGGTCTGAACGTCCATTTGAGTGGTTTCTGTAGCAGACTCCTCATCTGTGTGAACCAGTGGCTGCTCTGAGGAGGCCTCGGGTTTTCCTGAAGAGCGTCCATCCGCCGACGCTTGAGACGCGACCACGACGCAGAAGCCGCTATGCGGGCGGTGCGTCTGGCCGGGCGCGACGGTCGCTGCCTCGAAGTTTTCAGCTTGCAGAAGACCGAAAACAGCCACTCACCGCTGAAATTCGACGTTCACTGTTCGCTGTACTTCACGAAATCCGATGCACTTCAACAAC
>WOVY01012807.1:0-213689 GCA_013436015.1 Rhipicephalus annulatus | reverse complement strand
TAACTCTTTCGTAAGCGCGCGAAAATGGCTATGTTTATATGTCCTCGGACATATTGGTTTTGCCAGTTCAAAAGTACATCCAGCTCGCACTGCTGCAATAGAACATTTTCCGCAATGAAAGGCTCTTTCCGAAAATATATGGTGTAAACCAACCAAAAGATTTTGGAATGACTCGAAATGTGAAAAGTGTGTAATATTTGGTTGCCAGCTGGTAAACAATCTAATAAAAAAGTATATATGCAAAAATATTGAAAACAAAAAATTCAGAATATTCATTTGAAGATAAATACCCAGGAACAGTACGAAAAATAATAGACGTTTTTAAAATGTTTCTTTTCACATAGACAAACGAAATCAAAACATAGGTACTGCTTCATTGATCGTGCATTGCGGTAAAGCGTTCCTTGCTTTTTCGAGAGCACAAAAGAACTCGTACATTTTCTCAATATTTTTTTTTCTTTTTTAAAGGAGACAGCAAGTGTTTTCAATATAGATAGATGCCCGAGATGCGAACAATGCACAGATTAATCAGACGTCCAATGAACTTCGTGATTTGGTCTAGCATCCCGTCTTTCCAAGACCCCCCCACTTCGCATTTTTGACATTGTATTATAAGCATCTAAGCATATTTGCACTTTGTACGTCGTATAAAAAATAATATTGCGCCCAGTTCTTAAACGTTTCGCGTTGTTCACTGATCAGTGCCACGATGGGCTGTGCTACTCTTCTTGTCGTGAGCAGAACCTCTGCAGCCGACGCCGCACACCGCACCCCTGCGACGTGTGGAGCTCACGCATAACGAATTAGCTATGACATTGTGCACGAAAGTCAGCAGCTCTTGCGGCGGAGAAGATAACTTGAGGCCGTTCACACAAACAACTCATGGACGGCAGCAGATGTCTGAAGCTTACGCAACAATCGTCCCGCCATAAAACCTGAGGCAAAGTAGCTGTCATCCTCGAACTCTAACCTCCTTCTCACTCAATTTAGGTGTGGTTGCATAGAGTTTCAAGTGGTGGGTTTTTTTTTTGTAAGCACTCACCCATTCACGCGACACGCTGCCGCAATAGAGCGACGAGCGACGCTCGGGGAGCTCCGTGTCTTCTAAAAATACAAGTCAAAGAAAAGCTTCCACAAGCTGGCTGGGAAGGCCACCTCCACATTTCAAACAAGCAGCGTACCTTTGAAAACATTTTTATGAAATAAAATTCCCTTGCGCATGGGAAGAGCTCTCTATTGAATAGCTGGCACGAATTTCTGGCATTTATTATATTACTACTTAGCACTGTCATATAGCGAGGCTGACACTTTAATTTGACTTGCAAAGATTCTTTTGTGATCAGAACTTTGATAGTACTGTAGCATAAACAGGGGGGGGGGGGGCACACATTTTTTGTCAAGTTTGCCAGCTAGTGCTTTTTTCCAGCAACACACCGCACATTGTTTCGCGCAAAGGTCTGTCAGAAAATCCCTATGTTCTCAAAAACGTGCAAATTCAGCATTGATTCCCAAAGTTGAGTGGCTGTTACCAACTACTACGAAGTTCTGGATGCAAGAGAAACAAATTCAATCGTGCCGAAATCGACGATTGGAAGTTCCAAAACCACCATATGATTTGAAGAGTCGCCGCAGTGGAGGACTCCGGAAATATCGACCACCTGGGGTGCTTTCACATGCACCCAAATCTGAGCACACGGGCTTAGAGCATTTTTGTCTGCATCGAAAATGCAGTCGCCGCAGCCGGGATTTGATCCCGCGACCTGTGGGTCAGCAGCCGAGTACCTTAGCCACTGGACCACCGCGGTGGGGCTATTATGGGCAGGAGTATTCCGACTGCAGCTCAAGAAAATGTACATGTATATGGGCTTCTGGAGCACACTTAGTCACTTTCGTAAATGACGTGTCACAGTCAGCACGTCCCACTAACCATGTCTGTAATAGTTCAGTTGGGGCGATTGGATGATGCTAGGCTCGTAGTTCGAGTGTAAGGCCTCGCCTGGCAATACGACGCCTTGCTACTCGACAGCTCCGGAGTCGCCGAGATTCTTTGTGTTGGTGGAGTATATTGAACTGCTGCCGCCTTTGGGACGGTCATTACGGCTGACTGCTCGCTCGACGCAGGTCGGAGCGTTGGTGGAGGCCGGTGCGACGCTGGCCCATGACGCACCGCATCCGCATAAGTGGTGTCATAGATTAGAGAACATCGCTTCCAGGCTTTCATGGAAGCGATGTTCCCTGTGACCTTCAAAGAACGTAAATATTTCACTGTTTTGTCGTGTGGAACACGATCGCGAATACGCTTGGTAGTCGCCGCAGCAGCTCACACAGCCGGTTGCAGCCTCACCGCCTTCGGACATCAGGTCCGTTACAGCACATTTGGCACCAGTACACCGGCTTTCGCAAATGTGAGAACTGTGGCAATTGAAACCGTAATAACTGTGGCTCCTATAGTGTGAAACATGTGACACTTAAAAGCGGATACTCTCGCACATAAAGTGTCTGCGAGAATTTGGTGCGTATTGACGAACTCTTGTTTTCGTGTAATCTGCTTCTGGCAATTCACCTGATTCAAAAGTTAGTGGAATGTGCTTGGTCAGCTATTCTCAGTTGTCCCTTATTTTAAATTGTTGCACATGGAAGATATTGCCACCTAGAGTTGTGAGCCGGCAAGCCCTAGCGAGCCGAAAAGGGCAAGAAAACGAAGAAGAAGTGTGGTTAGCACCTCGTTTTCGAAGATACACGCTCGTGTCTTTCTGCCCCGCTGTTCCTGTCCCTTCTCTACGGCTCTTGGTACGTGACAAACTGGTGGAGGTGCTGGGTAATCTATGCACCGTACCCCTCCACATACCAGGAACACAAGCGTCGTACCGGTGGTCACTCCTGTGCACCGCGCCAGCAGAAGGATCCGAGGGCAATCCCCTGAGTTTGGACTACTCGCAAACAACATGGCAGCTCCGACCAGCCATGCCGACACCAACCCAACCGGTACGAACGGCACAACGCCGCTCCATTGCACCTTACTAACACCGCGAACGCCAAATCCTTTTCATGGCACTGCACTTGAGGATGTGGAAGATTGGCTTGTTCATTACGAGTTCGTTGCCGTGCACAACCAGTGGGACGACGCAGACAAACTGCGGCACGTCTGTTTCAGTCTTTTGGACGGCGCACGTGTCTGGTACGAGAACCGGGCAAGTATTCTTACATCATAGGAAGACTTCAAACGCCGACTTCTTGCGACATATGCAAGCCCTGACCGTCGGGAGAGAGCTGAGCGCGATCTGCAGTCCCGCATACAACTACCAAATGAAGGGGTTGCGATGTATGTCGAGGAAATGACGCGCCTCTTCCACCGAGCTGACCCCGGCATGCCAGAAGAAAAGAAGGTACGGTACCTCATGCGCGGGGTGAAAGAGCAACTTTTCGGTGGGCTTGTACGCAGTCCACCCAAGACTGTGTCAGAATTTCTCACGGAAGCTGTCACCATCGAAAGCACCCTTAGGCACCGGGCCCCGTCATACGAGCGACACGTCAATGCTTCAACTACGGACTACTTTGGAGCTTTCGGTGGCCAAATGGATTTTTTCCGAGAGCTCATACGTTCAGTCATCCGCGAAGAACTCCAGAAGCTGTCAGTGCCCTCGCAGCCCCCTACCTCTTCGTTCTCCAGCGTTGTCCGAGATGAAGTCCAGCATGCTTTAAGAGAACCATCTTGCATGCGGGATTATCAACCACCCGGTGACTTCCCCCGCATGTCGTATGCTCAAGCTTTGCGGCAACCTGTAACACCCGCAATCCCGCATCCCACCGTGGCCCCAGCCATGCTGCAGACGGTCCAAGCGGCGCCATATTACAGCGCACCTCGCCCGGTCCCGCGAAAATCAGACGTCTGGCGTGCGCCTGATCGACGTCCTCTCTGCTTCCACTGTGGCGAAGCTGGGCATCTTTACCGACACTGTTCTTACCGGCAACTTGGACTACGCGGATTTTCGACGAACTCACCACCACCCAGGTTCGGTCAGCGGCCCCCTGATATTGAAGAGTATGTGGCTCAACAGCGCGGAACTTTGTCATCCTTGCACCAGTCACGCTCCCCGTCGCTGCGGCGATTTTCTCCTAATCGCCGCACCTATTCGAGCGTGGCGCAGGGTCGGTCCCCCAGTCCGCGCCGGGAAAACTAACCACAGCGACCTTCGGGGGCGAGGCCGCTCATACTGGACAAGCTCAAGGCCTCCTACCGACGCTTCCGCAAACTGAAGATTCCCCGACGACGACGACACCAGCTGGTTCCGAAAAGGTTTCATTAGATATTCCAGTGCTGCTCGACGGTCGCAAAGTCACTGCTTTAGTTGACACGGGTGCGGATTTTTTCTATAATAAGTGAAAAAACAGGCTGCTCTTCTAAAGAAAGTGACGATGCCTTGGAACCTCAAGCCAATTCGTACTGCTGGCGGGCACATCGTCATGCCACTCGGCGTTTGCACAGCACGAATACAGATTCGTGGTTCAACCTTTGTTATCAGCTTGAGTGTTCTCCGTCAGTGTTCTCGAGACCTGATCATTGGCATGGACTTCCTCAGGGAGCACGGTGCTATCATCGATATTCGACAACGCCTCGTCACGTTCTCAACAAAAAGCGCCACACCAGAGCATAATCCCGACCACGATCGAGTATGTCTGCGGGTAATTGACGATGCTGTGACGATACCACCGCGCTCAAGTGTTATGGTTCAAGTGGCTAGTAACAAATCAGCACACGGTGAAATGGTGGCGGAGAGCAATCGATCCCTGCTCTTTTCCCAAAGTGTCTGCGTAGCACGAAGCCTAGTAGACCTTCAGGATGGCCATTGCGAGGTACTTGTTACGAACTTCAGCTACGAGCGCCGACACCTTTTCCCTGGTACTGTCAACGCCTATGCCTACCCAGTAACTAATGTGACTGAGTGTTTTGCTTCCGAGGCAACCGATGATACCGAAGCACCTCTCCGGGGCGTCGACATAAATCCAGCGCTTTCTGACGAAAACAAACGAAGGCTTAACGACCTGTTGATAGAATTCCACGCCTGTTTTGCACGTTCATCGAGAATCCGCCAAACATCGATTACCAAACACCGTATTATCACCTACGGCGACGCGCACCCTATACGGCAACAGCCTTACCGCGTTTCACCAACCGAACGACGCGCGATTCAAAAGCAAGTGAAGGAAATGCTTCAAGACGGCGTAATACAGCCATCAAGTAGCCCTTGGTCATCCCCAGTGGTCCTTGTAAAGAAGAAGGATGGTACACTTCGCTTTTGTGTCGATTATAGGAAGCTGAATAACGTCACAAAGAAAGACGTGTACCCGTTGCCTCGAGTGGACGATTCTCTTGACAGGCTGAGGCGAGCAAAGTACTTTTCCTCAATCGACCTCAAAAGTGGTTATTGGCAAATTGAAGTCGATGAACGTGACCGCGAAAAAACGGCTTTTGTAACTCCTGACGGCCTGTATGAGTTCCGAGTGCTCCCATTCGGCCTCTGTTCCGCTCCGGCCACATTCCAACGAATGATGGATACCGTTCTCGCTGACCTCAAGTGGAAAAGTTGCCTCGTCTATCTAGATGATGTCCTTGTCTTTTCAAAAACGTTTGACGAGCACCTTCATCGCCTTCGGAGTGTTTTTGAAGCCATACGATCCGCTGACCTTACCCTCAAGCCAGAGAAGTGCCATTTCGGCTACAATGAACTGAAGTTCCTCGGTCACGTTGTGAGCGCTGCAGGCGTTCGGCCCAATCCCGAGAAGACTGCCGCTGTGGCCTCTTTTCCAGCTCCGACAGACAAAAAAAGTCTTCGGCGATTTCTGGGGCTCTGCGCCTACTATCGCCGTTTTATTGAAAACTTCTCTAAGGTTGCGGAGCCTCTAATCAGACTTACGCGTGACGACACCCCATTTCAGTGGACTGACGAACAAGCGACTGCCTTTGCGGAACTGCAACATCGATTGTGTTCCCCTCCTTTACTCGGTCATTTCGATGAGGACGCTGACACAGAGGTGCGCACTGACGCAAGCAACATTGGTCTCGGAGCTATCCTGCTGCAAACACAAGATGGGATTGAACGTGTGATTGCCTACGCGAGCCGCACTCTATCACGTGCCGAAACCAACTATTCAACGTCAGAGAAAGAATGTCTCGCGGTAATATGGGCGATTACAAAGTTCAGGCCTTATCTATATGGGCGCCCATTCAAAGTTGTGAGTGATCACCACGCTTTATGTTGGTTGGCTAACCTCCGAGACCCCTCTGGGCGATTAGCACGATGGAGTCTGCGACTTCAGGAGTTCGATATCACCATTGTATACAAGTCGGGTAGAAAGCATGAAGACGCCGACACGCTATCACGAGCACCTCTGGAGTCCGACCATACAGCTGTAGAAGACGACAGCACCTTCCTGGGGACTCTCAGTGGGGCGGACCTCCTCAGTAAGCAACGAGCGGACCCCGAGTTAAGACCCATCATCGATCATTTAGAAGGCAGCACCGCGTCTGTTCCTCGTCCCCTTTCCCGTACGTTGCCGTCATTTTGCTTACGACACGACATATTGTTACGGGAAGGAGACTGACTCAGAGGGGTAGTCAGCGATCACCGATGTATTTACAGACGGTTAGGCGAGCAGCGCCAGCCACACAGATTAGCTCGTGCCAGTCTATCTGCTTCGTCTTCTTCAGCTCCATGCATTGGCACGTAGCATGACCCCCGGCGGCGGAGGCACCGTCCCGGTGCTTTAAAGGTCGTTATCTGACGCATTATTGTAGGGCTTGATCCGCGAGACGTGTACGATATCACTGGGCCGCATAGTAGATGATGATGGACAGATGGGGCTGATCTCGTAGGTGACAGGTGTTACTTGACGCAATATACGGTAGGGTCCCGTGTAATGAGACAGAAGTTTTTCGGATAGGCCCAGCCGACGATGAGGGGACCAGAGTAAAACGAGGGTACCGGGAGCGAAATGTACATCTCTATGTTCCACATCATACCGACGGCATTGGTTGGTTTGCGACGCCATCAGCCGAGCGCGAGCGAGCTGACGGGCATGATCGGCTCGCGCAATCGCGTCGCGGGCATACTCGCTGGTGGACGAGGTGTGAGCTGAGATGACTGTGTCCAGTGGTAAAGTCGGGTCTCTTCCGTACAATAAGTAAAACGGCGAAAAGCCCGCTGTGTCGTGGCGGGATGAATTATACGCGAAAGTTCCGTAGGGTAAGGCAAGGTCCCAGTCTCGGTGGTCGGGCGACACGTACATAGCGAGCATATTTGTTAAAGTGCGGTTAAATCGTTCCGTGAGGCCGTTTGTTTGAGGGTGGTAAGCGGTTGTCAGTGTGTGCTGCGTGGAGCAAGAACGCAGAATGTCGGCGATGACTTGGGACAGAAATGTACGGCCACGGTCTGTGAGAAGCTGTCTCGGGGCACCGTGAATCAATATAACGTCCCGTAACAAGAAGTCCGCGACGTCGGTTGAACAGCTGGTCGGTAGAGCTCGCGTAATAGCGTAGCGTGTAGCGTAGTCTGTCATAACGGCTATCCATTTGTTTCCCAATGTTGATGTGGGAAAAGGACCAAGCAGGTCTAACCCAACACGGTAAAATGGTTCCGCGGGTATGTCAATTGGTTGAAGATGGCCAGCGGGTAGCAGCGACGGTGTCTTACGACGTTGGCATAGGTCACATGTGGCGACGTATCGACGTACCGAACGAGCAAGGCCTGGCCAGAAAAAACGGCGCCGGACGCGCTCGTACGTGCGGGATACGCCGAGGTGCCCAGCCGTGGGAGCGTCGTGAAGTTCGGTGAGAACACAGCGGCGCAAATGCTTAGGCACAACAATGAGAAGGTCGGGCCCGTCTGGTCGGAAATTGCGACGGTATAGCACACCCTTTTGAATGACAAAGTAGCGGACGGAAGCATCATTTGTGGAGGATTCTATACGGCTGATGATGTCAAGCAGCTCTGGATCACGCTTCTGTTCTTCCCCAATATTAAGGAAGTCGGACACTGACAAGATAGAGTTCTCCGTGGGCTCGTCAGTGTCCTCGGGATCGTCGACAGGGTACCGGGAGAGGCAATCGGCATCACGGTGTAGGTGGCCAGATTTGTAGACCACCGAATAGGAAAACTCTTGCAGGCGCAAAGCCCAGCGACCAAGGCGGCCAGATGGATCTTTCAGAGAGTTCAGCCAGCAGAGTGCGTGGTGGTCGGTAACTACCGAAAATGGGCGTCCGTATAGATAAGGTCGAAATTTCGCCACCGCCCATACAAGAGCCAAGCACTCACGCTCTGTTATCGAATAGTTACGTTCAGGGGCGGATAGGAGACGGCTGGCATATGCAATAACGCAATCATGGCCATGTTGTTTCTGAGCCAGCACTGCACCAATGCCATGCCCACTTGCATCTGTACGGATTTCCGTAGGGGCAGCAGGGTTGAAGTGTGCCAGAATTGGAGGGCCAGTGAGAAGAGCAACGAGAGTCGAGAACGCAGAAGCCTCTTCGGAGCCCCATGAAAACGGGACTTCTTTCTTGAGGAGCTGCGTAAGCGGCCTCGCTATGTGCGCGAAATTTTTCACGAAGCGTCGGAAGTAGGAGCATAATCCGATAAAGCTTCGTACATCCTTCGCAGATCGTGGTACAGGAAAGTTTTTGACGGCGCTGATTTTTGCCGGGTCTGGTTGTACACCGTTGGCGTCTACTAAATGGCCAAGCACTGTGATTTGATGGCGTCCAAAGTGACATTTGGACGAGTTGAGCTGCAGGCCAGCGCGACGGAAGATTCCCAGGATGGCTGAGAGGCGCTCTATGTGAGTTTCAAATGTTGGTGAAAAGACAATGACGTCGTCCAAGTAGCACAAACAGGTGGACCATTTGAATCCTCTGAGCAGGGAGTCCATCATTCGTTCGAAGGTGGCTGGAGCGTTACAAAGGCCGAAGGGCATGACCTTGAACTGATATAGGCCATCGGGTGTGATGAATGCCGTTTTTTCACGGTCCATTTCATCTACCTCTATCTGCCAGTAGCCGGAACGAAGGTCTATGGAGGAAAAATAGTGGGACCCATAGAGGCAATCAAGCGCATCATCTATTCGTGGCAGAGGGTACACGTCTTTTTTGGTAACTTTGTTTAGGTGTCGATAATCCACACAGAAACGCCATGCACCGTCTTTCTTGCGGACTAGCACTACAGGAGAAGCCCAAGGACTGCAGGATGGCTCAATGATGTCCTTGGTGAGCATTTTGTCGACCTCACTTTGGATGATGTGACGCTCGGCTGCCGACACCCGATATGGACGCCTATGAATAGGATGCTCATTACCAGTGTTTATGCGGTGGCTCATACCGGTAGCTTTCCCCAACGGACGGCCGCTGATGTCAAAAACGTCGATGTAGGACAGCAGAACCCGGTGGAGCTCATCAGTCTGCTGCGGCGTTAAGTTGGAAGCGATCATCGAAGTAATAGCGCTGTCGGAGCAAGTGGCAGACTGATGTTGAGCGTGGGGGTCAGAAGGGGCGGCCATCACGAAAACATCTACCGCATGGTCTTCTAAGGTGCAGAGCAACGCCAAAGAGATCCCTTGTGGCAAAACTTGAGGTGTCAAGCTAAAGTTGACAACTGGGAGGCATGTAGAATTTCCTGCGACGGACAGAATGGTGTGCGGTAATGTAATGCCACGGCTTATGAGAACATCGGTGATAGGGGTCAGAACATAGTCACCGTCGGGAACTGGTGGCATTGAGACTAGCTCTATGTAGGTCAGTGTCTGTGGAGGGAGGCGCGCGTGTCCCGTTGTGCAGAGGCGACTCGGCCGTTGTGTAAGAGGTTCTGTTGCGGGAAAGTGTAGACGGAGCGTACTGGTCGAACAGTCTATGAGGGCAGAATGCGCGGACAGGAAGTCGAGGCCTAAGATTACGTCATGGGGGCATTTGTCAAGGACAGTGAAGAGAACAACTGTGTGTCGATCCGCAATGCTCACACGAGCGGAGCACATTCCAACGATAGATGCTATTCCACCATCCGCAACACGGACGAACTGAGTGGTCGCAGGTGTGAGAACCTTCTTGAGCTTGCGGCGAAAATCACTCGTCATCACGGAAAGTTGGGCGCCATGCATTGGCACGTAGCAATATTATACAAGAAAAACACTGGTGTTGGCAGCAGATCTTATCTTCTAGTCGTCCCTCATGACCTTCGTGATGACATCCTATTAGCCTGCCACGATGAGCCGACATCCGGCCACCTGGGATACTCACGGACACTCAACCGGGTTCGAAAGCTATATTTCTGGCCAAAACTCGCAGCTTGTGTCAAACGCTACGTGAAAGGATGCCGCGAATGTCAGCGTCGCAAGTCACCACCTGTGAAGCCTGCAGGCCTCTTACAACCCATCGATCCACCGCGTACGCCGTTTGACCAAGTTGGGATGGACCTTCTTGGACCGTTTCCTATGTCTCACTCCGGAAACAAGTGGATCATCGTCGCAACTGATTACTTGACGCGTTATGCTGAAACGAAGCCATTGCCACGCGGTACAGCATCTGAAGTCGCCCAGTTTTTCATGCACCACATTGTGCTTCGTCACGGTGCCCCGTCATTCATCATCACTGACCGAGGGACAGCGTTTACGGCAAAACTGTTGGACGACATCTTCAAGCTCAGTTACACGAACCACCGCAAGACAACCGCATACCACCCCCAGAGTAACGGCTTAACAGAAAGGCTGAACAAAACGCTGGCGGACATGATTTCTATGTACGTGGATGTGCAGCATAAAACGTGGGACGAAATCCTGCCATACGTAACGTTTGCGTACAACACCGCAACCCAGGAAACGACAAGGTTCGCACCCTTCCGCCTCGTTTACGGTAGAGACGTGCAAACCATGCTAGACGCTATGATTCCTTGTGACATCGACCAGCGCGAGCTACTAACTCCCGATGTCGACGATTACATTCAGCGTGCAGAGGAAGCACGTCAATTAGCTCGCGTGCACATAAGATCGCAGCAATGTGAAGACGCCCGAAGGTACAATATCCACCACCGACAAGTCTCCTACCAACCTGGCGACCAAGTGTGGGTTTGGACTCCTGTTAGACGGCGAGATCTGAGCGAAAAACTCCTGAGCAAGTACTTCGGACCCTACAAAGTATTACGGCGGTTGAACGAGGTCAACTATGAAGTTATTCCAGACGGAGGCTCGGCAACGACACAGCGCCACTCACCACGAACAGAGATTGTGCATGTCGTCCGCCTAAAACCTTATATTACGCGGTGATACTCGTCTTATTATGCCCATGCAGCAAACATTTTCGTTTTTTTTTTACATTGCCCGTTGGGTCTCGAACGAACTGTGAACTCTGTTAATGTTTTTTTTTTCTCTTATTACCAACCTCAGACAAATTTTTTTGCACCTGCATATGCCCTGTGCACTATAGCTACCGTTTCTCTTTTTTTTTCCCTTGCCGACCCTGCTGTCCCCTTGTGTATGAGCATCGGGTCGATGCTCTAATGGGAGGGGGAGTAATGCCACCTAGAGTTGTGAGCCGGCAAGCCCTAGCGAGCCGAAAAGGGCAAGAAAAACGAAGAAGTGTGGTTAGCACCTCGTTTTCGAAGATACACGCTCGTGTCTTTCTGCCCCGCTGTTCCTGTCCCTTCTCTACGGCTCTTGGTACGTGACAATATTTTAATAAATCTATCAAGTAGTTAAGGTTCAGAGAGGTTCAAGATATGTTCATATAAAGCGACACCATAAACAATGTTCAAGACAGAGATATATCCGAACAGTGTAAGGTTGAAGATGTTTTCATACTGTTTGTCTGAGATCAAGAAGCATACCACCACTGGTCAGCGTAGTATCCTTTTAACGTGGTCCTTGTTTTTCAGTAAGGTTTTTTGCCACAAGTAATGTTGTAACTGTTCTGGCTTCTGCATCTGGCTGCTTACTGTACATAACGCAATTCCTCAAGATGGTTTTGGTTTCTGGAAAAAACTGCAGGAATGCTTCGGTGCGTACTCTTTTCAGGGTACAATTCGTTTCGCGAAAGCATGTACTTAACATAGGCATTTACGTTTCGGTGGCAGTGCTAACCACCCACAACCGATCCTATGGAATTGGTTGTGCAACACCAATTCCATGGTTGCAACAACGTCCCCTTGTTGCAACAAGGGGACGTGATAAAAAAATTTGTGATGACAAGTCTGCCACTTCCAGCCGTACAACTGCCATAACCATATGTGGTGAGCCAAGACTCGTCAGCCACAAAAGGGCAACCCTTCTCGCCAAACGGCGACTTCCGGTTTCCCTGGGTGGGTCATGCCACGGATGCTTTGTACATGAAGCATATGGTCAAGGCGGTGTGTTGCCGGTGCCCGGAGGCAGTAAAGGTCAAATACCCCGGCATTGCTTCAACCCCCGGGAACCCCTTTTCCCCAGACACAACAAAGCCATGCACGACTAGGCGTGGAAGAGGTCGAAAGCAGCCGTTGGCTCGGGTCCGTGGTGACGCCACTCACCACACACCTCCTTGGGCAGAGGCCTCTGCGGGGGCTGTTTACTTAAGCTAAAATTATGTCCCAGACAAGCAGACTTGCAAATGTTCTCACGGAGGAAATCAGTTGCGTATTTCTCCCCAACTAGAAGGCAGCGCTAATCTGCGATAGCATTCTTACTGTTGGGCCAGGGTGATGCCGCCTTCTTTAGACATGATTGTGCCAAGTACTGGCTTCTACACTTAAAAGTGTCATGTCAATAAAAAACCGTAATGAACACTTCACTCCTCACTTTACTTCACTCCACACAAGAAATACGAATGCGCACTTACTCATCATCTCTCTTGTAGACGAAAAGGCGTATTGTCATGCCCACGAAGAAGTACGGTAACACTAGCGTAGCTTTCGATGGGTACTGCGCGTCGTCCTGAAGAAAAAGAAACAATTCGTGCAAATGAAAGACTATCGTGGTGATTTTAGTCTTCAACACAAAATATCGTAAGCCGCCTCGCCCCATCGTGACGGTGATAATTCTATATTGGCGCACAAGCCTGCTACGATAAACATATGGCTGATCCCTCTGTCTAGGAACTGGTATAACATGAAAGCAAGGCATGTGTTCAAGTGGGCAGTTAAGTAATTGCTGTTCATTGTTTCACCGAAATGGTGAATCAATTATTACTACCGCAACAAATTCTAATGTAAAGATAAACGTGGAGCAGCTGGATATATATATATATATATATATGATAAGGAAAAGAAGTGTGTACTTAAGGCTTGTTTTTCCGTGTTTTGACACAATATCAATGAGATCTAACACACAATAATGCCAAGGAATGTATAGGGTAAGTTAGACCAATTGTAATGTAAATTTGAAAAAAGAAAAGTGGGTGAAGAGATAACTTTCCGTGAAAAGGAACCGATTGTGCAACTTTCGAATAACGCGTTTGATGCTCTAACACTAAGCTACCACAGCGGCTATTCCCCCAGCCACCACTTTATTGGGTTTATATGTGAATTTAAACGTGGGAGTGTCAGTCAGTGCCGCCTGCAGCCATGGAGACGAATGTGGCACGCTCTTTGTGAGCCTGTTTGTCATGACGTAGCACGTGAACTTATTAAGAGCTGGCAGCCGACCTATAGTCCCTCGAGTACAACCTAACAGCACTGAACATAGTCCTTCCTACACAGACTAACGTGCCGTTAGGTTGTATACGAGGGACTATTGGTCAGCTGCCAGCTCGTAATAAGTTTACGTGCTACGTGCCGCCAAACCGGCTGATCAAGAGTGGGCCATCCTCGCTTCCATGGCTATAGTTGGCGCTGACTGACACTCCCACGTTTAAATTGACATAGATACCCAATAAAGTGACTGGGGGATAGCTGTCGTGGTAGCTCAGTGGTAGAGCATCGAATGCGTTATTGGAAGGTCGCAGGTTCGGATCCTGCCCACGGCAAGTTATCTTTTCACCCACTTTTCTTTCTTCTCATTTACATTACGATTGGCCTCATAACTTCCCCATACCTTCCTTGGCATTATTGTCTGTTAGATCTCTATAATATTGTGTAAAAAACACGAAAAACGAGCTCTTAAGCATACACTTGTTTCCATATATATATATATATATATATATATATATATATATATATATATATATATATATATATGTTGTTACGGGAAGAAGGCGTCTGAAAAATACTTTTACTTTAGGTAAACAGGCAGGCATACAATATGGAGCCCAGGCTGCACAGCTCGCCCTAAACATCGTACTCTTTCTTACAATGTTCATTTGTGGCCCCCCGTAGCATCACCCACGGCGGCGAAGGCATCGTCTCTGTGCTTGGTTTGTCCGAGTAATATCGCTTCCGCTGAGCGACTTGAATAACGTCAGAACACGATCGCGCGCTGGTGGCGTTAAGAGGTTCAATTTCATATGCCACGTCGGTTACGTGACGCACCACACGGTACGGACCCGAGTACGGCGAAGTGAGCTATTCGCACAGGCCAACTCGCCGTGGTGGCGTCCAGAGAAGGACTGTGTCACCTCTACTAAAGTGGACATCACGATGGCACACGTTGTAGACCAGTAGTTGTCGTTTCTGCGAATCGTTCAGACGCAGGCGAGCAATCTCACGTGCCTCTAGAACTCTAGGGACCACATCGCGGGCATATTCTGACGTGTGGCTAACGGCAGCAAGGAGCGTGTCGAAAGGCAACGTTGGTTTACACTTTTATAAGTAATCATCGAATGGCTGCATTAAAACTGCCTTTTGTCTCTCGACTGCCACAACGCTTTGTAGAATCTGTTGAGGGATGAGCAGAGTTACAGAGATTCATCCGACGCCTGAAGCGCAATCTCTTCTTGACGAACCTATACTAACTTTGCATCTGTCAATACCCATTCGTAATATGCTTATGCGCACTAAGACACGAAGATTTCTCATTTTTATAGTTGCGCGTATATTCACGTGGCGCTTCTATACGTCTGCGCAATAATCAGGCGATATAACCACTGAGTTTTAACTATTTCACGTAATTTCCCCGGTGAACTTGAGTGTTACTGTTGTCGCCTAAAACCTTCTACTGAATAGAAAACGGCTCGACTGCTTATTTTAGTGTCTCTGAAACGCAGTAGCAACGAGTGGCGCTATTCCAGAAAAATGACAATATGAGACACAAATCAGACCATGGTGGTCATTTTGTTTTATTTGTGTGTATGTGTGTGTGTGTGTGTGTGTGTGTGTGTGTGTGTGTGTGTGTGTGTGCGTGTGTGTGTGTGTGTGTGTGTGTGTGTGTGTGTGTGTGTGTGTGTGTGTGTGTGTGTGTGTGTGTGGCTTCTACTCTTATTTACATGGGCATTGGGTCATGCATTGAAATCAAATTTTTAAAAAGAGCATGGGGCCCAAGCTTCAGTAATTTCGCGGATCTATTCAGACTTTAAATCAGTCGAGCAGCCTTTGCGATTTTCGTGGTCTGAATTGTATTGACACAGCTGAATTGTATTGGACACTGGTGCATGCTAAAAAAATATTTATCCATTAAGCAATGTTGAATGCGCTACACTTAGCTGTCAATTCGTTCAAACATACGTTCCATAGCTAAATCTATAGGGGAAAACATGCGAATGGTTTCTCCCTCAGTCCGGACCTCACTGAACCCCCCCCCCCCATCACTTACGTCATTTCTAACAAGCATTGGTTTGCTTCCTTTTCATACTTCACGTTAAAGGATTGCTTCGCAGATCCACCTTATCATTTTATATTGTTTTCTTCTCACAAGTAATCCATCGTTCAGTTCGGTGCAACCGGTTGTTATCATCGGTGGTGTTACATATTTATCCAAGTTCTTCTCTAGATCTTTTGTTCATTACGATACTGGTTACCCTGCACAATTTTTATTTATGGTTTCATCAAACTCATTTCGAACTTCCTTAGCTATAGGTCTAGCTAAAACAGCAGATATCTCCTAGAACCGAGCCACTGACAGAAAAGCGTCCACAAGCCATACAATGGTTCCCAGATATACCGTCCAATGTCACGCATAGACCGCTGGCCTCACAGTGAAACTGGAAAGCATAGTTCGATCGCGATATGACATCCAGTCATGGTATAGCAGCGACGAAGTTGGCAGATGCTGCCACAAGTCCTTTCTCCTGCATTCGCACTATACGAATAACGTAATCGGAAGCACCCACACAACAGGTCTGAACAGCCGAAGGAAGCACACACGCGTCGATAGGGTCTAGATATCATCCTGCTCGATTGTTGACACAAAGGCCGTGCAATGGAATTCCCGCCGTGACGGCCAAGTTTTGATGGAAGCAATACGCTAAAGGCCCGTGTGCGCATTTAGGTGCAGACAAAAACACACCCAGCTGGTCGAACTTTTGGCACTTTCTCACTACACCGTCCCGCATAATCACATTCACTCTCACGTTAAACCTCCACAATAAATAACACGTTCCAACGCGGGCAAGCTAGGCTGAAAGAGGAACGTGCATCGAAACACTCTAGGGCAAGCGCGACTCCATCATTTTTGCAAACTTCATACTGCTTGCCACCGGGTTGAGTTTACAAAAAAGTACATCTTCGTAGTACTTACACAGAAGTAATAGTGATGTCCACCACGCTTTTGGTAATTGTGAACTAAGTTCAGGAAGTTCAGCGGCAAGTAATCACGTTTTACCTCAGCCATTCTTGGCTTTCGTCTGCTCAAGAGTCTCCCGTGCGCAGTTCGAATGGACACCAAGGAGCGTACGTGTCTGGCCGTGTGAAGTCGGCTACTCTGGAATGATCGAAGCAGGAATGGTTTTTGATAGGTGCTGCATTTCTCTTGGCAACAAAGCAATCTACGATGAGATAATAATTTCACCTTCTTTGAGATGATTCCGGATTCTTTCGCAAGCTTCCGTTGCTCTTCGACAGCTTTACGCCCCAAGCGAGACGGAGCAGATGGCTCGTAAAATGACGTTGACGACTGGCGGGGTTGAAGCAACCATTCATCTCTAAAGGGAAGAATCTTCAGGCTCTCTACTCTACCGTAGGTCTTCCTCGCATGCCTAATTTGCAGGTGTCTGCCACGCATAATACTGTCGCACGCGTCTTTTTTTCCTCATTATGAATCGTAGCGAGCAAAATTAAATATTGCTTTATTCTACTTCTTTTAGGGGTTAAGCTCCTCATGGCGTGCTCTTTGCGTCCGCCATTGTCGTAGTGCATAACCTATGGAACATACCCACATACCCGCCCTCGGGTCCACACGTTGCGAAAAAAACGTAGCACTGCGTCATTATTGATTTGATTGATATGGGGAGTTTTACGTCTCAAAAACACAATATGATTACGAGAGACGCCGTAGTGGAGGGCTCCGAAAACTTTGACCACCCGGGGTCCTTTAACGTGCACCCATATCTGAGCACACGGGCCTACGACATTTCCGCCTTCATCGTAAATGCAGCCGCCACAGCTAGGATTCAATCCCACGACCTGCGAATCAGCAGCCGAGTACCTTAGCCACTATAAACCACCGCGGCGGGGTGTAGCACGGCGTCGTTACTACGCTCTCGGTGTTGACAAAGCGCTGACAGCAGAAATGTGGTACACACTATCGTTTAGTCCTTGGATTGTCCACTGAATGGTGGCATTTGTATATGATAAATATATGATAAAAAGGAGCGAGATGGCAGTACTTGATGTGTTCACCAGATGGACCGACGGACGCACGAACGGGTGTACGCACGGACGAATAGATGCATATACAGATTGACGGCCACTTACGCCTCCTTACGGCGAGATTCCGTCGGGTAATTCGGGATATTCAAAACGAGAGTGGAAATATTTATAATAACATTGTACTTACGTTGGGCGACAAACTATGATTTAAAGCACCGTAACAAGTGGTTTCGTGTTTAGAATTCAAGCTCGTAACTATTCCTAGTCTTGCTGTTTTTTTTTTCATAATGTTGGAAGCGTCGATGAAACTGCATTTTCATTTAATAATGGATAGTGCATATTTATGTCCAGTATCACATTGATTCGTTCCTCAGTGATGACATAATTACTACAATTTCGCTTTCATAATGTGATAAAAGCAATGAAAACCTGAAAAAATATGGAGTATTTCACCTGACAGGGCTTCAGGCAGCATGTCCAAGGCCCATTGTGAGCATACACATCGCATTCGATGACATTGAAACATGCGCTGTACAACTAGAAACATATGTATGCACACTAACATAAATGACACCATCTCCCCCTTAAAGGGGTACTGACACAAAATTTTGGGGCCGAGATAGCCTGCGGGGTCGATTCTCGGGAACATTCGTATATTATCTGAGAGATATCAACATAGAATATAGCTTGGAAGGTATTTTAAATTATTTTGAAGTTTGCGTGAGCGACAGACTTCATAGCGCTATAGACACCCTCGGAGGTGACCCCCTACTTCCCTCACGTCACCACGCTGCGGTCAACAAAACAAGTTATGATGACGTCGTAGCCACCATTTTTCTTTTGCAGCGTTAGTTCCCGAAGTCTATATTTCTCGGCGGCTGGTTGCGAGTGCGTGGCCGTGGCGCACGCTTAGAATGTTTTGTGTTTGGCGGCATTCCAGTGCCGCTTCTTATTCGAAAGTAATTCTTGATGTGGATTGTGCGGAAGTGCGTCACAGTTCTCTCTGCTGACGTAGTCAAGAGTTGCACACGCTAGGTGGCGACAGTGGCACTCAGTTTTTGGAACTGTCTCGAACCAAAACTGAAACTGATCGATAATTAGCGGCCTGTATTTAATTATCTATTGCGTACTACAGCAAACAATGTGTCGTGTCATGACTAACAGCCCTACAGCAACGTATTGCAGTAGAAAATCACGAGGCCATATTTTTTGTGTCAGTACCCCTTTAAGTGAGCCATCTGCCGATGCGAAAGAGCGGGCGTTAACGTTTGCACTGGCACCAGCGTGCACGCTGGCGCACATCACGGCGTTGCGAAGCTTGGAGAGAAACCAGGGGCTTAAAGCGCGCAGTGATAGACTTGTGGTTCCTAATGAAACATGCCCATCGCCGCTAATTGGCGATGAGAGACAGAAGAAGCCGACTGGGCACAGAGACCCACAGTCCGCTTTAAGTTAACGCGCACGCTGCGAATTTTTATTGTTGAACAACACGCAGCAAGAATCTCCAGCGGTACTACCTTGGGGGCCAATATCCACTGCTTATATGTAAGAGGTTACCAGCAAACGGTATCAAGGCGTGAGCAGTCGAGTTTTTTTTTTTCAATCAAGAAACTCGCTAGCACTGATGCTGCCTGAGTCGGCGTTGCCAGGCGAGAGTGGGAAGAGTGTAGTAGAGGAAAGAGGGAGGGGGATACGCACAAGCGGAATCGAGTTGTAAATGCCATAAGCAGGGCTGTCTCGAGAAGAGAGAGGAGATGCGTATGATTGGATTGAGAAGGGGGAGGAACGTGCACACGCGATGGGGGAGAAAACGCCTTGAGCAGAAATGCCTCGAGGAGAGAGGGGACCAAGCGTAGGCTCATAGACGCTGCGTGCATCGGCGTTGCGAAGCTACCGAGGGGGGTAGCGTAGGGGTGTAGAGAAAGGGGGAGGGGACGCGCATGCGAAGTACCGGTGGTCAAGCCACACACCGGATTGAACTCGGCCATGTGATGCAGCACATCTAAATATGTATTCGCTGAACTGTAAACCACTGAAATGGGCCGTGCAGCTTTTTTCGAAGTAATTACTAAATAATGTAACTTCTGGAGAATTCCGCCATCTTCCCCTCGAAGATCGATTGCCGCAAATGACGTTTTTTTTTTCGATTCGTTGAATATGAGTGCAGTTGCATTACAAAACTTTGTCACATATTCAAAGAACGTTTTGCGTTCATCACGACGAGCACGCTTGACATTGCACAATGACATAAATACAATTACGCGGCAATGATTAAGCCACTGAATTGAAATCACTTCCGTCTCGCACAAGAAAATTGTGGCTGTATGTTCCGTGTGAAATATTTCACAGTTAAATAGGAGTCGATAGAGAAAGGTGCTTCATACACCAAACAATATGCCTTTGTGATGAATGCAGTGTGAGCATTGAGTACCTCGCAAAAATGCTCGACACTAAAAAAATGGCAGCATATCCACGGAGTGAATGATGGAGAGTGGGGCGAAGAATTCGTCCGTCCATTCGTTCTTGCTTCCCTCCGTCCATGCGTCCGTCAGTGTGACCGTCCATGCGTCCATCATCCCGTCCGTGCGTGCGTCTGCTCGTGCGTCCGTCCCTGCGTTCGTCCATGCAGCCGCCCCTGTGTCCGTTCATGCGTCCATCCATGCATCTGTCTATGTGTCCGTTCGTCCATCTATTCAACACTCCAAGTACCACCATCTCGCATCTTTTCATCATATATTCCCCATATAGAAGCACCGCCATTCAGCGGACATTCCAAGGACTAAACGAGAGGTGGCACAAGCACACTTTCTTACGGCTTGCGCTTCGGGTCCACTTCCCACGTTTAACCACCTCGAGTTCATGGTATATACTAGTTCACTGTATTCATGTGGCACTGCGGCCGAACGCTCGCTAAACCTTTCGAAAACCAAGGAGGTTACGCCCAGCGACTATGACGTAGCAAACTTTTTCAGTCAGATAGTGCTCAATGTACATGCCAATAACTGCTAATGGGAAATGAGAGGCGGAGAATTCGGCTTTTACTTTCTTACGGCTTGTGTTTTTTATCTACTTCCCATTTTTAACCACCTCGAGTTCATTCATGGTATATACAAGTTCATTGTATTCATGGCACTGCGGCTCAACGCTCGCTAAACCTTTCTAAAGCTAAGCAGGTTACACCCAGCGAGTATAACGTAGCAACCCTTTTTTGTCAGATAGTGCTCAATGTACATGCCAATGGCTGCTAATGGTGATCGCAGCCTGCGCGTTAACTAAAAACCGAATGCTCCTGTCTCTCATTCCCCATAAGCAGCCATTGACATGTACATTGAGCACTATTTTTTATTGTTCAACAACGCACAGAAGTTTCTCACCGGTCCACCTTGGAGGTCAAAATGTTATACTTGTTACATATTACGGGGGACGAACGGGTGCCGCTATAAGGAGCTTCGCCCCTAAAAGAAGACAAGCAGTGCCCGCGTACAACAGAAACTGAGGGAAGACAACGACGATGAACATCGGCACGAGGGCGCTACAACAACATAAAAGGAAAGCTTTCTATATGAGGAAAGTGTCCCAATCAGCAGTCACCACGGACACTTTAGGGGCCACTCACTTGTTAACATGGCAAACACAGCAAGCTTCACTGTGAACCTCCGACTTCTATGCTTACGATTTCTTTCTCTTTCTTCCATTGCGGACAAGAACGCGAGTATGCGGCATGGTCACCGTCACAGTTCGCGCAGTGTGGCGCTTCGCTACAGTTGTCCAGAGCATGGCCTTGGACACCACATTTCGCACAAATAGGTAGACCACCGCAGCTTGGAAAGGCATGGCCAAATCATTGACATTGGAAGCATCGGCAGGGGTTTAGAATGTATCGCCTAATGGGTAATTTTTGTGTAGCCGATTTCTATGCTTTGTAGTAATTGATTTGTGGCAAAGTTCAGCACCAGGTTTTTAGGGGTAATTTCTTGCTTGTTTTTTCGAATTACCTTTTGTTTTACATTTGTGGCGTGTTTGCACCACCCTTCCAGGAGTTCGATCTCTGGTAAGCATAAGAGATCCACATTCGATACGACTTAGCGTGTGGAGTTCAAAGATCGGTGTGGTGTTATTGTTACAGGATCATTGTCACCAAAAGTAGTCAGCTCCTTCAGTTTTTTTTAATTTTTTCATGTCACGAAGTCGAAAGAGGAGGTCTCCACTGGCCATTTTTCGTGATCTTATAACAAAACCCTAAGGTGACTGTCAATAATCGGGATACTATAAAAGGGGACACTGTTCCAGCTTTTCTTTCAGGTTTCTCATTGTAGACAAGATAGTGGGGGAATATTTCTTGGTGATGGCTGAAAAAGGTACATTAATCGGCACACATTCGCTTCACAGCAGTGCGATCGTTTAGTACCGGAAATGATCGATGCATGCTATGGAAATCAATTCGGCATGCGCTGTTGGCCACCCACCACAGAGCCCAACACGAGGACACTATAAGATTCGAGACAATGAAAACATGCACATGCCGACCATACGCCCCTACTATAACCAAATGTGCATAGGCCAAGGTTGGGCATTTGCACAATATTAACACGAACGATGTGCGAAAAGTGAGAAGTGATTGAAAAAAGTAGAATATATGACAGCGATATGAGGGAGAAGAAAGTAAAAAGTCAGACAGAGAGAAGGGAAAAGGCGACCTCCGATTTTCCTTGGGTGGGTCAGCCCAAGGGTGCGCCTACGTGAAGCCAGGGCCAAAAAGGTATCTTGCCTCAGCTGGAGGGCCTTAAAGGTCATATGACCCGGCATCAGCTCAACCTCCAGCATGCCCTCTTCCCCGGGCACAGCAATGCGCCTCACGGCTAAGCGTGGGAGGGAGTCTAACCCCCCCCCCCTACCGCCGTTATTTCAGGTACGTGTGTCGCTACACACCAAACACCTGGATTCAATTATTTTTGTATACTTGGCTGGAGCATGTGAGCCATCTGCTGGACGCTCTAATTAGGCTTGCCTATGCTGGCCCAACTTTCAAATGTCAGAAGTGGAAATTAGGTCCCTCGGAAGTCGGCTATTGAGGTCTCAGATTAAGTCAAGGACATCGGAGCTTACTTGATTTAAAGGTTCTGCCAATCAAGCACTTCCCTCAACCGGGAAGGAAAACGAATCCCCTGAGCTTTTTTAGGGATAGTATGCTGCTACCAACAGTGTATCAAATGTTTCTCTTAGGTTCCCAACCCCTTTGCAGGTGCCCTGAAGAGAGACGCTCCTAATCTTGTAGATTGGGACGACGCGAAACAGGCTGCCTTTATTTCTTTCAAGGTGGCTTTCACCACCAAGCCTACCAGGGCAAGCCCAGACCACTCAAAACCCTTTCTTTGGGCAGGCTGACGCAAACGAACAAGGGTTAGGTGTAGTTTATTGTCAGAAACAAGAGCGTGAGCATGAGCACCCCATTAAAGCTGTCTACTCGCAAGCAAGACCATAGTACCATGAAAAACAAGTGCGCGTGCCTCGTTTGGGCCACAGAAAACTTTCTAGGTATTTGTATGGTTCGAAATTCTGTTTTATTACAGATAATCATCATCACATAACTTCAACCGATGTCCAATAAAAACGGTAGGTTGTTACGTTGGAGTCTCGGTTTTCAGCCTTACTCATTTGAGAATAAACGAAAGGAGTCGCTGCAGACGTCGATCATAGCAGGGCATTCTCTCCTTCGGCATCGGTCGATATAGTGCTACCAAAGGCTGGATTCAGTGTTCCTACGTAACCACAATTGTTGCAAGTCCTCGACAGTCAATTTTGATTCCAATGGAAAAGTCTTTCAAACACTATACGTAGGACGGTCTAGCCTTCCCGCACTCAGCAGTTGTTTGTGGTGCCTTTGCGGGGGCACGCTGTATCGCCTACCCCAAGGACCTTGGCCCGGTATTCGGGTACTCGGTGACACCTGCAGTTTTCTCCCATGCCATGCTCTCCATATTTCTCGCGAAACGTTCTATGAGACACTTCAACCTGCATACATCTGTAAAGGGACCCATCATTCGACTTTAAAACTGAGTGCCGAGTCAACCAACGATGGAGGGTCACAGGTCACATGATCGATATGTGCAGTTTAACGTCCCAAAACCACCACATGAATATGAGAGACGCCGTAGTGGAGGGCTCCGGAAATTTCAACCACCCGGGGTTCTTTAACGTGCACCCAAATTTGAGCACACGAGCCTACAACATTTCCACCTCCATCGGAAATGCAGCCACCGCTGCCGCGATTCCAGCCCGCAACCTGCGGGTCAGCAGCCGAGTGCCTTAGCCACTAGACCACCACCGCGGGGCGGTCACAGGTCACATCGCCAGATCTTCGCTGATGAAGGTTGGTAAATATTTTGGCGCTTCCGAGCACCTCAGAGCATCCCGGCAAGAGTGAAGCTGGCTGAACTGGTGTAAACGTCTGAAACTACCATTACGTGGAGGCCTTCCATGAACCTTTCGTTAAACGTTATTCCCTGGGGAGACGTATCTTTCTCTGTAAGTGTACTTCATTGGGAAAGGCTGCTGAGTATGCACACCGGTCATTCCGGGGCTCCGGAAGTGTATATGAGCTGGGAGGCGAAATTTGTGCGATGTGATATATATATATATATATATATATATATATATATATATATATATATATATATATATATATATATATATATATATATATATATATATATATATATATATATAGTACGCGTTGAGCGTTGAGTCCGCGACGCGTTTATTAAAAAGGAACTCAGGTCAAACGCTCAGCGATCCAAATCGGAGCTGTCACGAGCACGACCCACGGTCCTCCTCCTCGTCTTTTGCAGGCACTGCTAAATGCACCCTATCCATTCTACAAATCACTCCCTCGCACAAAAGGAGCCATCCTGGCGACCTAGGGCACAGGTACAACTGGTGGGTCATAGTGCGGCTTAGTCGGTCGACGTGAACAGTCTCACGGCCATGACGGCGGTGGTCTGTGGATGACTGTACGGGCTCGACAATATAGTTTACCGGTGATGCTTGACGCAGGATGCGGTAGGGGCCTTCATACTTAGGCAGCAGCTTTGAAGATTGGCCTGGAGCTGAGGAGGCAACGCCAAGCCACACCAATGTTCCAGGCGAATATGACTGGGAATGCAGGTTGGCGTCATAGTGGTCCTTGGTGTGCTTGGTCTTGTCTAGTTAACGAACGTGCTAGCTGCCTGCCTGCATGTTCCGCATAGGTGGCGACTTCTGAGAGAGTTGCAGACTCTGAAGTATCCGGGCGTTACAGCAGAATAGTATCCATAAGTGAGGAGAGTTCACGGACATATAGAAGAAATAAGGGAGAAAATCCAGTCGTGGACTGAGTGGTGCTGTTGTACGCATAGGTGACAATGGTAGTGTGCGGTCCCAGTTGGTGTGGTCAGTAGATACATACAAGGACAGCATGTCACCTAATGTGCGATTGAAGCGTTCAGTCATGCCATTGGTTTGGGGATGGTACGCACTGGTCGTTCGATGAACAACGTTGCATTCACGCAGGAGCTCTTGTACGGCTTCTGAGAGGAACGTGCGTCCACGATCGCTGAGGAACTTGCGAGGAGCGCTGTGGCCAAGAACAAGTTTGTGAAGAACAAATAAGCCGACTTCACGTGATGTAGCCTCTGGCAGCGCGGCAGTCTCAGCATACCGTGTCAAATGATAAATATCGACAACCACCCAGCGATTCTCGTCAGGTGTGTATGGAAGTGGGCCGTATAAGTCAATTCCGATGCGATCGAAAGGTCGGGATGGGCAGGGCAAAGGCTCGAGTGGTCCAGTGACGGCATGCGGTGGACTCTTCCGGCGTTGACATTTTGAGCATGAACGCATGTATTGGCGGACAAATCGGTACATTACACCCCAGTAGTACCGCAGCTGGAGGAGTGCATACGTCTTTATTACATCAGCGTGGCCGCATTGGGGGTCCGCATGGAACTAGGCGCAAATATCAGCACGTAGATGGCGAGAAATCACCAACAACCACTGGTGACCTTCACTGAGGTAATTGCGGCGGTAAAGTAGCCCATCGCGCATGGTGAAATGGTGAGCTGTGCTCCGCAGCGAGCGACTGGCGGTACTCGGTGATGGCTTCGATAGGAACTTCATTAAAGACACTATCCAAGGGTCTCGACGCTGCTCGGATGGCATGTCTGCGTGTGTGAGGGAGGCAAAATTGTAGGTAGAAACAGGCGCATTCGCACAGTCATGGGGAAGCGGAGATCGAGAGGGAGCGTCGGCGTCTGAACGTCTGCGCCCTGACCTGTACACGACGTGGATGTCGTAGTCTTGGAGTCGTAATGCCCAATGGGCTAGGCGACCAGATGGGTCTTTTAGAGACGACAACCAGCAGAGGACGTGATGGTCAGTCACGACATCAAATATCCGACCATATATGTAAGGCCTTAATTTAGCGATTGCCCAAACGATGGCTAGACATTCTTTCTCCGTGACCGAATAATTTTCTTCAGCTCTGGTCAGAGTGCGACTCGCGTAAGAAACGACGTACTCATCGAAGCCAGACTTCCACTGCGCAAGGATAGCGCCAAGGCCAACTCCACTAGCGTCCGTGTGGATTTCACTGGGGCGTCTGGGTCGAAGTGACGGAGAATCGGCGGCGATGTCAAAAGATGACGTAATTTCGCAAATGCGTCGTCACAGGTGGACGACCATGCCGAGATACCATAGCTGTATGCAAGTAGACGTGTTAAAGGGATAATTATAGATGCGAAATTACGAATAAATCGTCGAAAATGCGAGCATAGCCCTATGAAGCTCCGGAGTTCTTTGAGTGGCACGGCTTAGGAAACTCGGTGACGGCACGGAGCTTGTCTGGGTCTGGTAGGACGCAGTCCTTGCTGACAACGTGCCCTAAGATTGCGAGCTTCTGTGCGGCGAAGTGACATTTCTTCAATTTTAGTTATAGCCCAGCCTGTGTGAGGCATTCCAGGACACTTGCGAGGCGCTGGAGATGGGTATCGAAGTCTTTTGAAAAAACCACGACGTCGACCAGAGGGCAAAGGCACGTATGCCACTCGAGACCTCGAAGTATGTTGTCCATAAGACGCTCGAATGTGGTCGGGGCATTGCAAAGGCCGAACGGCATCACGTTGAACTCGTACAATTCGTCAGGAGTTATGAATGCAGTTTTGGGGTGGTCGCCTTCACCCATCGGTACCTTCCAGTACCCCGACCGAAGATCCAGCGAAGAGAAAAACTCCGCTCTTTGCAAACAGTCGAGCGCGTCATCAATTCTGGGGAACGGATAGACATCTTTGCGTGTGATCTCGTTAAGGCGCCTATAATCAACACAGAAGCGGATGCTGCCATCTTTCTTTTTCACGAGCACCACCGGGGATGCCCAGGGACTGTGGGACGGCTGTATTACTCCCCGGCTATGCATGTCAGTCACCTGGTCTTCAATAATCGGACGTTCAGCTTGAGAGACGTGGTATGGACGCTGGCGCAGGGGTGCATGGCTACCGGTGTTTATATGATGAGCGATAGAAGTTGTTCTGCCAAAACTGGGTTGCTTGTAATCGAAAGACATACAAAAGCGGCCGAGAAGCTTCAAGAGTTGCCTGCGCTGAACGCTGGGAAGGTCCGAAGGAATGGATGGAAGGAAGGCATCTGGGGTAGATGTGTTGGCCGTGGTATCGAGATCAACGCTCGCGACAAGGAGGCTAGCTGTGCGACCAGGTAGTGAGTTAGGGCAGACTGAATCAATGTCCTCAAGTTGCCCTATACATTCTCCGCGGAACATAGTGGTTGGGACCAAAAGCAGGTGCGTGGGATAAATGGTTGCGGAGGAGTTTTCGATCGTGATAAGAGCAAATGGGAGAAGAAAGTGCTTACGGGAAGTGTTTTCGCTGACGGCGTAAACAAGGCGGTAGAAAACGCATAGGCGCAGGAGATTGGCACAATAGCAGACGACATATATATATATATATATATATATATATATATATATATATATATATATATATATATATATATATATATATATATATAGATAGATAGATAGATAGATAGATTTCCCAACCGTTTCGAGAGGAGTTTTCCTGAAACTGTTGGGAAATAAATATATTTATCCTTGTTGACGACACTCCCGTTGTGCAATATCCCATACCTCCACGAAGACTAACTGGCCCATTGAAATATTACTCTCAGTATACATATATATATATATATATATATATATATATATATATATATATATATATATATCTATATATATATATATAGTGGGAGCAATAATTCAATGGGCCAGTTAGTCTTCGTGAAGGTATGGGATATGGCACAACGAAAGCGTTGTCAACAAGGATAAATATATTTATTTCCCAACAGTTTCGGGAAGGGTCCTCGCTTCATCAGGGGATGAGTTACCTATATATATATATATATATATATATATATATATATATATATATATATATATATATATATATATATATATATATATATATATATATTTGCAGAGAATAAATTCTTGGACGCCAGTAAATAGTATGAATAAAAAGAAGACACACGTCGAAAAACGGAAAGGTTTCTTTACGTTTCGGCCGTGGGACCGGCCTTCGTCAGAAGACCGGTCCCACGGCCGAAACCTTTCCGTTTGTCGACGTGTGTCTTCATTTTATTCATATATATATATATATATATATATATATATATATATATTGTAATCAGCGAGACAAACACATCTGTTCGTCGGGCAAGCTGTTCTAGTCTGCCTTCTTCCTCGCTCGCCTAGCATGCGCGTCTGTGCCAGAGTGCCCGTTTCGGTCTTCATCGTCACACTCGGCCATGACTGCAAGCACTGTCGATGGGCCACACGACAATGTTCTTGTGGGTGAGGCTAGCTGCAGCAGTTGACATTGCTTCAGGTGGGCGGGGTTGGCTGCATCGTCGTTGTCGGCGCCGACCACGCTCGAAGTTGTCGAAATTGGCTCCGGCGGCCGACACTGGCGATGTCGCCTGGGTCATTCGCCACGTCGTGGTGGGGACTGGGTCCTGGTTGGTCCCTTATTGATGATGACTCTGTGGGACGGCATTGACTGTCGCGTAGCAGTCTACAGCCTCGGCCACGCTGCGACTTTTCAGAGAAAGTAGCTCGACTCCGGTTTTCCTTCGGTGGACCGAGCAGGCATTCTCGTGGTACAAGTTTCCTGCGGTGGTGTAATTTTCTTGGAGATGGTTCTGGCTGGCGGCCCCAACTCGATCGACATGGTCGCAGGTTGATCACAGAACGCTTTCCATTGTCCCACCACATTTTAGAAAACAGGACAGGAAATGATGGATCCGGCCACGAAACGAGTAGCATCTTATGCAGCCGTCTGCGCAATTTTCTGCGAATCGAGAGATGTTTTTCGGTGCGATTAGGCATCTGCACGAACTTGGGTTGAAGTCCTCGTGCTGACCTGTGGCATGGCTTCTGCGCCGTGACTTGCGTAGTCCGTGACTTGAGCAGCGTTGTCGCTATGGGGCTCTCGGACGCTATAAAGTCAGCGATTTTTGAAGCCACGCAGCGTACTAGCGGGAGATCCTCGACGGAAGCCGTTCCGAAAATCGGAGACTACTGATTCAGGCAGTGCATGCGTCGCACGCATATCCTCTTTCGTCTGGTCAGATGAGATGTTATGAGACTCAGCGGAAAGACCTGACTCATTAGGTGGTAGAATGTTCAGTAGGATGGGTGCCGGTGCCTCTAAGTCGACCGGATGACCTGCGTTGGGGCCTCTTGCGGAGCGTTGCGCAAAGCTTGCCAACAGGGATCCGCCGGACACAGCTGAATAGTCGGGCTAGTGTTCCTCAGGAACTCTAAATACGACAGCAGAAATTCCTGTGCAAGGCAGAGTTACGAAATCGTGATTGTTCCCTATATTTTGGTCACGGAGAGATGACAGGATGGTAGGGGCTCGAATCGCATCCTCTAGGTCGGGCTTTTCCCGAGTTCCGTCCTGAGAGAAAGTCAAGTTACATGGGCAGGTGGCACAGAGAATCGGACCGAAAGCAGCTATGAGTTTGAAGCTCCACTCCGCCCATGACTGCTGCTTCCAACCTTCATATCGGTGCCACGCCGCTGCACCTTCCCGAAGACAGTCTATGGCCACATACCATTTCTGATTCTCTGTCCAGGCCGCGCGCATTGCTAGCGCGTTGACGGTTGCCACCCAGCTGTCGGCGTCGTTCCGGACCCCGTCGAATTCCGGCAGTTCGTAGGTGGTCGGCGATGGTGGGGTGGCACGTGAAAATGCGGATATCACTGAGGCACCACCGTCTAGCTGGTCTGAGAGCTGCAGGAGGTTGCCCCAAAGCTGCCTGCGTTGCTCCAACGGGCTTGCCTCAAGGTCGTGCGAGGCAGCTACGTCCAACACGGAGTTAGTGGCACGCAATTCTGACAACATTGTAGGAGCTCGCTCGGAGATTGACGCTGTCAGTTCGTTAGTCTTGACGCGGAGTAGCGCGATGGTACGCCACAGGTTCGCGGCGCTGTCGTGTGTGAAGTCCGAAGCGTTGGTGATCGCGGTCTTCGAATGAGTAGCGGTTGCAGCACTCACACCGGTGACGTTGACGTGCAGAGAAGCCTGGACGGCGTTCCCTGGCAGCTCGTATGTTGAAAGAGTGCGGCAACGGGAATGTAGGCCATGGGAAGCGTGAGCGGCATTCCCAAAGGACCGGAGCCGGTGCGGATTCCTGCCGCGAAACGGTGGCAGGGTGTCAAAAGGGTCATGCCCTACAACCCCAGGGGAGGCCTGGACGCCGTCGACTGGTGGCTTTAAGGGTAGTTGAAGCGGCGGGCGGGACCCCATTGTCAAGGAAGCGTCGACGGCGTTCCTCAATGGAGAAGCCCGTGATGCCGACGAACCACGAAGACACGTACCCGTGGCTTCCCATAGATGATTCACTTGTTGAACTGCGCCATTGTAATGAGCGAGACAGACACAACACCCGTTCGTCGGGCAAGCTGTTCTATTCTTCCTTCTTCTTCCTCGCTCGCCTACCATGCGCGTCTGTGCCAGAGTGCCAGTTACGGTCTTCGTCGTCACTATATATATATATATATATATATATATATATATATATATATATATATATATATATATATATATATATATATATATACATTGACGCATGCCACAGTTGATGATGCGTTGATATATATATATATGAGTTGATATATATATATATATATATATATATATATATACATTGACGCATGCCACAGTTGATGAAGTAAAGGAGCTGCTGTGGCTGATACTCGTTTTGGGCTGAGAAGAAGAAGGGAACATTTTCGTTGCTCTGGTGAACTCCTTCCTGGCTGTAGGTCTTGTTTTGCTCGTAACATTCCTGGTGGAGACGCTGGGTACGTGTACTTGTACATCTTGGAGACAGCTACATCTCCCATAGCAAGAAGCAGCCACCGCCTGCGTGGGTTAACCTCTGAATTTGGCCCCTTGGACTCGACACCCAGAAAGATGGCAACTCCGATGACAAGCCAGGCGGTTCAAACCAGCGACGCCCATGGTTCTCTTCTCGCGCATGGTTTTCATGCGCCACAGACACCAAAGCCGTTCTATGGAGACATCTTCGAGAATGTTGATGACTGGCTCGACCACTTCGGTCGGGTTGCCATTATCAACGTATGGGACGATGTTCGCAACCTGCGCCGAATTTACTTCTACTTGAAAAATTCTGCGAAGACGTCGTACGAGAACCAAGAGCGCTCCTTTGCAACCTGCCAAGAGTTTAGCCGACAGCTCCGTGACACCTTTCGAGAGGTAGCAGAGGGCTGAACAATTCACATCCTGCAGAAACGAGCGGCCGAACGAACGACTATCCACGTTTGTCGAGCGCATGATTCGGCTCTTCAGGCGCATGGACCCTTCCACACTGGAGGAAAAGAAGGTGCGGCATTCGATGCGTGGAGTAAAAGAACAGCTTTTCGCTGGACTCGAGCGCAATTCATCAACGACAGTCGCCGAGTTCTTCAGCGAGGCAACCCCGATGGAACGTACTCTGCAGCAGCAATCGTCACAATACGAACGCCAGATCCCGGCCACCGCATGCTCTATCATCTCTGACAGCGAGAGACAGGCCCTCGCACACTTCATTCGAATCATCGTTCGGGATAAATTTCGACAACTTCAGGCAGTGGGATCCCATCCACCTAGTCCAGCCCTCGCGGATGTAACCAGATAAGAAGTCCGGAAGGCCGTCACACCCCTGGCCCCATTCGCACCACCGATTCCTGAGGCCTCAGTACTGCATACGCAGCGGCATTGCGATCCCCTGCGCCACCAGCTACAGATCCTGCTCTGCGGCAAGGTACCAGGCTATGCAACCATTCCGGGACATTGCTTCGAGCCCGCCTCTCGGCTCAAGGTTTCCGAGCACACTCTCCTATCCGTCGTCTGCCTTAAGACAAAGTGGTAGCAAGGCAAGCACGTGGCGGACCTCGAATAACCGTCCGCTCTGCTACCACTGCGACGAAGCGTGTCACGTATACTGAAACTGTCAATACCGGCAACTAACTTTCTGCGGCTTCCGCTCTACTACCACTGCGGCGAAGCGTGTCACGTATACTGAAACTCTGATGCTCTATGCGCATGTTACGGTGAGCGCCCCCGCGAAATCAAAGCCTATCTCACGGGCCAACGAACTCTTTCGACTATTCAGCGCCACCAGTCCAGATCACCATCGCCTCGCTGGTCTATGTCACCCAGTTTGCTCTCGTCATCTTCCGCTCCTTTCAGGAGCCTGTCCCCAAGTTCTCGCAGAGGAAAGAGGAAGCACGACTTGTGGGTGTGAATCGCGGTACGGTTAACTGTAAAAGACCCTCCTTCTACCCAACGAACCAACGAGGACCATTTCTGTTTTGAAGTGTTCTCGTCTCCCCAGATGAGACTGTGGCATGGTGGACGGCTGCGCTGCGTAGCTCCAACCTTCAAGATCAACTGAGCCATCCAGCAAGCCCGCGAGGCAGCGAGGAGACCGGGTCTCCGGTAGTCCTCAGTGGAGGCCCAGGCCACGAATTTGCCGGAGTTATAAATACAGTTCTTACCACCACCACCTTTCCTTGAAGTACTACTCACCATATTATGTATAGCTTCCTTGGCGCTATGTTTAATCCTACTATACTATAGTGCATACACACTCCAGGGCACCTGCTTCAATATTGTAGTTTAAAACCTACAGCATTCTTTCATTTTTTGTAGGTCTAGACAATTGCTTCAACACGCATTCGCTTGTTTTCATGCAGTCTCAGTAAGCTAGATCTATCACGTTGATAAGAAAACTATAGATTTTTATTCGTGACAGGCAAATTTTCGATAAAAAATTTACAGATCTTCTAAAAGTAACGTCAGGTGGGCAGTTATAGAAAGCAGCAATATACCCTCGAAAGAGAAGTGAGAGAAGGTGTGTCATCCCATTCATTTGTTAACTGATGATTATTATCTCGTGTTTAACGTCTCAAAACCACCACAAGATTATGAGAGACGCTGTAGTGGAGAGCTCAGAAAATTCTGACCACTTGGGTCCTTTTAACGTGCACTCTAATATGAACGCGTGAGCCTTAAGCATTTTTGCCTCCATCGAAAATGCAGCCGCAGCCGCCGGGATTCGATTCCGCGACCTGCGAGTCAGCAGTCAAGTACTTTGGCCGTTAGACCAACATGGTGGGGACACTCATTTGGTAACTAACCTGCTCAAGAAATATGTATTAGGGGTAATTTTTGTAATCATAAAATTGTATTCATTTGTCTTTATTCAAGTGCTTCTTCGTATCCCCACATATTCCAATATCTTACTTTAAAAATCCTTTTT
Source organism: Rhipicephalus annulatus (assembly GCA_013436015.1). Lineage (NCBI taxonomy): Eukaryota > Metazoa > Arthropoda > Arachnida > Ixodida > Ixodidae > Rhipicephalus > Rhipicephalus annulatus. The sequence continues at coordinate 180,126 of WOVY01012807.1, read as the reverse complement.
TGTTCTTTCATGTATACCTTAGTTTTTCGCCTACGTTAACCGCCGGATTCTTGGCCAATCTCCCGCAGGGGGTAGGAGCCAGGACAGAGGAACAAGCAAAAAATCAAGCAAACAGTCCTATGGACAACCAAGCGAGAGCACCCAAAGGCGTAACGGCTATACCGGCTAAAAATGTGCCATCGGCGCGTTTGCTCCACATCCACCGAGAAATCGCCGAGTTCAGCGCCGACCCGCTGCTGCGGATCTTTATCACACCGGAAGAGAACGACATCACAAATATCAACGCCATCACAATAGACCCTAAGAATACGGTGCTCGAAGGCGGTTTCTTCCACTGCTACGTGCAATGCATCGACTTGTACCCACTCGAACTACCGAAGGTGAGCTCTATGACAACCGACGCTGCACGGGCTGAGTTCAACGAGTACATCTACGAACGTGTTTCTACCTGCCTCAGCTCTCTCAACACATTCATGTCACCATTGACTCCAGCCCAGTCACTGAGAAGCCTCCTCCATTCGATACAGTGGCTCCTGAGTGATGTGCAGAAGATCGTGGACAAGGCATTGATCGTTTCCAATCCATCCTACTGCACGAGACGTTCAGGGTCGCTGTGTGCGACACTGTGGAAGCTTGTCTTCAAGACAGTCCGCCGTTCGCGAGGACACTAAAAGACGTCGTGCTCGAGAAATTCACAGAGTTGTACGACATGTATGAAGGCGGGGTGAGGTCTATGCTGTACCTAACGGGAACCCTAATGAACGACCCAGCGGAATTCAATTCAACATTTATCGGTTCGAGAAGTTGCTAACGAGGCTTCAGGACTTGAAACAGAGAGTCGTCGAGAAGAAAGAAGTTCCCATGGTGAAGTGTGGCTCGTAATGCCAGCACAAAGTGCGATTTCATTTGCAAGAAGCCAGCTCTAACACTCACTTGCACATTTCACTTGCAAGAAGCCAGCCCCAACTCGATCGACATGGTCGCAGGTTGATCACAGAACGCTTTCCATTGTCCCACCACATTTTAGAAAACAGGACAGGAAATGATGGATCCGGCCACGAAACGAGTAGCATCTTATGCAGCCGTCTGCGCAATTTTCTGCGAATCGAGAGATGTTTTTCGGTGCGATTAGGCATCTGCACGAACTTGGGTTGAAGTCCTCGTGCTGACCTGTGGCATGGCTTCTGCGCCGTGACTTGCGTAGTCCGTGACTTGAGCAGCGTTGTCGCTATGGGGCTCTCGGACGCTATAAAGTCAGCGATTTTTGAAGCCACGCAGCGTACTAGCGGGAGATCCTCGACGGAAGCCGTTCCGAAAATCGGAGACTACTGATTCAGGCAGTGCATGCGTCGCACGCATATCCTCTTTCGTCTGGTCAGATGAGATGTTATGAGACTCAGCGGAAAGACCTGACTCATTAGGTGGTAGAATGTTCAGTAGGATGGGTGCCGGTGCCTCTAAGTCGACCGGATGACCTGCGTTGGGGCCTCTTGCGGAGCGTTGCGCAAAGCTTGCCAACAGGGATCCGCCGGACACAGCTGAATAGTCGGGCTAGTGTTCCTCAGGAACTCTAAATACGACAGCAGAAATTCCTGTGCAAGGCAGAGTTACGAAATCGTGATTGTTCCCTATATTTTGGTCACGGAGAGATGACAGGATGGTAGGGGCTCGAATCGCATCCTCTAGGTCGGGCTTTTCCCGAGTTCCGTCCTGAGAGAAAGTCAAGTTACATGGGCAGGTGGCACAGAGAATCGGACCGAAAGCAGCTATGAGTTTGAAGCTCCACTCCGCCCATGACTGCTGCTTCCAACCTTCATATCGGTGCCACGCCGCTGCACCTTCCCGAAGACAGTCTATGGCCACATACCATTTCTGATTCTCTGTCCAGGCCGCGCGCATTGCTAGCGCGTTGACGGTTGCCACCCAGCTGTCGGCGTCGTTCCGGACCCCGTCGAATTCCGGCAGTTCGTAGGTGGTCGGCGATGGTGGGGTGGCACGTGAAAATGCGGATATCACTGAGGCACCACCGTCTAGCTGGTCTGAGAGCTGCAGGAGGTTGCCCCAAAGCTGCCTGCGTTGCTCCAACGGGCTTGCCTCAAGGTCGTGCGAGGCAGCTACGTCCAACACGGAGTTAGTGGCACGCAATTCTGACAACATTGTAGGAGCTCGCTCGGAGATTGACGCTGTCAGTTCGTTAGTCTTGACGCGGAGTAGCGCGATGGTACGCCACAGGTTCGCGGCGCTGTCGTGTGTGAAGTCCGAAGCGTTGGTGATCGCGGTCTTCGAATGAGTAGCGGTTGCAGCACTCACACCGGTGACGTTGACGTGCAGAGAAGCCTGGACGGCGTTCCCTGGCAGCTCGTATGTTGAAAGAGTGCGGCAACGGGAATGTAGGCCATGGGAAGCGTGAGCGGCATTCCCAAAGGACCGGAGCCGGTGCGGATTCCTGCCGCGAAACGGTGGCAGGGTGTCAAAAGGGTCATGCCCTACAACCCCAGGGGAGGCCTGGACGCCGTCGACTGGTGGCTTTAAGGGTAGTTGAAGCGGCGGGCGGGACCCCATTGTCAAGGAAGCGTCGACGGCGTTCCTCAATGGAGAAGCCCGTGATGCCGACGAACCACGAAGACACGTACCCGTGGCTTCCCATAGATGATTCACTTGTTGAACTGCGCCATTGTAATGAGCGAGACAGACACAACACCCGTTCGTCGGGCAAGCTGTTCTATTCTTCCTTCTTCTTCCTCGCTCGCCTACCATGCGCGTCTGTGCCAGAGTGCCAGTTACGGTCTTCGTCGTCACTATATATATATATATATATATATATATATATATATATATATATATATATTATATATATATATATATATATATATATATATACATTGACGCATGCCACAGTTGATGAAGTAAAGGAGCTGCTGTGGCTGATACTCGTTTTGGGCTGAGAAGAAGAAGGGAACATTTTCGTTGCTCTGGTGAACTCCTTCCTGGCTGTAGGTCTTGTTTTGCTCGTAACATTCCTGGTGGAGACGCTGGGTACGTGTACTTGTACATCTTGGAGACAGCTACATCTCCCATAGCAAGAAGCAGCCACCGCCTGCGTGGGTTAACCTCTGAATTTGGCCCCTTGGACTCGACACCCAGAAAGATGGCAACTCCGATGACAAGCCAGGCGGTTCAAACCAGCGACGCCCATGGTTCTCTTCTCGCGCATGGTTTTCATGCGCCACAGACACCAAAGCCGTTCTATGGAGACATCTTCGAGAATGTTGATGACTGGCTCGACCACTTCGGTCGGGTTGCCATTATCAACGTATGGGACGATGTTCGCAACCTGCGCCGAATTTACTTCTACTTGAAAAATTCTGCGAAGACGTCGTACGAGAACCAAGAGCGCTCCTTTGCAACCTGCCAAGAGTTTAGCCGACAGCTCCGTGACACCTTTCGAGAGGTAGCAGAGGGCTGAACAATTCACATCCTGCAGAAACGAGCGGCCGAACGAACGACTATCCACGTTTGTCGAGCGCATGATTCGGCTCTTCAGGCGCATGGACCCTTCCACACTGGAGGAAAAGAAGGTGCGGCATTCGATGCGTGGAGTAAAAGAACAGCTTTTCGCTGGACTCGAGCGCAATTCATCAACGACAGTCGCCGAGTTTCTTCAGCGAGGCAACCCCGATGGAACGTACTCTGCAGCAGCAATCGTCACAATACGAACGCCAGATCCCGGCCACCGCATGCTCTATCATCTCTGACAGCGAGAGACAGGCCCTCGCACACTTCATTCGAATCATCGTTCGGGATAAATTTCGACAACTTCAGGCAGTGGGATCCCATCCACCTAGTCCAGCCCTCGCGGATGTAACCAGATAAGAAGTCCGGAAGGCCGTCACAAAACCCCTGGCCCATTCGCACCACCGATTCCTGAGGCCTCAGTACTGCATACGCAGCGGCATTGCGATCCCCTGCGCCACCAGCTACAGATCCTGCTCTGGCGGCAAGGTACCAGGCTATGCAACCATTCCGGGACATTGCCTTCGAGCCCGCCTCTCGGCTCAAGGTTTCCGAGCACACTCTCCTATCCGTCGTCTGCCTTAAGACAAAGTGGTAGCAAGGCAAGCACGTGGCGGACCTCGAATAACCGTCCGCTCTGCTACCACTGCGGCGAAGCGTGTCACGTATACTGAAACTGTCAATACCGCAACTAACTTTCTGCGGCTTCCGCTCTACTACCACTGCGGCGAAGCGTGTCACGTATACTGAAACTCTGATGCTCTATGCGCATGTTACGGTGAGCGCCCCCGCGAAATCAAAGCCTATCTCACGGGCCAACGAACTCTTTCGACTATTCAGCGCCACCAGTCCAGATCACCATCGCCTCGCTGGTCTATGTCACCCAGTTTGCTCTCGTCATCTTCCGCTCCTTTCAGGAGCCTGTCCCCAAGTTCTCGCAGAGGAAAGAGGAAGCACGACTTGTGGGTGTGAATCGCGGTACGGTTAACTGTAAAAGACCCTCCTTCTACCAACGAACCAACGAGGACCATTTCTGTTTTGAAGTGTTCTCGTCTCCCCAGATGAGGCTGTGTCGTGTGTGGTCCGCTGCGTTGCGTAGATCCAACCTTCGAATCAAGTAGCGGTTCCAGCAGCTCACACCGGTGAGTTGACGTGCAGAGAAGCCTGGTGGAGTTCCCAGGCAGCACGTATTTGAAAGAGTGCGGCAACGGGAATGTAGGCCATGGGAAGCGTGAGCGGCATTCCCAAGGACCGGAGCCGGTGCGGATTCCTGCCGCGAAACGGTGGCAGGGTGTCAAAAGGGTCATGCCCTACAACCCCAGGGGAGGCCTGGACGCCGTCGACTGGTGGCTTTAAGGGTAGTTGAAGCGCGGGCGGGACCCCATTGTCAAGGAAGCGTCGACGGCGTTCCTCAATGGAGAAGCCCGTGATGCCGACGAACCACGAAGACACGTACCCGTGGCTTCCCATAGATGATTCACTTGTTGAACTGCGCCATTGTAATGAGCGAGACAGACACAACCCCGTTCGTCGGGCAAGCTGTTCTATTCTTCCTTCTTCTTCCCGCTCGCCTACATATATATATATATATATATATAATATATATATATATATATATATATAATATATATATATATACATGACGCACATGCACAGTTGATGATGCGTGTGATATATATATATATGAGTTGAGATATATATATATATATAATATATATATATATAGATACATTGACGCATGCCACAGTGATGAATTAAAGGAGCTGCTGTGGCTGATACTCGATTTTGGGCTGGGAAGCAGAGAAGGGAACATGTTCGTTGCTTTCTGGTGAAACTCCTTCCTGGCTGTACGTAGGTCTTGTTTTGCTCGTAACATTCCTGGTGGAGACGCTGGGTACGTGTACTTGTACATCTTGGAGACAGCTACATCTCCCATAGCAAGAAGCAGCCACCGCCTGCGTGGGTTAACCTCTGAATTTGGCCCCTTGGACTCGACACCCAGAAAGATGGCAACTCCGATGACAAGCCAGGCGGTTCAAACCAGCGACGCCCATGGTTCTCTTCTCGCGCATGGTTTTCATGCGCCACAGACACCAAAGCCGTTCTATGGAGACATCTTCGAGAATGTTGATGACTGGCTCGACCACTTCGGTCGGGTTGCCATTATCACGTATGGGACGATGTTCGCAACCTGCGCCGAATTTACTTCTACTTGAAAAATTCTGCGAAGACGTCGTACGAGAACCAAGAGCGCTCCTTTGCAACCTGCCAAGAGTTTAGCCGACAGCTCCGTGACACCTTTCGAGAGGGTAGCAGAGGGCTGAACAATTCACATCCTGCAGAAACGAGCGGGCCGAACGAACGACTATCCACGTTTGTCGAGCGCATGATTCGGCTCTTCAGGCGCATGGACCCTTCCACACTGGAGGAAAAGAAGGTGCGGCATTCGATGCGTGGAGTAAAAGAACAGCTTTTCGCTGGACTCGAGCGCAATTCATCAACGACAGTCGCCGAGTTCTTCAGCGAGGCAACCCCGATGGAACGTACTCTGCGAGCAGCAATCGTCACAATACGAACGCCAGATCCCGGCCACCGCATGCTCTATCATCTCTGACAGCGAGAGACAGGCCCTCGCACACTTCATTCGAATCATCGTTCGGGATAAATTTCGACAACTTCAGGCAGTGGGATCCCATCCACCTAGTCCAGCCCTCGCGGATGTAACCAGATAAGAAGTCCGGAAGGCCGTCACACCCCTGGCCCCATTCGCACCACCGATTCCTGAGGCCTCAGTACTGCATACGCAGCGGCATTGCGATCCCCTGCCGCCCACCAGCTACAGATCCTGCTCTGCGGCAAGGTACCAGGCTATGCAACCATTCCGGGACATTGCTTCGAGCCCGCCTCTCGGCTCAAGGTTTCCGAGCACACTCTCCTATCCGTCGTCTGCCTTAAGACAAAGTGGTAGCAAGGCAAGCACGTGGCGGACCTCGAATAACCGTCCGCTCTGCTACCACTGCGGCGAAGCGTGTCACGTATACTGAAACTGTCAATACCGGCAACTAACTTTCTGCGGCTTCCGCTCTACTACCACTGCGGCGAAGCGTGTCACGTATACTGAAACTCTGATGCTCTATGCGCATGTTACGGTGAGCGCCCCCGCGAAATCAAAGCCTATCTCACGGGCCAACGAACTCTTTTCGACTATTCAGCGCCACCAGTCCAGATCACCATCGCCTCGCTGGTCTATGTCACCCAGTTTGCTCTCGTCATCTTCCGCTCCTTTCAGGAGCCTGTCCCCAAGTTCTCGCAGAGGAAAGAGGAAGCACGACTTGTGGGTGTGAATCGCGGTACGGTTAACTGTAAAAGACCCTCCTTCTACCCAACGAACCAACGAGGACCATTTCTGTTTTGAAGTGTTCTCGTCTCCCAGATGAGACTGTGGCATGGTGGACGGCTGCGCTGCGTAGCTCCAACCTTCAAGATCAACTGAGCCATCCAGCAAGCCCGCGAGGCAGCGAGGAGACAGGGTCTCCGGTAGTCCTCAGTGGAGGCCCAGGCCACGAATTTGCCGGAGTTATAAATACAGTTCTTACCACCACCACCTTTCCTTGAAGTACTACTCACCATATTATGTATAGCTTCCTTGGCGCTATGTTTAATCCTACTATACTATAGTGCATACACACTCCAGGGCACCTGCTTCAATATTGTAGTTTAAAACCTACAGCATTCTTTCATTTTTTGTAGGTCTAGACAATTGCTTCAACACGCATTCGCTTGTTTTCATGCAGTCTCAGTAAGCTAGATCTATCACGTTGATAAGAAAACTATAGATTTTTATTCGTGACAGGCAAATTTTCGATAAAAAATTTACAGATCTTCTAAAAGTAACGTCAGGTGGGCAGTTATAGAAAGCAGCAATATACCCTCGAAAGAGAAGTGAGAGAAGGTGTGTCATCCCATTCATTGTTAACTGATGATTATTATCTCGTGTTTAACGTCTCAAAACCACCACAAGATTATGAGAGACGCTGTAGTGGAGAGCTCAGAAAATTCTGACCACTTGGGTCCTTTTAACGTGCACTCTAATATGAACGCGTGAGCCTTAAGCATTTTTTGCCTCCATCGAAAATGCAGCCGCAGCCGCCGGGATTCGATTCCGCGACCTGCGAGTCAGCAGTCAAGTACTTTGGCCGTTAGACCAACGTGGTGGGGACACTCATTTGGTAACTAACCTGCTCAAGAAATATGTATTAGGGGTAATTTTTGTAATCATAAAATTGTATTCATTTGTCTTTATTCAAGTGCTTCTTCGTATCCCCACATATTCCAATATCTTACTTTAAAAATCCTTTTTTGTTCTTTCATGTATACCTTAGTTTTTCGCCTACGTTAACCGCCGGATTCTTGGCCAATCTCCCGCAGGGCAGGGGTAGGAGCCAGGACAGAGGAACAAGCAAAAAATCAAGCAAACAGTCCTATGGACAACCAAGCGAGAGCACCCAAAGGCGTAACGGGCTATACCGGCTAAAAAATGTGCCATCGGCGCGTTTGCTCCACATCCACCGAGAAATCGCCGAGTTCAGCGCCGACCCGCTGCTGCGGATCTTTATCACACCGGAAGAGAACGACATCACAAATATCAACGCCATCACAATAGACCCTAAGAATACGGTGCTCGAAGGCGGTTTCTTCCACTGCTACGTGCAATGCATCGACTTGTACCCACTCGAACTACCGAAGGTGAGCTCTATGACAACCGACGCTGCACGGGCTGAGTTCAACGAGTACATCTACGAACGTGTTTCTACCTGCCTCAGCTCTCTCAACACATTCATGTCACCATTGACTCCAGCCCAGTCACTGAGAAGCCTCCTCCATTCGATACAGTGGCTCCTGAGTGATGTGCAGAAGATCGTGGACAAGGCATTGATCGTTTCCAATCCATCCTACTGCACGAGACGTTCAGGGTCGCTGTGTGCGACACTGTGGAAGCTTGTCTTCAAGACAGTCCGCCGTTCGCGAGGACACTAAAAGACGTCGTGCTCGAGAAATTCACAGAGTTGTACGACATGTATGAAGGCGGGGTGAGGTCTATGCTGTACCTAACGGGAACCCTAATGAACGACCCAGCGGAATTCAATTCAACATTTATCGGTTCGAGAAGTTGCTAACGAGGCTTCAGGACTTGAAACAGAGAGTCGTCGAGAAGAAAGAAGTTCCCATGGTGAAGTGTGGCTCGTAATGCCAGCACAAAGTGCGATTTCATTTGCAAGAAGCCAGCTCTAACACTCACTTGCACATTTCACTTGCAAGAAGCCAGCCCCAACTCGATCGACATGGTCGCAGGTTGATCACAGAACGCTTTCCATTGTCCCACCAACATTTTAGAAAACAGGACAGGAAATGATGGATCCGGCCACGAAACGAGTAGCATCTTATGCAGCCGTCTGCGCAATTTTCTGCGAATCGAGAGATGTTTTTCGGTGCGATTAGGCATCTGCACGAACTTGGGTTGAAGTCCTCGTGCTGACCTGTGGCATGGCTTCTGCGCCGTGACTTGCGTAGTCCGTGACTTGAGCAGCGTTGTCGCTATGGGGCTCTCGGACGCTATAAAGTCAGCGATTTTTGAAGCCACGCAGCGTACTAGCGGGAGATCCTCGACGGAAGCCGTTCCGAAAATCGGAGACTACTGATTCAGGCAGTGCATGCGTCGCACGCATATCCTCTTTCGTCTGGTCAGATGAGATGTTATGAGACTCAGCGGAAAGACCTGACTCATTAGGTGGTAGAATGTTCAGTAGGATGGGTGCCGGTGCCTCTAAGTCGACCGGATGACCTGCGTTGGGGCCTCTTGCGGAGCGTTGCGCAAAGCTTGCCAACAGGGATCCGCCGGACACAGCTGAATAGTCGGGCTAGTGTTCCTCAGGAACTCTAAATACGACAGCAGAAATTCCTGTGCAAGGCAGAGTTACGAAATCGTGATTGTTCCCTATATTTTGGTCACGGAGAGATGACAGGATGGTAGGGGCTCGAATCGCATCCTCTAGGTCGGGCTTTTCCCGAGTTCCGTCCTGAGAGAAAGTCAAGTTACATGGGCAGGTGGCACAGAGAATCGGACCGAAAGCAGCTATGAGTTTGAAGCTCCACTCCGCCCATGACTGCTGCTTCCAACCTTCATATCGGTGCCACGCCGCTGCACCTTCCCGAAGACAGTCTATGGCCACATACCATTTCTGATTCTCTGTCCAGGCCGCGCGCATTGCTAGCGCGTTGACGGTTGCCACCCAGCTGTCCATTTTTCTCTCTTTGATCGAGCCCATCGATAGACGACACAACCCAACGGCTCATTACAAGGTGACCGGAAATAAAAATGCGCATGTTTCGATGCTTGAGACGTTAAGCGCCTCCTCGTCCATGAGCTCAGGGCCTGCCCTGCGTTTCGCCCCTCTGTTGACAGACGCTGTGGCTGTGGTAGCTTGATTGCTAGACGCGCGCTCTCGCTGCTGCATTTCTTGCAAGATCGACTTAATATCAGCTAATTCCTGTCGAAGAGACGCATTATCGCGCTCCAGTGATTGTATTTTGTCTCACGTTTGCTGTGACAGTTGCCTTGGTTGCGCGGAGAGAGAGAGAGAGATTGACTTTATTTAAACATATTCTGAGGAGGCTGAGAAAGGGCCATTCCGACCCTTAATTCAGCCTGGAGGCTCCGCCCAGGATGGCGCTGGCAGCCGAAGGCTTGTAGCGATGTCCCGGGCCCTCTGGACCGCCTGTAGTTGCAGCTTGTATTGATTGCTCTTGAGAGCTTCCTGCCAAGCCTCTTGGGTATTCAGTTGTGCTGCGCTATGGGTAGGGCACAGCCAGAGCATGTGTTCAAAATTGCAATAGGGATGGTTGCAAAGGGAGCATGTGGGCGGTGTGTCGGGGTCGACTCTGTGTAAGGTGGATGGTGTTATGTACGTACGTGTTTGCAATCTTCTGAGAGTTAGAGCTTGTGCTTTGTTAAGTTTTGGGTGCGGTGCTGGGAAGGCACGTCTTTGTCCCCGGTAATGTGAAGTGATCTCGTGGTATGTGACCGCTTTGTCCTGGCTGCAGAAATTCTCGTACCGCTCACTCATCGAGGGGTCGTTGTCCGCGGCGCGGCGTGTGAGCTCACGCGCCAGGCGGTTGACCTCTTCGTTGGGGTTCAGTGGTCGAGTCCCGTTAACTGTCCCAATGTGGGCTGGGAACCAGGATACATGGATTTGAGCTTTCTCTTCCTTAACAAGGGTTTCTTTGCTCTCGTACCCTCTTATTGCGTTGACGGTGAGTTTTCCTGTGCTTCTAGCTACTAGGCCAGCCGCGAACGTTCGTGCCGCCGTCTTAGAGTCTGTGTATATTGTCGAGTAGGCTTGGCAGCTTTGCAAGGCTAGCGCGATCGCCATTTCCTCTGCTTCGTGGGCATGGCTTGTTTGGACGGTTGCCGCGTTTATGAGGTTTCCGTCTATAAACGACCGCTATGGCAAACGCCTCCCTGCCATAGTAGCGGGCGGCATCTACGAATAGCGCGTGCGTGTTGTGTTTTTTTGCCTTGTTTATGAGCGCCCTCGCTCTGTCCTTCCTTCGCCCTTTGTTGAACGTAGGGTGAACTTTGCGGGGGATTGGCTCAACCCTAATGTGTTTCCTCACGTCATTACCAAGTTGTGTTCTTTTCTCTGGTTGAAAAATTGGGCAAATGCCTGCGTCTAGTAGGATGAGATGGCCTGCCTGCGTCAACGACAGGCGTGTGATCTGTGCCACTCTCTGAGCCTCGAAAATTTCTTCGGCTGTGTTGTGCAGACCAAGTTGCTCGAGTTTCTCGTTGCTCGTGCTATTGGGCAAGCCGAGTGCCGTTTTCAGTCCCTTGCGGAGCATGGAGTCGACCTTTTTGATTTCAGCCTTCGTATGTTTCAGAAACGGGAACGCGTATGCTACGTGACTTACGAGAAAGGCGTGATACGCCTTCATGATGTTGTCTTCTAGGAGGCCTGCTCTCTTGTTGGCGATTCTAGCAATGCCTCTTGAAAAATTGTTCGTGCTTTTTTCAAGGCGCTTGAGTGCTTCTTTGTTGTGGCCCTCCTTGGCGCTTAACGTTAGCCCTAGTACTTTGACCGTATATACTTGCGGTATCGTTTGGTTATTCTCAGCTTTGAGCACTACTTGCGGCTCGTCTTCGCCCGAATTCCGTCGAGGGTGAAAGAGCGTTAGAGTAGATTTAGTGGGGGACAGTGCGAGTCCAGTTGGCTTAAGAAATTCTTCAGTTGTAGTCAGTGCTTGTTGAAGGATTCCTTCCAAGGCACCATATGAGTGGGCACATGGGACCCAGATGGTAATATCATCCGCGTATATGGCATGGTGCACGGATGGGATTTGAGCGAGCTTCTCCGACAACTTGTGCATCGCCACATTAAAGATCAATGGCGAGAGCACTGACCCTTGTGGGGTGCCGATATTTCCGAGTCGTTCGGGTTCGCCGCATTACTCTCCTATGCGTATAGTGGCGGTTCGGTTCGCCAGAAAGCCTTTAATGTAGTTGTAGAGTTTCTCGCCTAGGTTCATGTGTGATATTTCACCCAGTATGTGTTCATGTTTCACGGTGTCAAAGGCCTTGGCGAGGTCCAGGGCTAATATAGCTTTGGGCGTGTGGAGGAGGCCGTAACATATGTGTTCTCTTAACATCAACATGGCGTCCTGTGTGGACAGTGCCCTGCGGAAGCCAATAATGTTGTGTCGAAAGAGCCCATTGCTCTCAATGTGGTCTGTGATACGGTTGAGTATTGCATGCTCAGCTACTTTTCCAACGCAAGATGTGAGTGATATGGGCCTTAAGTTATCGATGCTCAGTGGTTTTCCAGGTTTCGGGATGAGCGAAACCTTGGCACTACGCCATTCTTTAGGCACGGTACCCGTTTCCCATGCCTCATTTATCTTCTTAGTAATGATTACGATTGCTTTATCGTCTAGATTCCGTAGCAGTTTATTGTCGATTCCATATGGCCCTGGCGCCGATCTGCCATTGAGTTGTTGTAGAGCGTACCGTATTTCAGCTTCGCTGAATGGTTCGTCTAGCTTTTCTTGTGGTCGACCTCCATATGAGGGATTTTCGTTTTCCCAGGCTACTGATTTGCTTTCCAGTGGGAGATATTTTTGGCCTAGCGTTTTGAGGAGAGCTTGGGATCCACCACTATCCTGGGCGTGCTTGTGCACCAATCGTTCAATTTGCAGCTGGGTGCCACTCCTGGTGGGTTTGTCGCTGTCCGCCATAAGGTGTTTGAGCAGCACCCATTTGCTCCCCTTCCTCATCTTGCCATCTGCTTCGTCACATGTGTTGTTCTACTGCTGGGCGCAAATTGTCTTGGCGTGAGATTCAATTTCGCGGCCAAGGTCCGCGATTTTTGTGTGTAAGTGTCTGTGTAGCTTGTTTTTAAGCCACGCTTCTTTAAGTCATGCCTTTTCTGCAGCAAACTGGCCAGGTGAGAGTCCATTGCCTGGATGGATTCATCAGTCTCGACTTCTTTGGTGGCCTCATTCGCTGCCATTTTTAATTCATTTAAGAAAGCTTCATATGATAGTTCCGTATTGCCCTTCTGCTCCCGTATTTTACGGAACTGGTCCCAGTCTGTGATTTTGAATTTTCTTGGCGCTTTCGCCTCGTTCTCAACGGTAATTTCTAGGATGTAGTGGTCGCTACCTAGGTCTTCAGCGAGGTTATCCCAGGTAGCTCTGACATTCTTGGTGAAAGTTAAGTCTGGCATTGTGTCCCGCTGTACCGAATTACCTCTTCTTGAAGGGAGGGCAAGGTTGTTTATCAGCTGCAGGTCCAGCGCATTCGCGCTTTCTGCTAGCTTGGTGCCTTTGCCTTCGCTTTTTAAGTATCCCCATACGGTACTCCTGGCGTTAAAATCGCCCGCTACTTTGAGCGGATTGTCACCCGCCATTTTTACCGCCGAGGTAAGCAGTCTGTTGAAATCTCTTTTCTTATCTGATGGAGAACTGTAAACATTGAGCACGAAGATGCTTCTTTTAACAGCCCTGTGTGGTAAGATTTCCACCAGGACCATTTCCAGGCCTTTTTTGTATACGGGGGCGTCCCTTTCGGCGAACATTATGTCCTTCCGGGTGAAGGTAGCCACTCCTCGCGTCTTGTTCTGCTCGGGGTGCAGGGTCGGCCTGGCTACCCTGTACCCCTGTATGCCAATGCTTTTAGCAGTTTTGCTTTCTCCACATTCCTGTAGCAATATTATATACGGCTTTATTTTACAGGCTAGCAATAGTTGTGTTAGTGCTGCTTTGCGTTTCTGAAGTGAGTTACAGTTCCACTGCCAGATCTTATTCTCGTTACGGTCAGCAGCCATTTTGGCTTGGTAGCTTGTGTGCGTCGCGGCTCGTTATTTCCGCGAGATTGCGTGCATTGACTGGTCGGACTTTAGCTCTAGAAGGTATGCTCGGCACGCTTGCCGTAACTGCTGGTTTGTCCGCGCTTAGGCTCTGAGGAGCACCTGCCCCAGCTGGGTTGGCTGCCATCTTCTCCAGGCTCACGAGCCTCTGGTCAGCTTTGTCAGTGTAAGCCTTAAAGGTTTCCATAAACTTGGCAAGCGTGTTCGCCAACGTATCAATTTTGTCGTGGAGCTTAGTTATCACGGACTCGACATTTTTCAGTAGGGCTTCTTTTTCTATCGAGACCATCTCGATCTCCTCCGTCGTGTCGCTGTCGCTGTCTACGGCTTTGCGTTTGTGTGTGTTGTGGATCGTTTGTTGTGAGCGTGTTGTCGGTGGTGCCGGTGAGCTCGACAGATTAATTCCGTGACAGCTCTCTATTCTAGCTATTGAGGCCCGGAGCTGTTCAAGCTCCTTCTTGAGGGCCCTGTTTTCTTGTTCAAGCGCTACAATACGAGAATCGGGAGCATGCTCTGGCTGTGCCTTACCTTTGGGCTGGCTACTTGTGCTTCGTGCTTCACCTGCAACTCTGCTGGCCCAGGAGCCATTGTTCGGCTGCTGCTGCTGCTGCTGCGTGGCTGTTGGCCTCGTTCTCGATCGGGATCTGGAGCACTCCCGAGATGACAGGCGGTTGTCGGATCCCGACCGGGTCGAGGGGCGCCCTCCGGAACGAGAACGGCCTCTGGATCGAAAACGCCTTCTGGATCGGGAACGCCCTCTGGATCGGGATCTCCCCCTGGATGGAGAATGGTGATGGACGCTCGAGGCGTTCTCCCGTACCGGCACCTGGTTGTGGCAGGGTTCCTTAAACGTGACAGACGTTGGTGCGTCTTAACGTTGTTGTGCTTGCCACTCTTGCTTTCTGCGTCTTCTTCTCATTCTCACTATGTATGGAATGTGGAAGCGTCTTTTGCATTCGCGATCTCCGGTGGGGTGATTGCCATCGCAAAGCTTGCATTTCGGCTCGCAGTGATGCACGCCGTCTTCTTGTAGCGTTTCACCGCAATTGTGACATTTCTTGCTCGTTGCGTTTGTGTGCCGGCAAACATCGGCGCGATGGCCGACTCCTCCGCACGTTCTGCAAACATCGACTTGTCGCTTGTAGAGCGAGCAGGGAACCATGGCGGTTCCGCATATAACTTTGCTCGGAACGCACAACCCGTCAAAGAGGATTGCGACGACTTTGGTCTTTTTAATGCGTCTTGCCTCGATGGCAGTGGGATTTCGGTCGTGCACAATCAGGCGTTTGAGCGTTGCGTCGTCAAGGGAGAGGTCAACGTTTTTGATGACGGCCTTGCATGTATTATCGGGTGCGGCCACATATGCGGCAACTTCGATGGATGGATGGAAAAACTTTATTTCGTCAGAAAGCAACTGAGGATGATTCCGTGTTAGATGGCCATCAACCCAAGGTTGGCGGCGACCTGTGTGGCCCACTCCACAACCCTTAACTGGACGACTGGGTCTGAGCTGGTCAACACGGCCTCCCAGTGCTCAAGAGAGGGATCACGCATAATATCCACCGGCGGCGGCACTATGCTACATTCCCAAAGTATGTGATCATATGTTGCCACAGCCTGACACCATTTGCATTGCGGCTTAATCTCCTCCGGGTACATTTTGTTCAACACGTAAGGGTTGGGAAAAGATCGCGTCTGCAGTTTTCTCCAGACGCATTCCTGCGCCTTAGTCAACCGCTTGTGCGGGGGCGGATAAAACCTCCGCTCTAGTTTATAATGATTCGTTATGTCATGAAAGGACACCAGCCCATCTCTCGCGGACCTCCCCGGAACTGGCGGCTCACCTACCCGGCTGACGAAACCTCGAGCATTCAGGTGAGCCGCCTCGTTCCCAGGGTTCCCAGAGTGTGCTGGTACCCAGACAATTTCTATTTCTCTCATTTCTCGTCCCGTGGCCCCATGCAGAAATCGTGCGGCGGTCGCCGATATTCTGCCCCTCGCCAGATTTCGGATGGCTGTCTTTGAATCACTGAAAATCAAATCTGACTGCGAATTAGTTATAGCTAGCGCTATTGCCGCTTCCTCTGCAGTTTCCGAGGAGCGGGTTTTGACCGATCCAGAAGCGATCAAGCGCCCCCGCCTGTCCACCACCACAATCACAAAAGCGTCTTTGTCCTTATATTCCGCAACATCTGTATAGACTGCCGCTTTGTACTCGCCGTATTCAACGTGTAAAGCTCTGGCTCTTACCTGCCTGCGCTGCGTATGGTGAATCGGATGCATATTTTTGGGCAAAGGTTTTATGTACAGGGCCTTATGTAACTCTCGCCGCACCTGAATTTTAGTGTCCCCAGTGGGAGCCTCTGCTCTAATGCCAATCCTTTCCAATATAATCCTGCCCGCTTTGGTTGTCGAAAGCCTAGCGTGCTGCATCACCAGATGCGCCTCCCATAATTCATCCAGGGTGTTGTGTACCCCTAGTTTTAACAGCCTTTCTGTAGGCGCGTTGTTAGGCAACCCAAGCGCTGCCTTGTAAGCTTGCCGGATCATAGCCTCGACCTTACCTTTTTCTGCGGCATCCAACTTCATATAAGGTGTCGCGTAAGTAATCCTGCTGAGCACAAACGCCTGTACCAGCTTACAGAGTTCTTTTTCTTTAACCCCGCTCTTACGGTTAGCGATTCTTCTGATTAACCTGACAGTAGCATTAACCGTGGTCTTAAGTTTTTCAAGGGCCACCCTATTCTTCCTGTTAGTTTGCAGATATAGGCCAAGAATTCTAATCGTTTGAGCTTCAGCTACCGGCCTACCCCCTACCTTTACCTCTAACGGCGGTGGCGGAATATAGTGTTTTGCATGTAGCCCTCTGGGTTTGTCCCGAACCACAAAGAGCTCGGACTTTGGCTGAGAGCATGAAAGTCCCGCTTCCCCTGCCAACTCTTCGACAATATTAACTGCCTGTTGCAGTGTTTCTTCCAGATGCGCGTCACTACCCCTGGTTACCCATAGAGTAATATCATCTGCATAAAATGTGTGTTTGAGTCCCGGTATCTCCTCCAACCTCGGTGGTATTTTAATTAAGGCGATGTTAAACAGGAACGGTGACAAAACTGAACCCTGCGGCGTCCCTTTGCCTCCCAACGCGAATGAGTCCGATTTGATATCTCCTATTGAAATTTCTGCGGTTCGGCCCTCCAAGAATGATCTGATGTAGCGAAATGTCCTGACCCCTGGGCCAATTTCCGATAGGTTATTCAATATTGCCTCATGCGAAACATTGTCGAAAGCTTTATTCAGGTCAAGCGCCAATACAGCTTTGGTGCCCGTGCCGTGCCCGGGATTGACTACATCATGTTTTAACTGTATCATGACATCCTGTGTGGACAAATTGGCCCTGAAACCTATCATAGTTGGGGGAAAGATGGCCTTGTCCTCTGCATAATTCTGAAGCCTGTTGAGAACCACGTGCTCCATCAATTTGCCCACGCATGATGTCAGCGATATGGGGCGCAGGTTTTCCAAGCAGAGTTTCTTGCCTGGCTTCGGAATAAATATAATCCTAGCATGCTTCCATTGTGCTGGGATCTCCCCGGCCACCCAATACTCATTTATCAAGTCAGTGATCGCCCCGACCGATTTGAAATCTAGGTTTCTCAGCATTTTATTAGTAACTCCATCCGGACCTGCGGCAGACGTAGTACGCAGCTGCCCCATGGCAAACTCCACCTCCGCAATTGTGAACTCTTCATCTAGGTCTGAGTTTTCCACCCCCGAGTAGTGTGGTAAGAAACCGTCTACTCCATCAGTTATGTACCGATTCCGGAGTTCCTGTATAAACTCTCCAATTGTGCCTTCATATTGATGCATTAACCGAGTCATTTGCCCCCGTTGCGCCGATTTTGTTGCTGCCGGATCCAAAAGATGCCTTAACAGCTGCCATGTCTTTTTGCATCCAAACTGTCCATTCATGCGATCACAAATCTGGCCCCACTGCTTGGCTTGCAACTCAATTGTATAATTTTCGATTTTGCGTTCTAACTTGGCAGTCCTTCTGCGAAGGACGCCATTATGTTTTTGCTTCTTCCACCTTCTCAAGAGACTCGCGTGCGCTTCCCACATGTGTAATAGTCTCGAGTCAGCGGTAAACTCCTCCTGCTCGACTGGCACTTCTACCGTGGTATTACTTACATCCTCCTTGAGCGCCTGTACCCATGCATCTAGGTCATTAATTTTCCCATTTACCGTGTCTGCTCTGTTTTTCCTAAATCTGTCCCAATCTGTAATTCTATGCCCCCTCACTTTGTCTTTATGCTTCGCAGCGCTAAACGTCGTGGAAAGGATATAGTGATCACTTCCTAGCGCTTGTCCCGTGTTAATCCACTTTGCCTTACTGATGCCTCTAAAAAACGTAAGGTCTGGGGAGGTATCCATGCTTACGCTGTTGCCTATCCTCGTATGATCTTGCGGATTGTTTAACAGCGTCCAGCGCAGATCCCGGGCAACTTGCCAAAGCCGATTGCCCTTTGGGCTGGCTCGAATATAACCCCACTCCGGGTGAGGCGCATTGAAATCTCCTACCACTATAAGCGGAGCGCGAGCTGCTAACCGTTGAGTTTGAATCAGGAGTTGTGGCAAGCCCAATCCTTTATCTTTTGGAGAACTATACACATTAAGTAAAAACAGACTCTTCTCATACTTTCGTTTAGGCAAAATCTCAAGCAAGACATAGTCTTCCCTGCTGCTATCTACGGAATGCTGAATGGCAGTGATGTTGCGATGGACTAGCACGGCTGTGAAGACGCGTGATACGCCCCTTGAATCAGTTCCTGGCGCTGTAAATGCCTTAAATCCAGGTAATTTTACGGAACCACTAGCCTCCTGTAAGGCTATTATGTCTGGTTTACTGTCCAGATTTTGTACGTGCAACTGCAGGTTACCCCGCTTTTGACGAAAGCCCCTGCAGTTCCACTGCCAAACCTCAATTTGCTGGCGAGGCGCCATGATGAGGCACCAGGTTGACTAATGGCACTTGGCCACCCACGGGAGGCAGTCTTGCCTCCAATAGAGTATGAAGCTGCTGAAACATGCCCATGACCTGGGTTTGGGAATCCTTAAATTCAGTGGAGAGCATGCCGAGACGCTCCTCTATTGTGTCTAATCTGGCTTCGATCTTTTCGACTCGAGCCTCCAACCTATCCTGTCTTTTTCCTTGTTTGCCTACTTTATCCGCAAGTGTTGTTACATCCGACTTAAGACTAATGACCTTAAAAACAGGCTGTGGCATGTCTACTGGTGACGTTTCGGCTAATCGTTTTGCGTTAGCTACCTCATCCCCCGGCAGTGGTCTCTTCACTGTCCCCCGATTCTCCACTTCCATAGCTGCACTCTCCTGTACGCGAGCAGACGCCTCTTGCGTCGCTTTCTGTAGGCCTTGCACTGCTGGTGCCTGTGTCCCCTGCCGTTGGTCGTTTCTAAGTGCGCGTTCCATCTCTGCAATTCTGTTTTCCATTCTTTTAATCAAGTCTCCCTGTCGCTGAACCAGCGCTGCTAACTCCCTCTCTCGAGCGGTTTCGTTCTGGGAGGCCGTGCCTGACAAGCTCACCTTTTTGTTGGTGTCGCGTGCGCAGCTGTTGGTACTGGATGCTCGTTTACCATCTTGGCCGCCCCCGCGCCCTGGCAATGGCGGGAAGGAACTCGACCGGTCCCTGCTTTTGCTTCTGCCTTCTTTACCCCTCGGTGACCGCTCCGTGGCCCTCGAGGAACGCTTATCGTTGCCAGCTTCGCTCTCTCTTTCGATGCTCTGCTGCCGGCCTGTCGGTGGCTTGCGAGCCAGGCGAAACTTGCAGTTCCGGCTCCCTGTGTGATGCGCACCATGGCACACGATGCAGACCGGCGTGCACGTAGGTGGCTCTCCTTCTGGCGGGGCAGGATGGTCCTTCCCGCAACGGTGACATAGGTTGCTCTTCGGACGATAGCAAACGTCCGCTCGATGTCCAACTCGTCTGCAGTTGTAGCAGGTGTCGACTAAATTTCTGTACGGGATCACAGCGTACAGACAGTTCCAGTAAGTAATCTGCCGGGGTATGCGTTTTCCCCCGAACGTAATCTGAATCGCCTTTGACTTTCCCAGAGGTCTCGCGTCCAGAATGTCTATGCCTTCATTCTTCTTCAGGAATCCCGCCCGAACTTCTTCCACTGGGCATCCATCATAAGCATTATAAATCACTCCCCGCACGGAGTTCTCCAACGGCGCCACGAACGCCGAAACCGGCAGGTCACGATCACCCAGCTTGAGCGTCTTCACAGTCGCATATGCCCCACTGCGATTTATGCACGGTGTGCTCACCGTCAACGTGTTGTTTGTGCCATTAACCCGCACAATGTCTTCTTCCGCGGCAATCGCACTCGTTAGACGCGCTGCTGCTCTCAGTGCACATCCGAGTTCTCTCGCTGTCACAACACCCAAGTCCCAGTTCTGGGGCCTGTACACAATCTTGAAATCCGTAGCTGGCAACTTGAGAAACGGTCCGCGTTTCTTCCATACCGGCGCTTTCCCCCGCTTGACTTGCTGCGCTCCGTGCGTCTTGCGCCCGTCGCTGCCGGCCTGCGTCTCGCAAGGCTTACTCTTGGCGTTGTCGCCATGCCGAGTCTTCTTAAATCGGTCCTGTGCCTTTAGCACTGGAGCCCACTCTCCCGCTTCAAAATCTTCGGGTGTTATAGTCTCCCCTTCGACGTAGTACTCCATCTTCAGCCCAACAAGACCCACGGTCACCGGGCGCAAGTCAGACGCCGGGCGACGCGGCCCAGGCCAGGCTTGGCCTAGGAGATAGGCCTAGCCTTGCCACCGCGGGGTTGATAGGAAAATATCGGAAACTCCAAAAACGGGGACAAACTTGCCTATACGAGTGGTGTCCGTAGGTACAGGGCAACCTCCTGCAGACGAGCCCACTGACCGCAAGTCCAGAAAAAAGCGCGTCCGCCGATAGTCGGTCACCGGGCCGGAGCTCATGCGAAACACGTCCGCACAGCGTCTCACCACGCAACCATCTCCCCGGCAACTTCGAACGAGCCTTGGTTTGTGTGCAGTTTCTGCACGTTCACGTATGATGTGGCATTATTTTGGTACGGCGTAGAAATAACAATGATGTTTTGCATATTGTTGGGGCAGATCGTGTCTTCCCGTGCTTGTTCGTCGGTGATCTGGGCGGCCATGATGACGGCTCTCGCCAGCAGAACGAGGTCGACTCGGGCTACGTCCAATCCACCTCTGGGTCTCATAATTACCCTGATCTGGTCTTTGGGTAGGCGGGGTAGCCTGGAAGCGGATACCACACGGTGTAGTGCTGATTGTCTTTTTTAAAGCCCCTGGGGTGCTTCGGCAGGTTGCTGTGCTCGACCGTCCCAGCAGCCAGCTCCTCGTTCGGCGGAGTCGTCTGTCTTCGGCGTCCCATGGCGGTGGCCCATCCTGGTCCGTCGAAGATCTCCGCGCTTACTTCCATTCCCTCCACGGTTACGGTGGAAGGCATTTTCAGTGCCTGGTTGTCGACTGCGACGTACGGAGGTTGATCCAGTAGCTGCCGCGTCTGGCCGAGCCCTTGGCTACGTGTAACGGCCGTACTCCTCGCTAACCCTAGGTGTGGTTAGGGTTAGCGGGGACGCTCGCCGCGTCGCAACTTTAAAGTCAAAAAATATGTCTAAGAGTTCACTCACTGCCAAAAATGGCGTCTCCACTGAGACCGCAGAGCTTGCTTGTGCGAATAAGCACAAAGCCAAGTGATCTTGAAGCATAGAAACGACCGAAAACATTTAGAAAAGCGGGAGCCGACGTTCTCACGTCCGCGCTCCTCGACGCCACCTAGCGATCTCCACCCTGGTTGCGTGGAGGCATGGGCCTCACCTGTTCCGGCTACCTTGTCCGCCCAGGTAGGTTGCGAGTTGAAGCCACCTCGGGAACTCCGAGAGCGTTCCGTGGCGACGTTCCTTGGAGCAGCCTCAGCTGGTGTCTTGGTAGGAGCGGCGATTTCCCGGTCTCCGGCGTTGCTCGTAGCATTCTTCGTCTTGTGACCGCCTTTCCTTCTCTTTCTATGTCGCCTTCTTACAACGTAGGGAACTTGGTATCTGTTTTTGGAGGTACGGTCACCGGTGAGATGAGCGTCTCCACATAGCGCGCACTTCGGTTGCACACATTCGTGTTTGTTTGCGATGATCGAAGTCTCGCACTTTTCACACACTTTTTCAGACGGTCTAGGGCAGACATCGTGTCTGTGGCCGATTCGGCCGCACTTACGGCAAGTGTCAATTTGCCTCTTGTACAGTGTACAGCGTAGCATGTTGGGGCCGCAGTGAACATAGTTGGGCACTTTCATGCCGTTGAACAGTACAATCACGGTAGGGGTCTCCTTTATGCGCCTGACTCCGAGCATGCACCATCGGGTTTCTGGGTGTGACAAAAAGGCTTTGCAGCGCAGCTTCGGCCAGATCGGTGTCGATGCCTCTGACCACACCTCTACAGGTATTTCCCGGAGGTGTAATGTAAGCCGAGATAGAGTGCTTTTTATCTGCCAAGAATATTTCCTGCACTTTGCAGTATGCATTGGCATTTGATTCGGAGGGTGTGCTTATAACGAAGATATTCTGCATGGCGTTTGCACACACGATATCCTCCTCGGCTGCCACTGGGGGCAGCCTGGCAGCCATTAATACGGCTTGCGTGACCTTTAACTGACTGCATGTTCGCACGTCCAGCCCTCCCCACGGGCGGACGACCACTCAAAAGTGCGATGTGGGCAGGCGCGGTAGCCTGGAGGCTGCGGCAACCTTTCTCAGCTGGCTGTCTTTAGCGGAGCCAACGTGGGCTCCAGTTTGCCTAGCCGAGTGCGTCTCGTGCTTGAAGCGGGGTTATCCGCGTTCCGCTTTCTGTGGGCGGTAATCCAGCCGTTGGACTCGGCTTCCTCTTTGGAGATTTGCTCTCCGTCTACCATAGCCTTATGAGGCATGGCCTCCTCGGGGGTCGGCCGAACAAGCGGCAGCGCGTTCCGCGTTTCCGCGCTGCGGCGCCCGATGCCGTGTATAAGCACAAATAGGCCTAACCTTTGGTGTCGGAGAAAGGCCCCACAAAAGAGGTTTCAGTGGAACTACCGTGATTAATGGGGTATCCAGGTGTTCCTTGAAACTTCCCGGAGTTGCTCCAGTATATATCTCGGAGGTAAAGCACATCGGGCTCAGTTGAACAACGTCGGTTGGCGGTGCCGATGCAGACGCGTCTGCAAGCCACTCCACCACCTAGCGTCTCCCCCAGCTCGCCTCCTCTACTCCTCGTTTCGCGCTGCTTCAAAAAACCTGTTTTCTCCGCTCGGGGTGAACCAATTCGAAAAAATTTTGTGCCAAAATGTTCTTCGTCGGACACCCAACTACTTCAACTGTCTAACTAAAATTCGGTATAGGGCCTGGTGAGTGGCCCTTTAATGAACCCCAGGGGGTCGAAATTTCTGGAGCCCTCTACTACGGCGTCTCTCATAATCATATGGTAATTTGGGACGTTAAATCTCACAAATCAATCAATCAATTTATCAATGCATCAATTTTTTTCAATTTCTTTAGAAATATTTCATTCCCTCATTCCAAGACTTATATGTATTATTCGCTTAGTATGGGTACCAGGGCACAAAGGTATACCTCTAAATGAACAAGCGGATGTACTCGCACATTTATCATGTAATGGTCCGATAATGTCTATATTGCCGACGTTGGCTTTTGTTACTGTGGCACGTTTTGAAAATTTTGCCGTATCGGACAACTTCGCAAAGCCTGCGCTGTCAGTTTCTGAGTTCCCTCACCTCAATTATCGTTGGAAGAATCGATGGTGTTCCTCCAGAAGGACCGAAATCGCAGTTACCAAAATACAATGCCTAGTCCCCCCACTGAATTATTTACACAGGTCTGGACTGGTACAGTCCCCTTCATGCCTCCATTGCCATGAGGGTGAATTTCTTGATCATTTCTTTCTAACGTGCAGATTATTCACCAATCACAGGAAAAGACTTCTAGACGAACCGCTTCGAAGGTTGAGATTAAATTTATTCCTTACGGTTTTTCTTTCCTTTGGGGCTACCGTGCTGGGTTTTAGCCACAGGAGCGTTTGCGAAACCGTTTGCGATTTCCTTCGAGCGAGAGACGAGAAGAATATAATGCTAAAAGTTTATCGCTAAAAAAATCAAAATCAAGCATATTCATTAAAAACTTGACATTTCGAAATTTTATAAACATTTTCTTTTAAATAGCAAGACACCGTTCATTTTATGGTCGATCCCCATGGTGGGTTGCGACAGGATAAAAGGGACAAACAAACTAACAAACTTGAGGTTGATGGGCTGACATTTCCTAATGCCTTAATCGCCGCTAGAAATTTCACCGAAAATACCGATAAGTATAGGGGCAGTCTTAATGAGAATGACCAGTATATGGTGAAGGAGAAAGTACCATAGCCACATTTCTCTTCGGATTTAGAGGCATCTATGCAGTTTGTTACATTTACCCCTCTAAAAGCTTTTATGTAAAACTATATAAAATTTAATAATTAACAGATATCAAGTTCGAAACTGTCTCATCAGACGTTTTGCAAATCACTCTACAACCTCTCATTGAAATTTTTCATCGACCTCTGTTCTTTCAAAAGTTACTTAATTAAACATCTGATTAAATATAATTTAGAACACAAACAAATGGTATGAATAACTCCAAGCAACGGTCAGCAAAATGCAGTTGGTCGCATTGAAGTTGCGTGTGTCGGCATATTTTTAAACTTTGGTTAAAAATAGCTGGGGCACCCTGCATAGTATTCGAAATGAACGAACAGGATTTTGAATACGCACTTACTTGAAAATCTTCGCAAAACCTTCTTGGCCCCTTTAAAATAAAATAGGCGAAGTGACTGCTTGATTAGCAAGTCCTCGTGACTAGTTAATATTTGAGGATTCACCTTTTAGTGAACGTAACTTTCTTGCAGTTAAAACCTAGCTAAACTACCTCACCATAATATTTAAGGATGCCATGAAATTTTAATTGATCCAATACTATTTAGCACGTTCTACGCTCAGTAGGGTTGAGAGCTGGGCTAGTTGGTGAGACATCATTTAACCATATGGTGTAGTAGCGCAAGTTCGACGGGGACAAAGAGGACAAGAAGTAGCGAGTGTCGTGTTTTCTTGTCCTCTTCGTCCCCGTTGAATTTGCGCTACTACACCATATGGTTAAATGACGTTCTACGCTATTCTGAGATTTTGAGATATCCAATGATACCAGGACTGCTATTCGCAATGACCCTCAGTGCAAGTATCCAACCAGCAAGGGACGCCCTTCGGCTGAATTCGCATGCGCAGTCCGCGTCATACAAGATCGTGGAAGGTGCAATGTAAGATGCTGTTCGATGTTGCTGGAGTAACGGCATTCTGCTCTACCACAGTAGAGCACTATGTACTCTAAGTTCTTAAAAGCTTTTACCAAACACACAGAACGTCGCCCGCGTCCCACAAGAACGCGGGATCTTTCCAAGTGCGCTGCAAGGACTGAGCGCACCGGCGGGCTACGGTGCGTGGCGCGCACGATCGTTTGAGGACAAAGCGCGGGCAGAGACCGGGAGTGTAAAGAGCGTACACCAAATTGTGCATGCCAAGATAGGGGCTTTTTCGTGATAACGACAAGTTTTGTTCGCGAGTTAAGCAGACTACAATTTGTAGAGAAATGCGGAGAAGTTGTAGGGTCTTTATATTACGATGTAACACACTTTCGATTAACCATGCAACAATAGGTTCCCAGCAATCCACCTTTGTTCGGAAGACACGGCTCTTATAGCCCCTCCTGAATAACTCTATTTCCAACAGTGTATTTGCGTTTAGTACAAGCTTTACCAACCACCTTACCTGTTTTGCTACTCAACCAAGTTCGTCGGCTCACGGGGCAGTCAAAGCCTTCTTGCGCTTTTGGGGGATACGGTCCTATAAAACTCTTTTGACTTTAGCATAGCAGCACTACTGTATACGCGTCAGCCTATGTACTGAAAATTTTCTCCACTCTTTCCTTTCTAATTGCTCGATCCCATCTTTATACTGCCTTTTCCCATTCCCCCAGTGGAGGGTAGCAAGCCGGGCATGTGTCAGGCTAACCTCCCTGCCTCCTCTCTATATCAAAGAGTGGATTTGCCGATCCCTTTTTTTTTTGTTCTTGTGTATCTACTCGGTGACGTGTTTTGTCTCTTTGTAAGAGAAAAGGAAATAAAACGTCAAGAAGCTAAATTTAGCGAGTGTTGCACGTGGGTATTCAATCACTTGCTACTCGGCTGCCGACAGACAGCAAAGCTGGGCACGATTTTGCTACTTTTATAATCTCTCGAATTTGCATACGTCCGGGGTATTCACCAGTTTTCTAATGTTTCCTAGCTATCTTAATGTTCAACGTGCTTCGGAAATTCTTTTATGTCACCGCCTGACAATTCCATTTTGAAACGGTGCAGAAGACGTAAGACGCAAAATACGACCACTGAACGACAACCGAGTGTTCTATTCAAACGGAAAGGAAAGCGAGGGAGGAGGAACAGCACATGCGTGGTATATACCAACTTGTGGGGAAAACGGGGTGCCGCCTACACACTGGACTGCGTGAGCGCCATAGATTTTTTAAAGGATACGCCGCGCTCCCATTTGTCAGCCCACAGTGCGCTCCGTGGTCGCAAGCTAAACTTTGGCGGCATGAACACCGTTTCGCACATATGAGAGAGAAAGCTGAAGCTTTCGCTACTTTCAAACGTGGCAACATGTGTGTTAGCACACATTCCATTGCATTTATCGATGGCAAGCTGAGTTATTTGGGCAAGCCGCAATGGTGTTACCAGCCTGTGTAGTATTTGTTTTGTGCATGGGTTGTTATGCACAATTTCATTTTGATTATTGCAGAGATTGTGCGCACTTGTTATGTTCATCCTTATTTTACTCAGTTTTCTGCTTGGTTTTAATAAGATACTCAGTTGTCAGCCGGCGTTCGTGTATTTTTGACTTAATTTGCGTCTCTCTTCTTTTGCACAGCTTCAAATGGAACCCAAACCAACCAGGCCAACTCCCTTTATATCACTCATGACTTGGCCCACACTCACTTTGCCTTCCCACAACTGTGCAATAAAGTGGTGATTTAATATTAAATACAGAAAATATTAGAGCAATTCTTAGGACATTCCCAGAAGAGATGACCAGTTGTTACAATCTGGCGTAGGTCCAGATACAAAGATCCGAAGATCCGGGCAGTTACTCCGCTATTACTGCCCCACGTAGAAATACTTAGCGTTCAACCCAGGTTTTTTGGGGGTTCGTGCATACGAAAGAGAAATCGACGAGATCGATTGTTCCTAACAAATATTTATCCTACGATTGATTGTCGCGTCTACTCAATAAACCGGACGGGTATGTTCTCCATCTCTACGGGTGCCTTGAGCACGCAAGCCCTCACTGCCGAAAGGAAGAGGATCTTGAGTGGGCTCATCACAAATTCGCCCAAGAGGACATTGATCAAGTTGCAACGAACCCACGACAGGCTTCGACGGTACCCGTAGGTAAGTCCATAAAGTACGACGAGAGCTGACGCGACCGTTGATGCAGACAGGCAAAGTATCCAGGCGAACGCGGAGACCCACGTGGGGAACAGCGGTTGCTGCGCGTTCTCGTTCAAGCGTTCACGAGGCACTCGTCCCGTCTTGCTTGAGTCCACAGAACTGTCCGTGTCGCGCACCCAGTCTTCCACGACGTCATCGACGTACACCTTTGGAACGGCGGGCTTTCGGCGATACGCCGGTGGTCGGGACTTCTCGAAGAGAAATACCACGAGGAATGCGAACGGCGTCACCAGGATCGTGGATTGCAAGGCAATGATCACTTCCCGCCTTGCTGGAATCTCCAGTAGCGTGTACAGGAAGAACCAATTGAAAGATTCGTCCTCGTCGGCGTCCAGGCCATAGAACATGAGGCTTACCATCATGCCCGTCGTGACGAGAAGGAGCGCGATCGAGGCACGCTGCCTGCGAGTAAAGTTGCTGGTCGGCAAGCGGCTGAATATGCTGAAGATTAGGTGCTCCTCGCGAAAGTAGCGAATTATTCTCGCGCTGAAGATTCGCCATGGGTTTCTAAGAAGCGATTCGTCAGCCGCTTGGAACGTGAACACGGAAACGCCCGTGCGCGGATCTGGCACCAACGGCTTGTCGACGATGAAAACGGTGCGCGAGGTAGTCTGGAGGTCCCTTACGACGACCGTACTCAAGTACCAGGAGCCTTCGTCACCCTTCAGCTCGACGGTCAGCACAATCGCTTCGATGTCTCCGAGGCTCGACGGATGGCTGAGGAAGAACCAGTCTCGGCCACCGGCCTGCAAAGCGAGCGGGTTTCGCGCGCCATCGCGAAGCACAACTTGCCGGGACTCTTCTTCGGATCCTTGCACGACGAGAAGGACCCGACTCGTCGTGCCGGATCCCTTGAGGAACCAGGTGTAGACGGATATCAGGTATCCGAACTCGTCTTCCTGCTGGTTCTCTGCGAGGTACTCGATACCCGCAGCGCCTTCGTCTTTCGCGTCTTGCTTCCACGCCCAAGCCATGACCAGCAAGTAGACGACCCACACTGTGCAAACAATCACGCTCATCACAACGTTCGTAGACATGGTCAACAAGAGGTAACCCAGGTCGGTGAAGTCGATCGGGTGTGGGGCGATGAAAAGTCCACCCGCGAAGATGGAGTTGTGCTCACACGTACAGTGAACAAACTGGTCGTCGGAATCCATGAGGACCCGGCATCCTTCACTCGCATAAGCGTGTTCGGTATCGTTCCAAAAGAGGCAGCTGTAGATGAACGAGCGCAGCATGTACGTCACGCTGTTGTTGTCCACGCCCCTTGCGCGATAGGGATCGAGAAGCCTGGTTTTTGAATAACTAGCGAGCGGAAGAACAGCCAGTGTGACCACCGTTGGTTTCCCAACGAATTCCATTCGGTTCTCGTTGGGCACGTTCGCGGTCAGATGAAACCGGTTTTGCTCGAGGAAGTCGAGTCTAGATGGCGATCGATCGTGCGCAACCGCAGTTATTACTCTTCTCTCCTTCAAAGGGAAGACGTCTATCTTCAAGAAGACGCCCGCTTCGGTCACGTTAATCACGTGCATTGAAACGTTCGAGAACGATGTGTTATACCTTTCCGAGTCGAACTGCAGCGGTGTTGGCCTTCTCAGGTAGCTCTCCGTGGGCGAGTTTACACTGATTTCTGCGGTGCCTCGCACCACCTGTATTCCCACAGCCTGGGTGTTGGCGAGCTTCGCGGTTTCGTGGCATCTAAACGGATTGGATGGAAACACTATAGCCGTCTGTGCGTCAGCGTTACTTTCGGTGCGAATCCTCGTGCCATCGCTCGTGCCAAGGAAGCCCTGGCGCTGCGCCTCGCGAATCCACACTTCGTAGTCATTGGCGTTAATGCTGACGTCGTTCTCATCCGTGTCCACTAGGCGTGCCACACCAGCGGCCACTTGAGACGTGCTCTGGACCAACTTCTCCGTCGTTGAACAGTCAGAATCAATCTGCGAATTGAAACCAGATACGGAGGTCGCTGTCAATTTCTTTAGTGCCTGTTTGCACGCTTATCACATCGAGCATTATAACAGAAAAATCTGGTGCCAGGAAAATTTTCTAACATATACCCATGCACTAGCCGCAATAATTGCTTTAAACACTCAATTTTGCGCTGAGGGTCGTAAATAAAGGAAGTCAACTGTCAAACAATGTAATGCCGCCGCCACCTCAAAATATGTGTAAGGTCTCATATTGTGTAACTTCTTTCTCTTTTTCGTTGTGTTAACAGTTGCACTTGCATGTGAGGCGTTGAGGTGTACATAAAGCGTATTTTATTTTAAATCTATGTCTTCTTTGTACAAGTGCACTAATGTTTTTTTATTGCTTTCGTTTATCCTGCCATTTGTATCATAAATTTTCATCTCACTCGAGCGAGATTCCGTTAACATAGTAGGAGCATTCGTAAATTATTAAAAAAAACTTAATAAGTGAGCCAGCGGCTACTTGTTTCACACAGTACCCCCTATGTTTCGTAAACTGCACAAGTAATGTGTTCTATCCTAAATATTATCGTGCGGTCACACGTATATCGGGCAGACTGTAAGGATAAATCCGCTCTCGACACTTAAGATATGTCGCACCAGCAAGGTCGGGAGTCATTCTTACGTTTCTGTAAAACGTCCGCGCCAACCGAGACGTCAAGTTGCATCGAGCAGCGGGAAGAACAATCGGTGGGGGAACCTCCTTTAAGTTTCCCGTTCGGCTTATAATAAGCGGATCAGGGCTTCTTTTCCCACTGAGTCACTTGAAGAATTTTCAAGTCGCTTGCAGCAATTTTTTTAAAGACGATAGTCTTTTTGGAGATCTTCGATGCAAGATTATTGGTCTGTTTGTTGGTCTATCTGTCTTTCTGTACATTTCTCTGTTTGTCCACCTCTAACGGTACCCTAAACGGCACCAAAGTGGCCAAACGATACCCCAAACGGCCGACCCCATCCGCAGCGCCCACCAATATTGCTCTACATTCAGCGTTATTACTTGAGTGACTGTCAATTAAAAAGCAAATATTGCGCATATCTGAGGCAGCCATAAAAACACGTCACTATTCTGTATGTGTGTCTCCTACTAGAAATGGCATATATAAGTAATTTTAAGGACCATAGCGTTTATCACGCTGCGCTGACCATGCAACGCTTGCACGAAAAGGCAAGTGCTTCCAGCGCTTTGCTAAGACGACACGGTGGTGGCACCTACCGGTTGCCATGCGTTCTACACCTTATCACCTCCGAGACGGGCACGCACGCTGCTCGCTTCGTTTTCCAAGATAACTGCCAGATAACGCTCATGTCTCCCGTGTTACGTGACTTGATGCGCTCATTCGCCTCCATTGCCCGCTCGAGGCACTCTAACGTAGTGCCTCCAGAGTACCAATCACCAATTTTCTTGCGCAGAACATCAAACAAACGTTTTTGTTCACTCTCTCTAGACGCAAGACTATCTTCTTTCGACGACATTTCCAGTGTAACATGCAGATACGGGGCCATTTTTTAGAGGAGGGGGGGGGGGGTATTTGTAATTTACAGCAAATATAGTTATTATCACGCTCACCAGCTGCACGTTTGTTATTTATTATTAGCGCGAGTGTCGACAATTCAGCGCGAGTGTCTCACGTTTGCTCGTCCATGGTCGCAGCACAGCACGATAAATCATTCCCGTCGAAGAAGGGATTGCCCTATTGTGCAGTAATGCTTTTTGTGAAGACACGTATACAGTAAGGGTGAAGTTAGCTTTGAGTGCACATATTCTAAACTTTGTAACCACACCTATAGCAGTGCCCAAGATCTCAGTTGTCAGCTATCACGTTTGCCCACCACAGTGATCTAGTGATTAAGGTGCAGCTCACTGACCACTGTATTAATCACTGGTCACTGTATTACATCTCGACCCGGGCAGTCGCATTTTCGAAGGAGGTGAAAACGCTTGAGGCCCGTGTACTTGAGACTTCATCAGCCTGACCACACCCAATGTCGGCCTAAGGCCTCCACCACATTCCGCCAATAAACGCGATCCTGTGCTTTCTGCTGCCACGATTTACCTGCCAACTTCTTAGTTTCGTCAGCCCACCTAATTTTCTCTCTCCCTCGGGGACGAATTGCAGGCGTAAAAAGTTTGTCTCTCGCGAATCAGAAGTTCATGATAACATCCGGTTTGCAAGACACAAAATATACCAAGTTCACTCACACGCAGTTCACATTTCACCCAGCAGGTTAAATGTTCATATAGGCACTTCAGTCTGTTCCTTATAGCGCATACACAAAGGACACTAATGAAAGTTAACCCCTCTTTCCAGGAATTTCAAATCTACCATTGTTTAAGTGGTGCTACTTGTGATGACCATGATTTAGCGACACGTATAAACCCCCTCCTATTCTTTTACTTCTTTCTTTTTATTTATTCTCTTAATACCTCTGCCCCTTTACTTATACAATATATTACAGTGGCCCCCTATAGGACCTACAATTGTTCATTCGCCATCTATTGCTCAGAGTGGAGGAGAAGGTACGAAGCCAGTACAAGCTAGTGCTAATAAAATCTCCTAATAGTCGTGAAGGAGGCAAGTTCTCTTTTTGAAACGTCAGCTCGTGCACGCAACCAATGTTTAACAAATTTTTCATGGCCATTGCTGTGTGATACAAGAGTTACTCACATGGAAATTTCTGGGTACTTCTGCTGGCGTTTCCCGCGGCGTTGGAGTTTTGAGATCCAGCAACGTGGTTAGGCCTTGAATGAGACCTTCCCCGATGTTTGCGGTCAAGTCCGCGATCCTCCACTTGCTCTGGTCGGAAGTCAGCTCGACGAAGGTGCTCGCATAGCTGTTCATCAACTCGATCACCGCGTTAGTCGCGTTTTCCGTCGTGGAGCTCACGTTGTCTGGCACGAGCTCCTGGATCACGCTGACCGCATTGAACAGCTCGCTCTCTGTACTTACGTTGCTGCTCTTCAGGTAGCCGACGTAGTCATCTAGGAAGGCGCGGTTCACATCGCTCCCGTTACGCTCGCACTCCTTGTAAAAGTTGGAATTGAGCAACAGGGAAGCACTTTTGATGTACGACAGGATGGCGTCCGAGCTGTTCTGCTGGCTTTTCCTCGCGTACTCTTCGACAGTCTCCGGGGTCACGTCGCTGCAGGAGCCAATTTCTACGACGACAGGTATCGCGTCGTACACCGACTGGCCAACGTCGTCGTTGACGAACACAACCACCGAACAATTGGATACGTTGCTGCGTGGCAGGACGCCCGTGAACGTGCCATCGTCGATGCTGGACTTGATGTGCGTGCAAAAGAGCCACGGCTTTGGACGCTCCAGGCCCGCGAACATGTCGGATGCGTGGCTGCAGAAGTAGAAGCCGTAACTGAGCGTTCCTCCCTCCGGATCTGCGAAGCCCACGCAGTCGACGTGAAAGATGGTCTTGACGGGGATGCCTTTATGTGGAGTCAGCTGGCAACGGCCTTTGACGGGTGGGAAATTGCTCTGCTCTCTCAAGCCCTGCCTCTCGAAAAGTTCGGTCGTGACGTCATAGCGGATGTCTCCGAAGGGTCTCTTGTTCCAAGCACTTGCCGAGATCCTGCAGTCGCATTTTAATAACATACACAGCTGTGGGACAGCTCCTACACTCTACGTGGCCAGGATTGGGGGACATGATCACGTAGTGACATCTCTCATCGGTGACAGGCATGGGCAGTTGTAACTAAAAAAAACAAATATGCATTTTTCGCCCGTTTTCCATTCAGTTAAGGCAACACGCCATCTACCGCCGAGAAATGGCACCACGTTCAGATGCCCTCATTTCCTTGGCATAACGCTTACCGCATTCTATACATGCACATTCAGTTAATAATATAAGGCTAGGTACAAATACTGTGAAATTGTATCATGATACGATACAAAATTCTACCGCAAGATTTGGATCCCATGTGATACTTTCCAATTGAATCCTAAGACGCCTCGATAAATATAAATACATTAATATTTATGCACAGGACTGTGAATAGTACCCAATGTTCCGACTAGTGCCTAGTCTGATGTATCGTAAGCTCACATGTTATAGTAAGACAACAACACTAAGTTCACTGGCTATTGAAAAATTCAATTTGTAACGTTACAATATGAGCATGCCCAGGGTAGTTCAAATATTTCCTCAACATCAAGTAGACATAACACTGAAGTCACGTGGAATGTAGGTATGGAAATTCTAGCCTATTCTATTAACGAGAAATTTGGCCATTGCGCAAGCATGCCTTCTTTTACGTTGCTCTAAAAAAAGCTTCAATGTTTATACAGCTTTGTCTGAACGACACAGAGTGTCTCGATTTTCACTTGCAACTTTTAGTGTCCTCGGCCTGGTGGTTCTGCCAATTCTTTGGTTGCAAAGCTTTTTTTTTTACCACGTCGTGAAAGATAGCCACAACGGGTGTGGTTTCCAGTCTGTCACGATGGGGCGGGCGTAAAAGAGAGTGTGTTATTAGATTTGTTTATCTAAAGGTCTGCTTTCGCGTGTCATAATAAACTTGGTAGTTTGCAATCGTCGTAATAATCTCATCGTTGCCTGTCTTTTTTAGCGCAGCTATGAATCAAATTAATCACGTGACTTTGGCGATGCGATCGTTCGTCGACCATGGGAACGATGAGTAGTACACAAAATTGCACATTTTTTGTTTGCGGAGTTCGAACGTATTTGTGGCTTTGTTTATTGCTGCGTTTTGGTTTGGTTTCAAATAAAAGAACCAATATATGTGAACTTTATTACCTGATTTGAACTGGTGAGCCTAAAAGGTCACGGGTGGTGAAGTGCCACTGCTGAAGAGTAGCCGACTGTCGGTTCATGAGAAAGCAACTCCTAACCATGTGAAGCTAAGCGAGGCAGGAAGTGCGAAGAGTGTACAAATGTGTGTACTATCTCTCATTCCAATGCCGACTGAAGCACCGTGTGTTGCAGCTCCCATGGGCACAAGCATGAGAGTTCCCTCCAGTGTAGCTACAGGAAACTGTACGCCTTTGACCGCTGTCCTGTCTGTGCCACGGCTGCCACATCTAAAACCCGCGAGTGGGCCCTGCGCATGGCCTTGGTGTAGCACGTGTAAAGGCCCTAGAAACAACTAAAGTACCGCCATTTGCGTCACCATGCAGGCTCTTCCTTTCCCCTGTTCTTAGTTGCGCCTGGTACTGCCGTGGAAGCGCCATCTTGTCTCTACTCTGTCGCTTGTTTTCTTTAGCTTCCACGACGACGCGGTGAGAAGGAGTCGCCGCAACGGCATACCCTCCGCCGTGAGCTAGGAGAGGGCATGCCTGTGTCCATAGTTTCTTGCTCAACGCTGTAAGGGTGCTGTTGCAGCTGCTGAGAGAGGAGGCAGAAACGAAGGGGCCTGGTTATGGTGGCTAGAAAGAGAGGTGTCAGCATCATTACAGTGTACTAGAATAGCATCGTCCCGGCCGCGCCTTGAAAGGAGGCGTACGGGTATTTCATTTCGCCGCGGAGCGACGTGCAATTCGCCACCGTGATCGGTCGAGAGCGCTCGCCAGCCGCTTTCTCGTGTGCTCGCAAGTCGCAACGTCTGTGCTTTGCCTATTTGGACTTGTTCGGGATCAATACGTGCCAATGTGACCATGCCACAGTGATGGGTAAACAGCAAACACACTGCTTCGCACCTGAATGCTATGCGGGATATCTTTCGGCTTGCAAAGAAGGGAAGAGAGCGTTTTTCTTCTCTGCTCCCGCCGACGATGAACGGAGCAAGGCCAGAGAGCGTGCGATTCCTCACGCTGACACACCACTGGAAAAGAACTGCGTTGTGTGTGAAGCTCATTTCGACGAACGATTCATCGTGCGTAGCTACAGGCAATCAACGGGTTCTTAGCAACTTGGGAAAAAGCTGTACCTAAGGAGGGTGAGTTCCTGGGTGAATCAACTGCCGAATGAGTCCGCGTCTCTCTAACCAGCACACTTTCCATCCTGCACTATGTCACAAAAACCTTGGGCTATAAATACTTGATGATGTCTTGCCTCTGCGAAGACGCGCTTAAAATATTTTTTTGGAATTCTGAAGCAGATGTCTGGCTCACATGATCACCCTAGATCGACACAATTTTTTTATCCCTGTGCATTGTCTTAGTTTTCACACTTTGGCACAGTCACCCTCCAGTGGAAACATACCTTCTGGAACCAGCCGCTAATCACAATCATTGTTCACATCTCTTGCCCCATGAATTGGCGCTCTTTGGTCATCAAAGGGCCCTTGCGCCACAAAGCACCAAACATCATCATCACCTTCTGGAACTCTGAGCAGCTTTCTATGTCCGAGCATCCACAATAATTTAATAAAATTGCAGAATAAGCTGGATTAGCTTCTAGATGTGGGGTGCCTCAATGAGGTTGATGAAATGATTGTTGCTTGTGAATCCCTCGATTCCTGACCGGACTGATCTCAATGGACGCAATAGTGACTCCCGGAACTGTTATTACGTCAGTGGCCATGTGGCCCGGAAGATTGTGAGAAATACGAAGTGCAACGAATGTAGCAGGTTGTTGCTTCACTCTGAAAATTCCAGCTTGCTTCCGGCAGAATTATGCCTTCTGTACCCATCCGAGTTCTTAACAGACCTGGTCAAAGCTATGGAAGATGCATTCACCTATTACTTCAGCTTCAACAAGTTGAAAGTGACAGCATAACGGACCTCATATCTTGCCTGTCTGTGAAGAGGTTAGATATGGTCGGCTGTGAACACCACAAACTGTAAGTGCCAAATCAGATAATCAGATTCTTTACACTGACCAGAACGCATTTTCTCGTTTATGAAGAAAATGCATCCAATCAAAAAAAAGAAATTGAGACGTATGACTTAACTGTCATAGTTTTCACTCAGCGAACAAGGTTTTGTTTTATGTTATTGTGCATTACTCACAGTTGTTTCTTGTGATTTTACTATTGTCTTGTTCACATTGTTACAAATCTCCCATTAACAACTGTGATTTCACTGTCTGGCTGTTCTTCACATATGCAGAAATCAATTTTTTTCGTGAACTGGTTATTGACTATATGTACGTTTTCCATCTTATCTCAATCTCATGTCTGTATGTACGCACATTGTATCATCGTATATTTACTGTTCTTTTTAGCAGCCTTATTCACTCGATTTAGCTGAGCGTCGTATAACCTGTTCTCTTACCTTATTGCATATGTTGTGTTTATTTTTCATCTTGTTTTTGGCTTTCGTGAAAATTAATGCTCTGCTTGTAAAATTAGACCGTGATTGCACCAGTCATAAAAATAACGGTTGCCGATACTTTTACGTGCATTGAAACTTCACGGAGAACACTGCGGCACCAAAGTGAAAACTGCAAGCACTTTGTTTTGGTGTGAAGCTCACGGCAAGTCATATGAATCTTTATTTTGTAAGCTTCGTGGTTGATATACTACGAAGGTAATTGATAACACTAGTTTTCATTGTCAATACATGCTTTGCAGCGCACCGCCAGAATTGTGACAGCTAGACTTTGTTATAATCCGCAGGGTAGCGTAAAATATTTGCAACGAAAAACTACTGATACGCACGAGCGGGCGCGAAGAAGGGCATCTCGAAAGCGACCGCAGCGCCGCCGCATCCGGATGAATTGGTACTCGCTCTCCGGCGCGCCGATGCTGACACCTCTCCTTCTAGCCACAGTAGCCTGGTTCGTGCGGCTTCATTCTTCTTTTTTTTCTAACACGTGGTGCTATTACGGCTGCCTGGCGGTGGACGTGACCCCCAAAAAGTGTAAGTGAATTAATGATTACCGATTGCTGTCTGTGAGTGGCCTCGCCTTCAAAGCATGATCTGTTAACAACGTTTGCTCGAATTTGTCAATATGACAAGCATGAACTTGGTTTGTTTGGGAATACCGGCTCAAACGAACGAAAGCCTGCACGGTACCTGTACAGTCCCGACCTGAAGACGTGTCCAGCTGGCAGCAGGAGCACGGCCCCGCGCTGCTCGGTGAGCCAGCCACCGGGGCCACTTATCGTCCACGTGACCAGCGGGTAACGGGTGTCCCACACCTTGGTGCGCTGCGGCCGCGCCTCTATCACCAAATCCTCGCTGCTCAAGACGCCGAACTCGCAGCAAGGACACGACAGCACCATCTGCGCGCGTCACGTCGGAGGCAGGCTAAGCCTCCCTCGCATAACACAGCAAAATACCGCATGAACGAACGCCAGTTAAGCCTATACTCCTACGTGGCTGATACATCAATGCTCGGACAAGAAGAGTGTTGGTCTGTATGCTGTGCGTGTACTGCCCTCCATGATGGTCGATGCTTTACGCAGCAGCGTAAATGCGACTTGTAAAAAGCCACATCTCGTACCTCGGGTCATTTTACGTAGCTATATTATTTAGTGGACGCTTGAAAAAAAAAGAGCACGTGAAAGAGCCACCACACAGAGATTGAAGGATATAGGATGGTGCACTACTAGAAACCTAAGTTCCTATCAAAAGCGTAAAGCTATACACGCACACATCCCAAATAAAGAAGATTAATAATCAGGCATCTGCCTAACACGTATGCTTATCAAAAAGCATGAGGTGCGTGACGTTCGCGAGAACCTTATCGATAAGTATGGTTAAAATGAGGGCGCCTTACAGTGCCTCACAGTGATGAGGTGCAAAAGGCAACGATCGCAGTTATGCCTTACATGCGCAAGACTTCGCACCATTCTGAAAAAAAATCCGGCATATCCCACGCACTGAGGGAATCAAGTGAGGAGCAGCGTACATGTAAGTCCAGGCACACGTCTTATGCGTGTCAACTTTTCATGTTATACCGTCTACCATACAGGCTCCTCATACCGCACGCGTCACGCAATACCACTTTTTTCTGAACATCAATGTAGCGAAATGGCCATGGGCTCGTCGCGAACGTGGCGTGCAGATCAAACCATGAATGACTCGAGATCGATCGTTCGCATACTACCGCTTTTCACGTGTCTTTCACATGCAGTCCGTCACGTGACTCAACACCAATATTGGTGTATATCGAGCGAGAAAAATGAATTCGAGCTCACCGTAAGTGTGGTATCTGAGTCAGGCTCTTCATGCCGTGCGGGGCATCGTATTTTCGTTGCCACCTGTCTGGTGCGTTCACCATGCAGTCGCATTGCGCCACCCCAACTTTCGTGTGTATCAAGCGAATGAGATGGCCACGAGCTCGCCATGAGCGTACCATCACTTCCCGCTCAAAACACGCTCACCGATTTGTCCGGAGTGGAATACAGTAACATTGATGAGTGAAAGAGCAACACAAGTGACAAAAATAGAGAATCAAAGAACAAGGGAAATATTTTGGGAAAAAAAGAAAAAGATGAAGCAAGAAACGGAGAGACAGAACTGTAGATAGCTCGTGAAAGAAAATTAGAAGCAGAAACAGAAAATAAAAATAAACAGAGGCATAAAAAAGAGACTGGGAGCAATGGCGAACGAAAAAATAAGCTGCCTAGCTCTTCGCTTCCTGAAGGCTTGGCACACTTAGTGCATAGCTTCGATACTTTTTCTCCAATAGATAGTATCCTGAGACTAAAGTAAGAATAAAGCTAAAACCAAATTTACTTTTGTCTGTGTTGTGCACAACTTTTATCAAAATTACTCACTTTTCCACAGGTGGCAGATGTACAGACTTGTTGTTCTCCATTCTGACTAAGCAAAACGTGAGTGATATCCTGAGATTCACTAAGTTATCTGAGTTTTAATGTTCTTGTACGCCCTTTGTAGTAGATTTCATCCATTTATAGCACAGTTCTTCCTACCAGCAACTCTCGCCTTGCTTTTCATGCATGATGACTTCATATAGTGAGTCGATAAAGCTTTACTCGCAGTTTTGCTCACACCTTACACTGCGTAACAGATGGGACGCACGTCGAGGCTTCGCGCGAAGATCTCTGCGTACCTTATCGTCCTCATCACCGGGAACCCACACGGTTATTGTGGCATTGTCGCTGTGGCCGTCAGCGCTGACGTGCAGCACGAAGCGATACTCTTGACTCACGCCGTAGCGCAGCTCGTCCGGTATCTCGATAACCTGTGAACATACGTAGACACTCGTGTTTATCCCGTTTGCCTACATCACTTCAGTGCGCAACGCATATGTAGGTCGACAAAGATATCGAAATAAATTCTGATAGCGGAGTCGCAAAAGAACATTGTTTGTTTTAGGTTGATTGATATGGGGTGTTTCACGTCCTAAAACCACCATATGATTATGAGACAAGCCGTAGTGGAGGGCTCCGGAAATCGGCACACCTAGTGGTTCTTTGGCACCCCAGGCCAGTCGACCTAGTGGACTATTCGTGGTTCTTTAACTTGCACCCAAATCTGAGCACATAAGCCTACGGCATTTCCGCCTTCAACGAAAGAAAATGCAGCCGCCGCAGCCGGGATTCGATCCCGCGACGTGCGAATCAGCAGCCGAGTACCTGGTACACTAGACTACCACAATGGGGCAATGCTTTCCTGTTTTTTTAGAAAGTATGTTCCAATGGCAGAATGAGAGCAGGGTTTGGCCATTCTCCTGAAAGGTTCTGAGTGGACCCAGGGTGGGTGTCCTCCTTCTGAGCAGGAGAGATTGCTCCGACGAAATTGGCCGAATGGACAGGAACTCGGCTTGATTACATTTTAGCGGTATTACATTTTAGCGGGATGTTTGTCTGTTTGGAAGCGCCGCCAGGTCGCGTGTTTTGGCAGTGTTGGCGCACAATATGACGACTGGACAGATCATGCAGCATTCATTGCTTCCGCTGCTCGATATCAGAAGCTGTCAAAAATATCCAGTTCTTACACAAACGATTCATTGAATAGTGGTAGTGACACAAAGACTGCTGCGTAGGCGCGGAAGTTCAAGAAAATTCTATTGTGAAATTAGCAGAATGGAATAACAGCACGCTAGGTATTCGGGTCAATTCTCAAGCATTTACACTTCCTTGATGCTTCTATGCTTACTCCAGCTACCAGTGGCACATATTGTATTCCTGTGGCTGATTTGTAAGCTGTGCTGTGTAGAGTCGCGTGCTCGCTCGCAGATTTCATAGCCTGCTTCGTCTCTGCCACTGGAATTCATGATTAGTGTGGCGGACTTTATGACAGTCCATATAAGGCCTGCTATTGAATACCTGCTGGTCCAGCTGCTTCTTGGCGAATGCTTGGTACAAGGATCCATTTTTGTCGCACTGTTCGCAGCTCCAGTTGTAGAAGAGGGGTGCGCCTTCAAGGTGCACTGAACCGCTGCCATCTGCAACAGCCGCGATTCGATTAGTTTTTCATAAGAGCATTTATTACGGAAAGCTTATTCGGTCCGTGAAAAAAAGACAAAAAATGATTTCTCATTGAAGCTGTTGAATGGTCTGGTGGCAATCATATGCAGCGAGAATGGGCTTTTACAGGATACGAATTGCACAACCAATTGAGGTCGCCAAATACCAAATTCCTGGGCTTTCGCTTGTGAAACTGTGTTCTGCCTTCTAAGAGGAAAGTAACGGAGACTTCCATGAACGTACTTATTTGGCGGGATCACTGGCAATTTTCTGCCATCAGATGTCCATTGGTCCCGACCTGTCGTCGCTGTAAAGCTTGTTCACTTTTTGCTATGCGTACAGCATCGCATCGTCGCTTGCCTGCTTTATGTCAGAGTGTGGTGTATTTGTCGCCTACGTCGTTTCGGGACAACAATCGCTATTGCGACGTAATTAAAGAAGGCTTACTAAGGACTAGCGTCTCGGCGTCTGAGAGGAAGGCCATCGGCGCCCCGTCGATTGAGGCGTAGACGACGCCGTCAGTGGCCGTCAGGTAGCCAACGGCCAGGGACTCGATCAGAACATCTGTCTTGCCGCGCCACATCTGACGAAGCACAACCTTGGCCATCTCACCCTTG
Source organism: Rhipicephalus annulatus (assembly GCA_013436015.1). Classification (NCBI taxonomy): domain Eukaryota; kingdom Metazoa; phylum Arthropoda; class Arachnida; order Ixodida; family Ixodidae; genus Rhipicephalus; species Rhipicephalus annulatus. The sequence continues at coordinate 138,652 of WOVY01012807.1, read as the reverse complement.
CGAAGGCAGCTGCGTTATGAGAAAAAATTACAAATCCTTTGACTTCCTAAAACTTACCTGTGACGCAGTGGACGACTGAGCTGCGGTGCGCCACGGAGCATCCTACAATTGCTGCCGCTCTATAGTCTTCCCTATATAATGCTACTCTAGTATGGTAGTTTACCCCTATCGCCCAGTCGGAAAATAAATAGCTGCTGCATCTGACCACCACTTAGGTCCAGAAAAGAAACGTGCAGGCTTACAAAGAAGGCTAACTCTTAAACTGGTGAAAATGCAGCGAGCAATGCAAAGAAAAATACGTGTATCCTTAATAAAAGAGATGAAGAGAGCAGAGTGGGTCAGGGAATAAACGGGTGCTAAGTATATCGCAGTTCAAATCAAGAAGAATAAACTGACATGGGCTAAGGCCGGTATCGCGTAGGCAGGATAACCGCTGGTTATTGATTTGATTGATTGATTGATTGATTGATTGATATGTGGGGTTTAACGTCCCAAAACCACCATATGATTATGAAAGACACCGTAGTGGAGGGCTCCGGAAATTTCGACCACCTGGGGTTCTTTAACCTGCACCCAAATCTGAGCACACGGGCCTACAACATTTCCGCCTCCATCGAAAATGCAGCCGCCACAGCCGGGATTTGAACCCGTGCCCTGCGGGTCAGCAGCCGAGTACCTTAGCCACTAGACCACCGCGGCGGGCAACCGCTGGTTATTGATCGGGCCCTGTAAAACTTTCTGAGCATGATCGGAAAACACTGCCGATCGGTATACTGAAAGCACTCGAGCCAAATAATGTAGCGCTGCACGCGGCCTGTAATTCGCGACAAATTCTCAAAGTTAGCTGAATTTTTTTTCTCTTCCCTCGACGAATGCCGCTAAAAGCTCAAAGATCACTGGTCACACTCATTGCATTAGCTGACTTTAACATGGCGCGCTCTGTCATTACTGGGTCTGACGTGGGATACCGCAGCTTCTCGACGCATGCGCGCGAAATAACACTTTGTGCAAAGCTGCATACCTGAAGAAAAAAAAAGTGCTCAACGTCCCGAAACGCGCATGACTAGTTTTTCTTCCGTGTCATCCCTCGCTGCTTAGCTACTAGTGCTTTCGTCGACAAGATAAAGAAAGAATGCAAAGTGCAGTGTGCGATGAATCTTTGTAACTCCGCTCGTATTCACCACCGCTTAAATGCTTATGATGATCATAAACATTTACACGGTGGTGATTTCATGGCGCGTTAGCTCCTTTCGCGAATCCATTGCATGGCTACTCGTTATGGCTGACGCCTCACCAGCCATGTGTGACAAAAGGGCTATCAAGGTGAGAGGTTGCTTCATTGCACCCGAACGGGATCAGTGCGTACACCAGCACGGCTCCACAATATCAGACTCTCCGCGACGCCCTTGTGTCCGAAGTGCAAGGAAAATAGTGATATATAACACTATTTACTTAAGTGTCGTGAGCTTAAGAAGGAACAGCAAGGTTTACTTGAGAAACTGCAACGTTTAGGCTCGCCATGTTATAGCGTGACTGATATCGTGTTTCCGCGTGGTCACTCGATTTTCAGGAAACAGCTGTCGCGACTTTCGAAATTTTTGACTGCTACAGAGCTTGTATGGGACTGGCGATGAGTGACAACAGTGTTTGGGGTATGGTGCAGCGAGATAGAGGTACCGGCACAATACTACATGTGGAATAGCACAGAGGCCGCCGGCTTATCTAGGCTTACGTCGCGCTATGCACGATGTTTACTTTAAGAGCCTGCTCACGCTTGGTTAAAAATCAAAAGGACATAGCTACAATTAGCAAAAGGGGAACCGGGCGAGGCAATTGCCTGCGAATTATGCAAGGCTAGATCCGTTGGCTGCCTACAACATCCTAATCGTACTGGATTCAAATAAAAGAAAATCACCTGAGGAGGGAGACAGAAAGCTGCATGGGCAAACGATATCAAGAAATTTGCGGGTATAACGGGGTAGCAGCAAGCACAGTGTCGGCTTGATTGACAGAGCATGGAAGAGGCCTTTGCCATGCAGTGGGCGAAGTCAGGCTGGTGATGATGGTGATAACTCTAGACCACCTTAACTGCAATATAAGCAGGTGTGCAGTTTGCGCTACCCTTTGAGACGAACTCTATAGAGAAACAACGGTAGAAGCTCTCTCAGTGAAACATCGCAAACCCTCCACCTCTTGCACTATTATTGTTTGTAGAATTCTTTCTCCTGCAGAAAACCCTTCGTAGGTAAGGATAAGGTACTTAGTCAACTCATTGTTTACATCCTTGTTAAGCCAGCTCATTCTTGACATTCATGACATCGTTGTCCCGCGTTAATCGCTGTCACGCTAAGATTTTTGGTGTAATCTGAACAATCCAAACGCCCAAACGTCATTCTTTTTTATTCGTGAATAGGGTAAACATTCTTCGTCAAAACAGCGATGTGGTGACTGCACATTTTAATGCTCTGTTTGTGCTCTAAATTGCGAGGAACGCATTCTTAGTCATTTCTTTCACGTGACCACAGTATTCCTGCGCAGGCATGGCATCGGTTTTTTCGAGTGTTCAGTTTTGTTTCAACACGCTTGCTGGCGCTCGTCATGTGCCCTTTTCGTTTTGTGTGCATGTTGTGTGCGCGCTGGTTTGCAAGTGTACGTGTTTTGTTAATAAGTCGCAGAACATACCGAAATATTTGCTCGTAGTGGTCGTGTTAGCTCTATAGAACAAAACTCATATATACCCACCTAACGCGCGATATTTTATTGCGATAGCAATCATATGGACATTCTCGGCTGGATATTACCGCCGGCGTCGATGGCATGCACCGTATATGTATAGGTATCTATATATATGAAAGCGCAAGAAAAAAAATCTAGAAAAAAATACTCCAGTGCACAGGGAATCGAACGGGGGACTTCTGCGTCGTGAAAGCGACCCGTTAGCCACTGAGCCAACCCGGAGCACATCCTTTACCTTTCAAACAGCAAGCTACTTATAACTACCCCTTACCGCTGCTCCCAACGTCTATGCTCGGCGGCAGCTCATTCTTACATTGGTGCGAAAGCTATGGAGGCGGGCTTCCGCGTTTTTATGTTGCTGCGCAAGTTATACGGCAGCTTTCGGCTGATTGCGGCTTCGCTCGCTGGCATCGTTAAGCCATTTATAAAATTATATACACGCAAGTGTTAAATGAAAAAAAAATATTTCGATAGTTCGGTCTACATTTTACTGTCGTATTACACAAGTAAGTTTTTTCTGGATCACTAAAGTGTGCGTTTGCGGCCGCACACCAACGAACTACGTCATGGGCGCCAAGCTTACTTTTGAAAACTATGCCGGTGCCGTCAAAGCAATGCAAAAAAACAGGAAAGGAATTTTCGCAAAGTGAACAACCATCTTCAGCATATCACTTGCCACAACTGTTTAGGTATCATAATAAATAAGGTCGCATTTCTTTCGGTGAAGCTAATGAGAAAATTTTCGAAAAACTTAAGTACTATTTTGTGACGAGTTAGCAGGCATGCGTTCTGTAGCTTGCACATCGCTGTTAAGAAAAGTTCTCGCCCAGAATAGCCCTAGTGTGTGCCACTTCCTCTTTCCTTTGTCGTTCGTATACTTTTTACTGGCTCAATCTTCCAGCGTTTTGTACCATTGTTCAATCAAATAAATTGAATGTGATAGACATGTGCCGCCACATGCACACGAATTCGTTTCGTTTTTCCTGTGCTTTGCGCACTCACTCCTTGCTAATGGTGACCCTGTAGATGCAGTCCCCTTGCGAGCACGATTCGGGCGGGTTCGAGCTGCCGCTGCATTGGACCAGCGGGGGTTGACTCGTCTCGCCAGCGTAGAGGACCACGAACTGCACGTTGGTGCTCGCCTGCAGGGGTTGGCTGCAGCGTTCGGGCACCCGCGAACGCACCCACACCAACGCGGGACGTTTGGCGCTCACAGCAACCGGACGCCCGCACGGGCCCAGGCCGTCCACCTGCCAGAAAGGCCCATCCAGATCAGCACGGAAAGGTCAGTGTCTGCTTAACACGCCACAAATTTATTTAATTATACCAGTTCAGAAACTGCCTTCCGAAAACCGGCAATTCTGTGGTCGATTTTACGGAGGCCTGCTGGTTGTCGAGCCATGCCCCGCCGCGATGGTCTAGTGGCTAAGGTACTCGGCTGCTAACCCGCAGGGCAAGGGTTCGAATCCCGGCTGCGGCGGCTGCATTTCCGATGGAGGCGGAAATGTTGTAGGCCCGTGTGCTCAAATTTGGGTGCACGTTAAAGAACCCCAGGTGGTCTAAATTTCCGGAGCCCTCCACTACGGCGTCTCTCATAATCATATAGTGGTTTTGGGACGTTAAACCACACATATCAATCAATAAATGGTTGTCGAGCGCTGTGGGAGCAATTCTACAATGCACGGGAGCGCCACCCTTCTGCACGCAAATTTCGGAAGCTGCGCAACACCGCGCACAGCGCTGTTGTCGTGTCGAGCGTTTGGCATTTCAATATGCACACCTCCAATCTTTCGGCCAATCATTGTTCTTCAGAATTTCGATGCATGGTGCTTGTGGGGAGTGTCGCGAATTGTACGATTGAAAAACTGAACACGTAGGTGTTTTGCGCCGCATCATCACGACAAATTAACGCGACACAGAAAGAAAATAAAAAAACAAAGCACTGACGTGAAATAATTTATTGGGGCATTTTTTGTCACGCACATACAGGGAATCAGTCTCTATAAAGCTCATGTCAAAATAAGATATGTACGCTGTCCTTTATCTTGCATGTTCACGTCTAAGATGTTGCGACTCTTTGTTTGATAAAATGACTGACTGTGAACTGGAACATCACTAATAATAATATTAATAATAATAATAATAATAATAATAATAATAATAATAATAATAATAATAATAATAATAATAATAATAATAATAATAATAATAATAATAATAATAATAATAATAATAATAATAATAATAATAATAATAATAAATCATTCGGTTCAACATCCGAAAACCCTGATACGATTACCAGAGACGCCTTGGTAGAGGACCCCGGAAATTTCGACCACCTCGGTGTTTTAACGTGCACTTTTGTACTCGATCCTCAACTATTTTCGCCTCCATCGAAAATGCGGCCGCGATTCGACCGTGCGACCTGCGAGTCAGCAGGCGAGCTCAGTGATGACCACTGGACCGTCGCACAATTGTCGCTCGTGGTTACAAGCGCTTTCCTAACATTAGGGAGTTTTGGAATAACGTTTGCAGGCGCTGCGGGCATAGCGGGCGCCATATCAGTTTAAGAATAGCGTTTGCTGCACCTAGGGAAACGTCTAGGGACTTCCGCCCTGACCGCCAACCTAAATGCACGGAAGCTACAGCACTTCGCGGGCCGCGATCGCCACGCGCTACTTCGAATTTTCTGTGAGCGGGCCGTGAACGGTGACTCGCGTTACGACGCATGCGCAGTGGCAGCGACCGCACCGCAAAGGCTCGCGGTGCGCTATTCTAAAACACCCTATTCTTTTTTTTTAAGAGTGAAATCGCTCACCTGAAGCCGAGGTCTGCAGGCATGCGGCTCATCGACGACTGTGATCTTCGTGATGCTGAAGAACTGCACGTCTCGGCCCACCCGAGGCCGGAGAGACGCCGTCAGGTAGTACTCGCCCGCAAAGGCGTACGTGTGGTTCAGTGTCGGACTGCGGTATCGCGTGACAGAGCCGTCGGTCACCGTCTTCACCTGCATTTGCGTGCGTTCTTTTCTCATACCACATTGAATCTTCTTCTCGTGTATCTTACACCCTGGCGTAAATTTTAAAAAATCAGAAGAGGACGCACATCTTGCCATAGCCGATAGCTTGTTTATGGAATGCTTCCTTTATTTTGAATGAGTAATTAAAGTACAATCTTGAAAACACATTAAAACAAACGTGAAAGTATCGTAATTGCTCTATTCTATGGGGTCGTCTCAGAAACCAATTGAGCGGCATGCAGTTGCGATTTGAGTAATCGCACGCACAGATGAGGAATAATGAGCAACGCTACACGCTCAATAAAAAACGGCATTAAAGATCTTGAACGCGCGATTCATAACTATCGAGCCACTATGATATATGATGATTGATATATAAATTACAGACAGCCTCATTCATTGCATAGTAGGGAAAGTGGGGCTGCGACTCAGGGTGTCTGCAAGACCAGCCCCCATACATTGACATAATAAGAATGGCACCCCCCCCCCTCCTCTTGACGGCAAATTCTGCGCATGCCTAGGGACACAGCTCACTTCTAAGCCGCCTTTTATAAGTGTTAAACGGACATTCAATCACCAAACTGGGGTGGCCTACAGTGAAACTTTTGCCGGGGACATGGTCGTAGGCAGACGGCCCAGGAAGCGCCAGGATGTCGCCCCAGGTGTAGTAGGCGTCGTAGAGAGATACGTTGACGTGCTGAGGGTGCGCCAGCAAGATTGCCTGGAACTCGTCGATTCGGGCTCGAATTTTAGTATGCTCGTACCTGCGCGAAAGTTGGTTTTTACTGCAGCATATTCATACCGAACACGAGGTACAGATGTGGTTGTAATCCAACAGCAAGCACATGTTAAGAAGGCAGAATCTTATAGCACAAGTGACCGTTGCCTTGAGCCGCGAAAAAACCTGAGCATTTCCCCGAGGGTGAACATGGTTAACTGCGAATGCACGGGGTGATGCTATGAGGGATATTTATTAATTCGCACTATTACATTTATTAATCACACTATGGTGCCTTTATGGTGTAATGGTTCCTGGGAGTCGCAATTTGATCACACGGGGGAGTTTACGTTAACTCACTGGCGAATGCCAACGGATTTTAACTTTACTCCCCCTCATAGCATCACCCCGTGCATCCGCACTTAACCATGTTCACCCTCGGGGAAATGCTCAGGTTGTTATCGAACCACAGCCGGTCACACACGGCGCAGCTGTGACCGAAGCTGCGATCCACAAAGTCGCGTTTGAAACGCGCGTCCGGACGAGCAAAGTCCAGGGCTCGCACCCTCTCCCGCGCGGCACGTTCACTGGCTCGAACAGCTTCGGGAACGTCCACTCGCCGTTGACGATTGCGAGCGGCGTCTTGACGCCGGCCTTTCTCGCCCTTCTCCGCCTGACGCTTGCATTGTCGTTCCGCTTCTTGGGCCGCGTTCGCGGCTCGATGCTGACGCCTCATCTCGGCCTCGCGAGCGCGCAGTTCACCATCCGCTGCACGCTTCGCCCGCTTGTCCTCGGCCTCGCGAGCGCGCAGCTCGGCATCCGCTGCACGCTTCGCCCGCTTGCACTCGGCCTCGCGAGCACGCAGTTCGGCATCCGCTGCACGCTTCGCCCGCTTACGTTCGGTCTCACAAGCCCTTCGCAGCGCCGCCTTGTCTTCCAACGTCGGCGAAACCACCGCGGTACCGTCACCTCCAACGACGGGTGCAGTGCTGGCATTCGGTTCTACTGCAATCGTTGTTGATGGTAGCGTTGCCTCCGGGACATCCATCGCACGACCCACTCTCGACGGGAGACTGAGAGAGAAGGCGGGCGCGCGAGAGAGAGGAGTGCGCGCGCAGCTGCAGCGAGCGAGGAGAGCGGAGGAGCGAGCGAAGGGGGAGGGGGTATAAGGCGCGTTACTGACACCGATATCAGCGTCGCGTCCGTGGCTTATTCGGTAGAGCGTCGCGCTGCGGCCCGCCAAGTCCTCTTTCTTTTAAAGATAGGGAGAAGACTGCGGACGCCGCCGACGGCGGTGGATGGTTTGGGGTCGCTTATAAAGTGTATTCACACTTAAAATCGCAACGCGTTGTGCTGTTATTTCACGAGCATCGGCAATTCAAAGTTCCAAAGCAAAGGTGTCCGGCCGACCGGCGAGAAGCAGCCCTTCTATCTGTCGGCCCACCTGAAAGCGCACATCTTGAAGAAACGCTTCATCATTACTTATCACCAGACGTGGCTTCTAACAAGATTTATATTTTTTTCTTTCTCTATTTTACGATGAAGTTGCGAGCCACCTATCCTTATCGCGGTTGCGTCTAAAACGTGGTATGTCTGGGTGTTCTGCTGGCCACCCATACTTTCGAAAATCAATTGTGCTTGGCACTCTTTTAATGTTGGCGTCTCGATCAGAACAGCGCCGCGTGTCCCTTCATTGCTTGTCGGGCAACCGGTAAGTCGTCCGAACTTTTGTATGTACATCTAAACAACTTTCAATCAAGTATGACACAAGTGATACGTGATTCACGCTGCTGTATGAAGTGCTGATTGATTGAATTGTGGGGTTTCGCGTCCCGACACTACCATATGATTATGAGGCCATGCGAAGTGCACTTATTGTAATTTACTAATAACTAATATTAATAATTATTGGGGTTTAACGTCCTACAACCACCACATGATTATAAAAGACGCTGTAGTGGAGGGCTCTGGAAATTTCTACCACCTCGGGTTCTTCAACGTGCACTCAAATCGCACATGGGCCTACAGCATTTCCGCCTCCATCGGAAATGCAGCCGCCGCAGCCGAGATTCGATCCCGCCACCTGCGGGTCAGCAGCTGAGTATACCTTAGCGACTAGACCACAGCGGCATGGCTAACAGGAAAAGAAATCATTATAAAAGAAGTAAGAAATGAGACGGGCGACTTTTGTGAAGGTGTCAAGGAGACGTAGGAATTTGGGCAATTTTCTATTTCTGAAAAATCTGTGAAAAATATGCTAAAGAGATGTCACTAAAATCTAAAGGAGATTTCAAAAACATCACAAATTAGTTCAGCGAAAACAAACGCAGCTGTGAAGGAAAGCATATATTTATTTTACCCGGTTGACGGAACGTTACCAGCACATGACTAAAGTTACTCTTCGATTCCCCCAACGTATGCTTGAGTTCAACACTCAATTACACAGTCATCGACAATCGCGCAACTAATTGTCAACAAACGCCCTATTACTGAACATGATGGTCTAATTTGCTGAGAAAGTTAGAAAGTTGCGAAAAAGAATAAATCCGACAAGCGACCGTGAACATCATCATCAACATCAGCCTGACTACGTCCACTGCAGGACAAAGGCCTCTCCTATATTCCGTCAGCTAACCCGGTCCTGTGCTTGCTGCTGCCATTTTATACCCGCAAACTTCTTAATCTCATCTGCCCACGTAACCTTCTGTCTCCCCCTAACCCGCTTGCCTTCTCTGGGAATCCAGTTAGTTACCCTTAATGACCAGCGGTTATCCTGTCTACGCGCTACATGCCCGGCCCATGTCCATTTCCTCTTCTTGATTTCAACTATGATATCCTTAACCGCCGTTTGTTTCCTAATCCACTCTGCTCTCTTCTTGTCTGAATAAGGTTACACCTACCTTTTTTCTTTCCATTGCTCGCTGCGTCGTCCTCAATTTAAGCTGAACCCGCTTTGTAAGTCTCCAGGTTTCTGCTCCGTAACTAAGTACCGGCAAGATACAGCTGTTATATACCTTCCTCTTGAGGGATAGTGGCAATCTACCTATCATAATTTGAGAGTGCTTGCCGAATGTGCTCCACCCCATTCTTATTCTTCGAGTTACTTCAATCTCGTGGTTCGGCACAGCGGTTATTACCTGCCCTAAGTAGACATAGTTTTTTACAACTTCAAGTGTACTATTACCTATCTCGAAGCGCTGCTCCTTTCCGAGGTTGTTGTACATTACTTTCGTTTTCTGCAGATTAATTTTAAGACCCATCTTTCTGCTCTCCTTGTCTAACTCCGTAATCATGAGTTGCAATTCGTCCCCTCAGTTACTCAGCAATGCAATGTCATCGGCGAAGCGCAGGTTACTAAGGTATTCTCCATTAACTCTTATCCCTAACTTTTCCCATTCTAGGCTTTTGAAAACCTCCTGTAAGCACGCGGTAAATAGCACCCAACACATAACCCACATATCAATCCACATATCAACCACATATCCACATAACCCACATGTTCAACATAACCCACATATCAACCCACACATTAAACCCCACATATCAATCAATCAATCGTTTCGGCACCGTTTTCGAGACACATACCCAAATAACCGATGCCGTACGCTTAATCGATTGGCGATCCTGTGATCTCGGCGGATGTAGATTACGTCAGAAACGTAATAGCGCGGAAGTAATCTGATCGTCCAGTATCAACGAGCCCGATACGCCACCCTTCTGAAGTAGATTACGTATTTGCTCATTGTTCTTTTTTTGTCCTCAGTGGATGACGCCGCTTCACCAGGTAGCAGCTACGGCACATGCCATTCGTTATTACGCTACGCCTCTGCGTTACCGGAATACTGCACAGATTACAGCTCCTCTTTATTGATTGATATGTGGGGTTTAACGTGCCAAAACTGCCATATGATTATGAGAGACGCCGTAGTGGAGGGCTCCGGAAGTTTTGACCACCTGCGGTTCTTTAACGTGCACCTTAATCTGAGCACACCGGCCTGCAACATTTCCGCCTCCATCGGAAATGCAGCCGCCGCAGCCGGGATTTGATTCCACGACCTGCGGGTCAGCAGCCGAGTACCTTAGCCACTAGACCATCACGGCGGGGCACAGCTCCTCTTCGAAGATGGTGTCGAACCATAGAAGATTAGGCCCTTTCATCAGGCTGAATTGGACTTGTATTCTTTACATGCGATTCCTTCATTGGCGCTTATCTTAGACCCATCTTGCGTGAACATCGCATTTCGCTCGGCGAAGTCATGCCCACTCTCGCGTCAGTTCTGGCTGACGATCACATCGGGCAGTTGGTTCATCGGGAGAATGAGAATCGTTCGCTATCTTGAAAGTGCAAGCTCCTGAACACTGACATGCTATTCTACACTCCACTGAGCCCCCCTTCCCTACCTTTGCGCGTTTTTCGAAGGTTCCCCCCTGGACGTCCTCCACCCTAGCCCTCGCCCTTACCTCTTGCAACGGGCCCTCGACACCTTCCGGCCCTCACCTCTCGCAGCACGCACCGCTCACCAGTTACTTCTTGGCCTCACCTCGCTACAATACAAGGCCACGCGACCAGCGCTACCACAACCCCGCGACATGAAAAGCTCGACTAAGGTATTTGCTGTGGAATCTCTTGTGTCTACGGGTGATTCGCCGAAATAAGAGAGCCTAAATCCGCTTAACATAAGCCGAACTGACTACTGTTAATCGAGCACCGACCTCTGAGTGGGCACCACTAGGAAGATGTCGCTGTCATCGCTCCATCGAACGCCGTCGTAGACGCAGATGTAGGCGTACTCGAACTTTGCCCCGTCACATCCCTGCTTCAGCACCAGGGCGGGCCGGAAGCGCGTCGCCCTGACGTGGCTCCCGCGAAGCGGGTGGGGCACAAATTGAGTGTCCAGGGACCATCCCGTCGGCAGCCACAGCCACACGAGCCAGAGGAACATTGCGTATGCGACTCTTGACTAATACCCACTACGGAAGAAGTGAACGGAGGCGCCATGACACACGATTTTCGGTCGTAGTCGAAAGAGGAAATAAACTTCGAGTCACTGTAGCCTAGACGAAGAAAATTGCTCTTGAAGCTGTTTTTTTAGATATTTCATAAAAAAATTGACAGATACTATATAACTTCTTCAAGCAGCCATATTATGTATCTGACGTATACAGATTACAGATGAAATATAAGACTATATATGCCAAGCCGGGACGAACCTGTACGCAAAGTCAATTTTTTCAGGGGCAAAGCTCTCTGTTGGGGAGGCTTGTCTGTTGGCTTTGGCATTGTGCGCCGTATCCGCCGATGATGATGATGATGATGATGATGATGATGATGATGACGATGATGATGATGATGATGATGATGATGATGAACAAGCTGGTTTCACACCACACATTTTCTTTCTGCCATCACGGCTTAGCGCATGCAAGGTACCCACAAGATACGTCATGACGATGATGCTGATGACGATGGTGATCAAAGACGACAGGCTTGTGCAGTCGATAACGTCTCAATATGCTCTACGATGACTTTCGTATGACTGGAAACAACGAGCAAGCAGGAGGGGAACGTGCCCAGACCTCGTCTTTATCAACTTCAGGTTAGATCCGCTACCAAAAAGCAGTAATAATGAGGGCAAAACGAAATTCATTAGTCAACACAACATAGCAGTATTGATCATTGTGTATGACTGTAAGCCGCTTGGCACACATTCACATGCGTGAATGGCCGATGTCACGGGTCATTAATGTTAACGCCGAACGATCTGTTTACTTCGCCGACTCACCATCATTCACTTTGTGGATATGCCAAGTTTTTTTTATTATTTTTTGAAAAATATTAGGCAGTGGAGTAGTCTGAGCAACTGTACAGTGTCAATGAAGATGTCCTTTTTTTTCTACTTGGTAACCCCCCCCCCCCCTTTTGCCTGTAACGCCTCTGGGCAAAGCGGGGACATGTTTAAATAAATAAAGAAAGATAATCTGCGTCATGTGGGTTACTCCTTCGAACCTCAAAACAGGCACTTGCCTTTCCCCAAAAAAAAACATACACTGACGTTTATAATAATAATATAATTTTGGAATTTAACTTCTCAAAAAATTGGGGGATCCTTAAGCATTGCCTTCAAGAGTTGAACGCGATAGCGAAATCCGGCCCCTAATGCAGACTTCAAACACTAAGTGCATACTCATTAATATGTTTTGTTACATACACACGCACGTACACAAACACACACACACAGTAGATAGGACCAGCGCGCGCTATTGTCGTCGTATGGACTCGTCTTCGTCGTGACACCTGTCGAACAAAATGCGTTAAAGGGGCTCTGAAACACTTTTTCAAGTAACCATGAAATGATTTCACTAGAAGAGCTTATAGCCTCATGAATTCAACGCCGCGAAAATTTTAAGAATCCGTCCAGTGCAAGTGGAGTTACAAAAGTTTGTCGCATGCTGCAATTGCATTATCTCTTCTCTCGTCCCGACGAAAGCGCTGGAAGCTAAGCATGGAGGGATGGCAGGGCAAAGAAACCACCGCACCTCGTGACCTTGAGCACTTTTTTTAAAGACGATAGTCTTTCTCGGGGACCTTCAACGCAAAAATTTTGGTCTGTTTGTCTGTACATTTGTCTGTTTGTCCACTCTTAACGGTTTCGGATACTCTGAACGGCACCAGCCGATAGGCTCGAACGGCCGACCGCATCCGCAGCGCCCACCAATGACGCTCAAGGTTCAGCATTCGTACATGTGCGATTGTCGATTAAAAAGCAATAATTGTGAATATCTGAGGCATCATAACAACACGTATACATTCTGTATGTGCGTATTTTACTAGAAAAGGCATACATAATTCTGAAAACCGTAGCGTTTATCACGCTGAGCTGACCATGCAACACTAACACGGAAAGGCGAGTGTTTCCAACGCTTTGCTCATACTAAAGTCCCTTAATGGGACTTTAGCTAAGACGAAACGGTGGTGGCGCCTACCCGTCGCCTTGCATTTTACACCTTATCACTTTTTCATCATCATCATCATCATCAACATCAGCCTGACTACGTCCACTGCAGGACAAAGGCCTCTCCCATGTTCCGCCAGTTAACCCGGTCCTGTGCTTGCTGCTGCCAATTTATACCCGCAAACTTCTTAATCTCATCTGCCCACCTAACCTTCTGTCTCCACCTAACCCGCTTGCCTTCTCTGGGTATCCAGTCAGTTACCCTTAACGACCAGCGGTTATCCTGTCTACGCGCTACATGCCCGGCCCATGTCCATTTCTTCTTCTTGATTTCAGCTATGATATCCTTAACCCCCGTTTGTTCCCTAATCCACTCTGTTCTCTTCTTGTCTCTTAAGGTTACACCTACCATTTTTTTTCCATTGCTCGCGGCGTCGTCCTCAATTTAAGCTGAACCCTCTTTGTAAGTCTCCAGGTTTCTGCTCCATAGCTAAGTACTGGCAAGATACAGCTGTTATATACCTTCCTCTTGAGGGATAGTGGCAATCTACCTGTCGTAATTTGAGAGTGCTTGCCAAATGTGCTCCACCCCATTTTCATTTTTCTAGTTACTTCAATCTCGTAGTTCGGCTACGGAGTTGTTACCTGCCCTAAGTAGACATAGTCTTTTACAACTTGAATTGCACTATTCGCCGATGAAATTACATTGCTGGGTAACTCAGGGGACGAATTGCAACTCATGATTACGGAGTTAGACAAGCAGAGCAGAAAGGTGAGTCCCAAAATGAATCTGCAGAAAACAAAAGTAATGTATCACTTTTTAGACGGACTCAGAGCCGTGCGCTTCATTTTCCAAGAAAACTGCCAGATAGCGCTCATGTCTCGCGTGTGACATGATTTGATGCGCTCGTTCGCCTGCGCTGCACGCTCGGGGAACTCTAACGCAGCGCCTCCAGAATGCCATTCACAGATCGACTTTCTTGCGCAAAACATCAAATAAATGTTTTGTTCACTATCTTCACACGCGAGACTATCGTCTTTCGACGACATTTGCAGATTAACATGTAGGTACGGAGACAATTGTTTTCTTCGAATGCGCGGCTTTGTCAGTGGGATCGCGCGCGAACGCGTGGACAAGTAGCGGCCTCTCGTGGCAATCTCGTTAACTTGAATTTTTGGTAACAGATGCACAGACGATTTTTCGCTCACAACCAACGAGGCTGACGCCGGCAACGTGTTTTCCGCGACACGAGATCTTTAACGCTATCGCATTGAACCTACGATATGATAATGAGAGACGCCTAGTGTAGGACTCCGGAAATTATGACCACTTGGAGTTCTTTAACGTGCACCTAAATATAAGAACACGGACCTCAAGCATTTTCCCCGCCATCGAAAATGCGGCCGCCGCGGCCTGTATTCGATCCCGCGATCTGCAGGGCCACAACGGGTTCCTTAGAAGGGACCCGTAGCAGCCCCAAGCAAAGAAGTAGAACTTACATGGCACACGCTCACGCTGGGAAATCGGCAAAGAACCAGATAGTGGTTACGGACACCGGCGGTGGCGGCGCAAAACTACTGCGACCCTTGCTGTGATAACAGCCTTTGCTGTAAAAGCAGCAGTACCTCATGGTAAGCCGAGCTGCAACATAGTTTTCTGTCGAGTTAAGTGAACCGAGAACACTTTTCCTTAATTCCTGGTTTCAGGCTAGACACACTTACTAGCGGCTCATTAAAAAATCTATCTCAAAATACTACATGCTTAGTCCATGCCAGGGTTTGCGTTAGTGCAGCTGTAATACTTTTGCCTACATGCTTCGCTCCTGTTTTTCTGACTACCAAAATGTCGTGAAGGGCGAGCCTTTAGATGGGCCCCCTAACACTTTTCACGACTTCATAGTTTTACATGTTTTTTTAGCTGGTTGCGTACACTGACGGCTTAAGAGATAAGTCCCGCGAGAACGTCAGCGAAATGGGCACGCTGCGCAAAGTTATTCAGCGAAGAGAAATCAAAATACATTGAAATGAGTGCTTACCCTCACCTTGGTTTTCGCGGGCTCACCTTACTGTGTTTCCACACCCACTGACGTCGGAAGGTTGCCCAATAAAATGAACTGAAAGCCCTACCGCACAGGAAGCTCGCATGACCTATTGCCTGTTACGCGCATATTATTAAGGGGAACCGGTCACTGGATTTCGTGCCGACCGGTTGTGCCCCCGCGATCTCCAACGATGGCACAGCTCTGGCCGACCGGGCTCGCCCTACGCCTCCGTGCCTGACGCCTCCATGTCTGACGCCGACAAGAGCTGTCGCCAAGTGGTGGTGGTGGTAGTGGTTAGAATAAAGAGGAAAAAGGCACCTAATTTCTGTCTGCCTTCAGGCGACACGGCGCAGTGCCTTATAGGGGTGGGGGGAAGGAGGGATAAAAAGAATAGAAGGAAAATAGACGGAGAAGAAGACAGCCAAGCGAGAGAAAAAAGAAGGAGATAGGAAAGTGGGGATCCGGTCGAAGCAGTCCAAGGGCGGGGCGCTACAATGCGAGAGCTGCACGGCGTCAGGAGACCGCGGAGGGCGAACCAGTCGGCGGGAGCTACGATGACGCCGGAGATCGCGAGGGCACAACCGTCCAGCTTGAAATCCTGCGAGCGAATCCGAGTGGTGCCCCGTCCTCCGACTCCTGCGATCGTGTCCATCTTTCCTATCTCCTCCTCACTCCCGTCGTTTTCTGTCGTTCACTGTCCCTGCGCCTCGCTCTATCCTTCCTCTCTCTCTCTCTCTCTCTCTCTCTCTCTCTCTCTATATATATATATATATATATATATATATATATATATATATATATATATATATATATATATTTCTTTACCTTTTAATCCTATTTTTTAGGGGCGAAGCTCCTCATAGCGGTATTCGTTTGTCCCTCGATGTCGTACTAGTAGTCGTAGTGTGTAACCAGTATTACATTTGCACCACCAAGGTGGTGCCGGTGAGAGATTTCTTCTCTGCGTTGTTGAACAATAAAAGATAAAGCTCAATGTACATATCAATGGCTGCTAAGGGGAACGAGACACAGGAGAATTCGTCTTTTAGTTAACGCGCACGCTGCAAATTTTTTATTGTTCAACAACACACAGAAGACAAGAAAGGGTTGCTACGTTGTACTCGCTGGGCGTAACCTCCTAGGTTTTAGAAAGGTTTAGCGGGCATTGAGCCGCAGTGCCATAAATAGAGTGAACTAGTATATACCACGAACTCGAGGTGGTTAAAGGTGGGAAGTAGACACGAAGCGCAAGCCGTAAGAAAGTGTGCGTGTGCCTCCT
This sequence comes from Rhipicephalus annulatus, assembly GCA_013436015.1. Classification (NCBI taxonomy): domain Eukaryota; kingdom Metazoa; phylum Arthropoda; class Arachnida; order Ixodida; family Ixodidae; genus Rhipicephalus; species Rhipicephalus annulatus. The sequence continues at coordinate 121,905 of WOVY01012807.1, read as the reverse complement.
CTTGGAATGTCCTTGGAATGTCCGCTGGATGGCGGTGCTTCTATATGAGGAATATATGATGAAAAGATGCGAGATGTTGGTACTTGGGGTGTTGAATAGGTGGACGAACGGACACACAGACATGCATGGACGGACGCGCGGATGGCTGCACGGATGGATGAACGCATGGACGGACGCCGGAGCAAAAATTAGATAACATAAAAAGTCACTAAAAATCAAGAATTATCACAGATGTACTTCAGTGGCAAATAACGAGAAAAGGTTTATGAAAACGATCTCAAAAAGTAAAGGATATAAAAAAAATACGAGAACGATTCCGATAACTATAATGAACGAGAAATGTTACGCATTGCTAGGCACGCAGCTTACCATTACATAATAGGTATTGCACCTTTCCGATTTTAGTAGGTAAATAATTATAAATGCAGCGTAATGAATATGAATAAAAATGTAAAAAAAAAGAAATAACGATGATACCGTGGCATATAATTATTGCGTAGCATGTATTTCATTTTTTATTGATGCCTAAAGTGATTATAAGGTTGCACTGTTTGTTATACTAGGATCCAATTTCTTCCATTCATGCATCATATAAAGTGAAAAAAATGTAAGCTTATGGTTTTCCGTTTGTATTGCATGCTCTTGTAATGATAATAAGTGTTTGGGCCGGGTTCGTCATGTTTGGGTTACAGATAAGATATTGGAAATGCCTATCTTTATATCTCTGTGGGTTAACTGATACATCATTCCTAGTCGCGCGAGCTTGGCTTGTTTTTGTAGCGTGAGGAGACCGATATGTGTGATTAATTCTGCTGGTAAGTCTTCTAGCCTATGTAGGGTGGGGCTCATTGCTCTTATAGTGGGGGCGACTTGGATGGTACGGGCTCGTTTTGCCCTTCTCAACCTCTGCTTTGCTTTTACAGCATATATGACACAGCTCCTTCAGTTCATTCCCTTGCAATTAGGAGTGGAGCTCTTAGGCCTTTTTGTAGCGCCAGGTTGCGCGAACAGGAATTTACATCATCATCAACCGCTACACGCACATGCTTCGTGTTCTTCGACTTCTGCTTTTCACTCCCTAAGCGTACACCTATTTGTCCGACGTGGCATACGAAAACAATGATAGGCTAGACTGTTACACTACCAGAAACTGACGTAAAATATCGTAAAAAAACAATAGTCACAAGACTGAAATCGAGTAACGTCACGCAAAAAACTAGTCACGTGAATGAAGATGACGTCACGCGATAACAAGTCACGGGACTGAAATCACAACGGCACGTAAGAGGTAGTGATGTGACGTGTAGCCAAGTCTGCCCATGCTTAGTATTATCGAAAACTGCACCTCTAGTAAAAGCTTGGCCTTACTAGCACAATTTAGCTAATCAAACACCAGCTCCGCTGAGGATTCCAGTCTTGCGCCATCAGTTCAAGCTGCTCACTTTTCATTTCTTGTTAATGTATCATTGTGCCTTCCTTTTAAATACTGCTAGTTTGTTAACAAGTTCTCTAGTGGAAGGAAACAAGACAACGTTAGCGTCTTCCAAAGTTGATGTAACGACAGTTTGTTTGGTATGCTAATAGTTTCGTGCGTGGGTGCACTAATGTGAAACGTCTATTTGTAAATAAAATGTCTAGTGCGGACTAGCTAACGTTGTTCACCGAGGGCTATGGTTCAGCCTAAGTATTCATACTCTTCCACTGCGACGAGTGTGGTATTATGTAAGTATTAATAGAACAGCTGTTTTTTTTAATTTACTTAGTAACTCACCATTCTCACACCATTTAAATGAGAATGACAAAATGGTGTTTATTCTTACAATATCATTACAACAACCCATTAATTGGTACAAACCACAGCCACCACAAAAATGCTGACATGACATGACAAAGGGTATATGAGAAGCCAGATCATTAATGTATACAAGAAAATAAGACTGGAGGCGAAGCGCTTGTGGAATGCCGGATCTTGAACTTGTCTTATAGGAATATGAGCCGTGCTGGCTGACTTTTACACGCTGACTGCGATTTGAAAAATAACTTTTTCTTCATTTGAAAAGGCGTTGTTCATCCTAGGTAAGGTCACATCTGTGAACGAGTTTATTGTGTTACATGCAGTGGAGAACATTTCAGAAGTCTGGAAAGATCATATCGATGTGTTTCTGTAGGCCAACGCTTAGCGATACCCGTGAGCAAGCTGAAGCAGATGCGTGAATGTGGAGCCAGCTTTTCGAATGCCACGCCGAAAGTGTGTTACTATTTTGTCCTTTTCGAAGTGTTTAGCTATATGGATTAAGATGACGTGCCCAATAGTTTGCAAGCGATGCATGTTAGTGAGATTGGTTTGTAGTTGAAGCGCTTGGTCTTACTTTCTTATGTTTTACTTGTTCTTACCTTAGCGATTTTCCAGTAATTGGGGAAGCTCTTGCGGCAACTATCACCTTAATATTATTATCAAGTACATAACTATTGACATTGTGTATCGGCGAAGGATAATAGTAATGTAATTGTAGAGTGTTTAACGTCCCGAAACCTCGATGTAATTATGTGAGACGCCGTAGTTGAGAACTCTGGAAGTTTCAATCACCTGCATGAGTTTCTCTGACGTGGACTTCAATCTAAACTCCCGGACCTATCGGCGAAAGATGCACTTGATATATTATGAGATACCAATTGTTTTTGCCTAAATTTGTCAGCAACCGAAGCGCCTGCTTCGGTTATTGAAAACGGCTCTGGAGATTTCGCTCTAGAGGATCATGCAAATTTGCGGTAGTGTGCCGTCATCCTTCGTAAAGACGGAGAAATAGTCACTGAGATACTTAGAAGAAGTTGTTATCTGTTTTTATGATTCTGTCGTCGTTGCAATTTTTTTTATTTATGCAGCTCTAGAAGTCCGGTTGGGCTGGTTTGAAAACGTTTCTTGGTGTATTGTGAGGTAAAACTATTTGTCAGTCTTTTTTTTTCATTTTATGCATTGCATAGTAGTGTTGAGATTGGGATATGTGTAATCGAAAAGTTAGCTTTCAGCAATTTTATTCATCTTCTTTAAACTCGGCATGTATCACTTCACACAGTTCCTATAGATTACGCTTACTAGATATCGTCTTTGTCATTGGTAGGTAATTATTTATAAAAATAAGATATAATAGCTTTTAACGCAAGTCATGAGGCATCGACCTTGGTATTGCTGTTAGAGGAACGCTCCACAGACAATTGGTGCCCATCAGTTACGTAATTAGGTATATTAGCACCGTTAACTTTATTGTAGTTAGAGTAAGTGACTTTGTCGAGGGATAATAGTATCCTATAAAGAAGTGTTGTGTAAAATGTGATATCGTTGCCACAAATACCATCTAGTAGGCTGTATTTAGTTTCTACGCTTATGTAGTGATGGCTAATAAATATTAAATGAAATATAAAACAGGTGGATGCTTGTACACTGCACACGTCTAGGTTCCGTTTCTACTTGAGTAAGTTTCAACGATGGCGTATAATGCAATTACACATCCACACAGTGTGAATGACACAGTATTGTCTGGCAGTTCACTTAGTGTGTGTTAAAAATTGCATGCGATTATCATACTGGATAACAAGGGGCGTTGCTGCATGTACTCGTGCAATCGGTGCATAGAATTAAGGTTGTACGTAGGACGTTCATATGTGCAGCGTAGGATTAACGTTCATTATTCACAGCTCAGTTTACGAAAAGATAGCGTCATCGCTCGAAACATAGAGCAATGCTAGAAATAGAATTTCCTTTTTAACTAGAATCGCCTCCCCTCCGCCCTGTGCATGCGATCTTTCCGAATGCTAGTGTTGTTGGGAGGAGCTATCTCATGGACTTTATCATTTACTGTTAGCCAAGTTTCCACTAGCGTTACAATATCTGGTTCAAACGTGACAAGCAAAGCTTCAAGTACACGTTTTTATCAATAAGCGATTTACAAGAGACATGTAAATTTTGCAGAAATGCCGGCTTCGAGAAGTAGATTACCATTATTATCCTCGTCCCAGAAGAACACATGTCATTTTTTTCGCACGTTATCATAAAGGACCTTGTCAGCGGATTCTTTTTTTTGCTTTGGCAGGTTCCCGCTATGTTCTTCGCAAAACTCGCACGCATGCTGAAAAAACCTCTTGAATTAAGAAAAAAACTTGACTCCTTCAGCTTGGAACAGTTTTTTTATAAATTCATCTTTTGTCTCTACAGTCAAGATTTTTCAGAATTGCTGACCATTTCTTTTACAGATATCTGGCCTGACTAGTTGGTGAATGCGCCTGATGCTTCCAACTTCGTGTCTAACGACTTCTTTTATTGCATTTTCGTTTTTGTGGGTAGAGCGACATCTTCGTTTCTTTTACTTCTTCTAGCATGCTATACACTAATAAATGTGAACGTCTGGAGTGATTTTCGTGGTCATCCAATCGTAGGGCTGGGGTTCAAACGACTTTGCGTGTGTTACTGACAATTTCCGTGAAAGACGAAATATTTTGTCTAAGTTTGTGGTTCTTGCTGATCGTCTAAGGCGTACCGGCACTCTTCCTTCATTTCTTTGAAGTCATATAGGCTTTATTATAGTAACCAGGAAATTTCTGGTGTACCAGGACCTGGGCTTGATTCTACGTCACTGGCTAAAAATATTAATTTTATTAGATGTACTATGAACAAGATAATTTCAAACGGTAGTTTGGCGTAATACAGCACAAATCAACAATACTCCATTGCGAATATCTCCTAAAGAAATAAACCTACCTGCTGCCAAAAGTTCACACCACTTGAAGTTGGGTCTGTAGGCCGAGGACTAGGATATTGCCACATGGTTTGCTTGGGTGAGATCGAAGTGTGAAAGAAGACAAAGACGATCTCTCTGAGCCGCTGCTTGAGTAGTCGACTAAACGAGCCCATTTTTACCAAGTTTGTCGAGAGTAACGTGACAAGACTGGTGGAGTTGCTGGGTACAACGTCTCACAATCCACCCGATGCCCAAGACCCCGTCCAGCAGCCGGAACACAAGCCCTGCACCCGTGGACACTCCTATTCATAGAGTAAGCCGCCGCCAACTAGGCCTACCGCCTGAGACACCAACCACTGACGCAGCGACTATGACTTCGATACAAGATCCCATGCAAGCTCCGACACCTTCCACGCCGATCTACTGCACCGTCCAGAACCCGCTGACGCCTAGCCCCTTTCACGGAGAGCAGCATGAAGATGTTGACGACTGGCTGAGTGAGTTCGAACGTGTCGCAGCGATCAATTACTGGGATGATGCCGCGAAGCTCCGGAACGTGTACACGTGCCTAAAAGACGGTGCCAAGACGTGGTTTTTGAACAGGGATGATGTTCTGACATCTTGGCGCGAGTTCCAGCGTCGCCTCCTGGAGACCTACAGGAGTCCCGACCGCCGCGAACGGGCGGAGCGTGCACTACAATCACGCATCCAGATGCCTAACGAGACCGTCTCAATGTACGTCGAGGACATGACACGGCTTTTCAAGCGAGCGGATCCTGCTATGGCAGAAGAAAAAAAGTTGCGCCACCTCATGCGTGGTGTGAAGGAACAACTTTTTGCTGGTTTGGTGCGCAGTCCCCCCAAAAGTGTTGCTGAGTTCCTCACTGAAGCGGCAACAATGGAGCGAGTACTGCACCAACGGTCTGCCCAGTTTGACCGTCAAGTGAATGCTGCCTCAACTCCCGAAATTTTCGCCACCCCTGGGAGCAAGAGCCCCGATTGGATTCGCGAGATCATTCGATCTGTCGTCCGGGAAGAAATGGAAAAGATGTACGGAACAAGGCAAATCGATGTTGGTTCTATCACCAGTGTCATCCGCGACGAGGTCCAGCAGGTACTGCACGCCCATCGTTTTCCGCCCACGTCGGTTGATCCGCTAACGGCTCCTGTGTCTACTGACAGTCGCCGTCGTACGTACGCGGAAGCCTTGCGATCTGCCACTCCTCTTTCGGGTCAAGGAGTTCCGATCCAGCCAGTGCCGCACGTCCCGATCCAGACAATGCCATACGTTCCAATCCAGACAGTGATGCCGTCAGTCGCGATTCAGTCAGCGCACGCTGATTTGGACATCGATAGTCGCCGTGCACCGACGCGCAAGTCTGATCTCTGGCGTACGCCAGACAGACGACCCCTCTGCTATCATTGCGGTGAGGCTGGTCACATTTACCGCGAATGCCCATACCGGCAACTTGGACTGCGCGGATTTTCCGTCAATTCCCCTCGTCCCCGAATTGGTCAAAGGCCAAGGGATATCGAAGAGTATCTCGCGCAACAGCGTGCACCCTTTACACGACGGCAATCGCGGTCACCATCTCCGAGGAGACCCGCAGCCACTGGGCCACGTTTCGGGGTGACGGCACGGGAACGCTCCCCGAGCCCTCGTCGGGAAAACTGAAGGCAGCGGCCTTCGGGGGCAAGGTCGCTGGGACTCAAAGTGCGGAAGACCTCCCATCGACGCTTGCACGCAACGCCGAAGGCATTTCGTCAAAGAATAACCGCAGTGCCGAAGAAACGCCGACATCCGCATCTGGACCTAGTGCCCGCGTGTCACTCGACATACCTGTGCTGGTTGACGGTATTCAGGTCAGTGCATTGGTAGACACTGGTGCAGACTATTCGATCATCAGCGGGAGGCTAGCGAAAGATCTCAGGAAAGTGATCACGCCGTGGAATGGAACGCGAATTCGAACAGCTGGAGGGCACGTTGTAACACCGCTGGGTCGCTGTACCGCAAGAGTGAAAATTCGTGCGTCGACGTTTGTGCTCAGCTGCCTCGTTCTTCGCGACTGTTCGCGTCAGCTGATTATCGGCATGGACTTCCTTCGGGAATACGGTGCCATCATAAATCTTCGTGAGCGCATCGTTACCTTCTCGACTCAAGGCGCAACAGATCGAGACGCTGATAACTGCCGTAGACTTGCGCTGCGTGTTGCTGACGACAGTGTGACGCTGCCACCTCGAGCAACTGTTCCCATCGAAGTCACTTGTGAAGACTTCCAAGACGGCGACGTGGTGGCTGAAAGCAACTTATCACTTCTGCTGCTCCAAGGTGTATGCACCGCCCGAAGTGTTGTGCGCGTCCATGAAGGACAGTCAACGATACTAGCTACGAACTTCAATTACGAGCACCGGCATCTTTTCCGCGGAACCACCCTAGCTTATGGAGAACCTGTTGCCGACGTCACGGAGTGCTTCGCGTCCGAGGAAACGCATGAGGATGAGGAATTTCTAGACCACATCGACATTAATTCGACGCTGTCAGACGAGAGAAAGGCTGCACTTCACGACCTTATAAGGGAGCTTAGATCTTGCTTCGCCTCTTCTTCTAAAGTCCGTCAAACACACCTCACGAAGCATCGAATTATTACCGACGATGACGTCCGCCCCATCCGGCAGCAGCCTTATCGCGTTTCTGCCAAAGAACGCGAGGCTATTCAGGCGCAAGTAAAAGAGATGCTCGATGACGGGATTATTCAACCATCCAGCAGCGCTTGGTCCTCGCCAGTCGTTCTAGTGAAGAAAAAAGACGGAACGCTGCGATTCTGTATTGACTACAGGAAGCTTAATAGCGTCACAAAAAAGGACGTCTACCCGCTTCCACGGGTCGACGACTCCCTCGACAGATTACGACGTGCGAAGTATTTTTCGTCCATCGATCTAAAGAGTGGCTATTGGCAAATTGAAGTGGATGAACGAGACCGAGAAAAAACCGCGTTTGTGACTCCAGACGGACTTTACGAATTCCGAGTTCTTCCCTTCGGCCTCTGTTCTGCACCAGCCACTTTTCAGAGGATGATGGACACAGTTCTCGCTGGCTTGAAGTGGCAAAGCTGCCTTGTCTACCTCGATGATGTGGTCATCTTTTCCGAGAGCTTTGAAGAACATCTGAAGCGTCTGAGAAAGGTTCTGGAAGCCATTCGCACAGCTGAACTCACGCTGAAACCCCAAAAATGCCATTTCGGCTATGAAGAGCTGAAATTTCTGGGACATGTCATTAGTGCGGATGGAGTGCGACCTGATCCAGACAAAACTGCTGCTGTCGCCGCCTTCCCTGTTCCATCAGATAAAAGAGCAGTACGCCGTTTCCTCGGCTTGTGTGTGTATTATCGCCGATTTATCGCCAACTTCTCTAAGATAGCTGAACCTCTTACGCGACTCACCCGAGATGACGTACCCTTTACTTGGGGCGCAGAACAACATACAGCGTTCACAGAGTTACGACAGAGAATGCAAACAGCCCCTGTTCTTGCCCATTTTGATGAGGACGCTGCTACAGAAATTCATACAGATGCCAGCAACGTCGGACTTGGCGCTGTCCTTGTACAACGACACGGCGGCGTTGAGCATGTGATAGCTTACGCCAGTCGTACTCTTTCTCGAGCTGAGACCAACTATTCTACGTCAGAAAAAGAATGCCTCGCAGTCGTGTGGGCGACGACCAAATTTCGGCCTTACCTCTACGGTCGTCCCTTCAAAGTGGTGACTGACCACCACTCGCTCTGCTGGCTGGCAAATCTCAGAGATCCATCCGGCCGTCTCGCACGGTGGAGTTTGCGTTTGCAGGAGTTTGATATTACGATTGTGTACAGGTCAGGACGCAAACACGAAGACGCCGACGCGCTTTCTCGAGCACCTGTGGAGAACGCCGTCAGGGGCTCCGAAGATGAAGATTCCTTTCTCGGAGCAGTTAGTGACTCCGAATTTATGTCAAAGCAGCGGGCAGACGATGAATTACGCCCAGTAATTGATTCCCTGGAAGGCCGCAACTCTCAGGTCCCTCAACACATTGCTCGCGAACTGCCCTCTTTTTGTCTAAGAAGAGGCATTCTTTACAAGAAAAACGCCCGTGGTAGCGACAAAGCCTTCCTACTCGTTGTTCCTACCGACATGCGTGATGAAATCCTCCTTGCGTGCCATGACGAGCCCACGTCAGGACATTTGGGCTATTCGCGAACTCTCGCCCGAGTACGCCAACAGTATTACTGGCCGCGACTATCAACTAGTGTACATCGATATGTGAAAGGCTGCCATGAGTGCCAGCGCCGCAAGACTCCGCCTGTGAGACCCGCGGGCCTGCTCCAGCCGATCGCACCACCACGGACACCATTTGACCTCGTGGGAATGGACCTTCTCGGGCCCTTCCCTTTGTCGTCCTCTGGGAACAAATGGATTATAGTTGCGACAGATTATCTTACGCGTTATGCAGAAACAAAAGCGTTACCCCGTGGCACGGCCTCTGAAGTCGCGCAGTTCTTCGTGCACCAAATCGTCCTACGGCATGGTGCCCCGTCATGCGTGATATTACGGACAGAGGGACGTCGTTTACAGCACGAATGATGGAGGACATTTTTAAACTGAGCTGCACAAGTCATCGAAAAACAACGGCTTATCATCCGCAATCCAATGGACTGACAGAGAGGCTTAACAAGACCATAGCGGACATGCTGTCAATGTACGTGGACGTACAACATAAAACCTGGGACGAGATTCTTCCATACATCACGTTTGCTTATAATACGGCAACGCAAGAAACAACGCGATTTCCGCCTTTCCGACTTGTTTACGGACGCAACGTGCGAACCATGCTCGATGCTATGCTTCCGTGCGACCAAAGCAAGGAAATTGCTGAAGATGCTGAGCAATACACTCAATACGCCGAAGAAGCTCGTCAGCTAGCTCGCATAAACACCAGTCACCAACAAGATGCAGACGCACGACGTTACAACCTCCGCCATCGAAATGTCACCTACCACCCTGGGGACCGAGTGTGGGTGTGGATCCCTGTCCGGCGACCAGGCTTATCCGAAAAGCTCCTAAGTCGTTATTTTGGACCGTACAAGGTTCTTAGACGAATCACAGATCTTACCTACGAGGTATTTCCGGACGGCGCAGCGTCTTCTCGTCGACAGCTTCGGCCCGAAACCGTGCATGTCGTTCGGCTGAAGCCCTACTTCACACAGTAGCCCTTGTGGTTTCACGTGCTACGACATGCCGTGACATTGCGTTGCTGCTGCTGTTTGTGTTCTCCTGTGTTTTTATGCCTTTTCATTTTGCGCTTGGCGCAAGCGTTGGCGAAACTTCCTCATTTGCGCTGCGAGTAGTGGCACTCTCCCTCTTTTGGTTATCTATATCTGCGTGTGTATACCTTCATTTTTTTTATTTACGAGCATCGAGTCGATGCTTTCAAAGGGAGGGACTATTGCCACATGGTTTGCTTGGGTGAGATCGAAGTGTGAAAGAAGACAAAGACGATCTCTCTGAGCCGCTGCTTGAGTAGTCGACTAAACGAGCCCATTTTTACCAAGTTTGTCGAGAGTAACGTGACAATATACAGTATAAAGCAATACGCAGTTGATTACTTGTTATATATCTGTAGACCAGAACTATGCCCATATTGATACATGGCAATGGTGACCTGTGTCGTCAAAACAATTGAGCATATATTTTACGCCCCTCCAGCGTACACAGGAGAATGTCAGAAACTTAGTGCCTCGACTGCACGTTTTCATAATGAATCATTAACCGATGAGTTTGTATTAGGTCATTGGCCGGCCGCCAGCAGCGAAACTATGAGTATAAAAGTGGTTGTAGCCGTCCAACAAGCCACTGTGTTGGATGCACGTCTTGATATTTGTCCCAACGTGTTGCAACTATGTTGTCTCTTCCCTAACTCACCATCGCTATTCATTACTGTTTCTGCACTTAGTCCCCGTTCCGCTGAATGTACTAACAGGCCAAAGCACTTTAAATCTCAGGCCACCATGTCTGCCTTCATGTAAGTTCTTGATCTGTCTTCATTATATTAAATAATATTGTCATATACATTGAACTTTTAACCTTATGCTGCCAAGAGTCAGATGCCACCCGCTATGCAGTACGTGAATAAAAAAAAAGCTGCGGAAGGGCAGCAGTGCGGGGCGAGAAAGAGACCTTTTGCATGCGCTAACGACGTGCTATGAGAATTTGTCTGCTTGGTTGCTAATAATTTACATGCATTTCTTAGCGAACAAAAAGGTACGATGAGAGTTTCAATCTGCGTATCTATCTATATATCTATTTATCTATCTATCTATCTATCTATCTATCTATCTATCTATCCATCTCGCCACCTGCGTCTGGGTGCTCTCGTGACAGCCTCCTGAACATGGTGTAAACCAAATTGGCTTGGGAGGGTAAGAGGCTGTGACTAATATGAGCGTCGGATCATGACCTGGATGATGTGAAAATCTTTTCGCGTGCGGTACATACCCGTGATGCACGAGCCACGTCTGCGGGTATGCGCCGCGCAGGTTATCCGCAGTTTATATCTACCCAAGGACGCGAAGATCAAACATTGGTAATTTGAATGCGTCAAGTCAACCTGATTTAGGCAGCGTTGACCCGACGAATGCAAAGAATATAAGTCTGACGAAATTTAACCCAAACATTCTGCGTGGCAGTCCGGTATTCTACCGGAGTTCCGTCACTTGTCTTCAAACTACTTTGTAACGACCTTATGCAGGCGTAATGTAATTGCAACGGCGATTGCGGTTGCAGTGCTCACTATCTAAAATAAGTGGACACTACATGTGCACTCTTGTGATAAAAGTGCCCGAAAATTCTGCGTGGCAGTCCGGTATTCTACCAGAGTTCCTTCACTTGCATTCAAACTACTTTGTAACGACTTTATGCAGGCGTAATGTAATTGCAACGGCGATTGCGGTTGCAGTGCTCGCTATCTAAAATTGTAACAAATATGTTGACTCTACATATTCATTCTTGCGATAAAAGCGTAATTTCTGGTTAACTTCAGCTGTGGTTTCATTGTTGCCTCCGCTTTTATTGCACTCGTACCAACTCGATATCCACTGCTTGGCGTCGTAATTCTCCGTAGTTTTGTCTGCCGTCGCGAACGCCAGGTGCCTTCGAACTACCAGTGTCGCGTGGCTTCCAGTGCGACGCTGACAATGGGACGGTGACCGTCAATGCTCTCGGAGCTAGAGCGCCTAGGAAAAAGAACAGAATTGGTGCGTTACCATATACCGCCTTCGCAATGGGGCCACAGCGTGGTATAGAAACGAAAGCGTGTGGCAGCAGTCCTGGTAAAGCAGTCCGAAGTAAAGCAACAACCTGATAGCAGCTTTTACACGGATTTGCAATCACGTTTTTACTACCATCCAGTCTAACTGCGCCACTTACGAGCATTTAATTCAGGAAGGGAACGACCTCGAGGCTGCCTTTGTAGGTTGAACTATTCACCAGCAGGCATTTTTCCAACGTGTCCTGGTACGAACACACAGCAGAGACCAGGCTCACTCACCGCTTTCCCGCTTCGGGCTCTGCGTCGATATCTCACACCGGGGCATCTCGGACAGATGCCAGGACCATATTCTATTCACCATGGCCACCGACATGGCCTTCTAGCTGGTAATAAAGAGCAGCATGGTGCGGAGGGACCAACTCACGCTGACCGACTAACAATTCTAGCAGCTTAGTGTGTAGTATGCAGCGCCGTAAGGTACAGTAGCGTTTGTATGAACGTCTCCGAGAAGGGCCAACATTTTCTCGTGGTTCATCTTATTCCATGTTTCAATAGTGGGGACTGAAACTGTGTTTGAGAATTCAATTATAAAAAGATGATGATGATCATACACAAATGTTCGATGATGATCTTCAAATACCTGCCTTTTATTTCCTTTCTGTTCCTTCCTTCAATGATGATGTTCACTGTATGTTGGTTTAGTGGGTGCGATGTAGTTGCGTAGTAATGGTAATCATGGAGAGTGAATCAGAATATAGGAATAGTTCAAATATTCGACGTGGCGACAAGCAGGAAGACTGAGCTTAATAAAGATAGAAACTAGATGAGGAATACATGTGGCAGCAACGATATATCAAGCGCACGGCTTTCTTTTGGACAGGCTGCACTTTTGCGATGTCACGTATTTTGTGAGGGTTTCATATCTCGGAGCAGTCCTGGAGCAGCGGACGAACCAAATGAGCAGTCTTGCGTTAGAAGTGGCCGGACGAAGGGGGCATTGCGGTTACCCTATAGCCTTTTCAACACATGTTTGCACGTTCAATGCGATGGGGTCAAGACAGGTTCTAAGTAAATGCAAGACCTATATATGCACATTAAGACACATTTTATAAATGTGAACCACTAAACTATTAGTTTAAACTAGGCAAAGACCACTTTATAAATGTCCTTTAAACAGTTTTTGTAAGTGAATGTGCGTCTGCCAAGTGTAATATCATGATCGAGGTTATGTAAATTAACCGTTACGGAGATTTCATGATTAGGAGCTTTAATCTCGTAGTACTATAAGGTCGGCAAACCCACTCATGAGTCGCCTCACTTGGACTCCGACTAAGATCAAGTCATGAGTCTGAATATGAGTGAATCCGGGTCAGTAACATTTTCTAGAGTTTGAGTTCGCTTGAAGAAATTTTTTTGTTAGTGTGAGTCCGATTGCGTCTGGCCCAGCAAAATATTGGTGAGCCTGAGTCCAAGTGAGTCATATGTGCAAAATATATCTAATGAGTGATTCTGGGTGAGCTCCACAATTTTCGCCGACCTATGCATCGTACAAAACAATCATCAGCGTACATGCGGATTTTAACCGGACTGGTACGTGCTAAGTAATATATTTAAACCACAAAAAGGAGCAGAGCATCGAGTTACGCCAGACGTTACATTGAGAACAGATGATCTAGTATGCAATTTTTAAGTCCAGTTGTGACTGTGAAGTATGACAGAGAACGCTTTTAAATGTTTCGAACACGACAGAATGTCCGACGCTTTTGAGAAATCCATGAAAATTGATCGAATTTGATCCACCTTGGTTATATCTGTGGTTTTAAATAGGAAAGCTATTTATGAGGTTACATTTTGTCTGTTTCAGAAATGCTCATTCAGTGCCGAAGTCGACTTCAAAGGATGGTTGGCATATACGCTAAAAGTAGTAATGGGAGACTACCCCAAAAGCGATGCTTTACCTATTGGACTACTGGCAAACGAGACAATTGGACTTTTAAAAAACTGTATGGATGGATTGAGGTACACCATGAATGGAACTTACAAACACATGCTAGTATGTGGGCCTGAACAAAAAAGGCGGGAAAGAGGACCCACAGAAGTAAAAAACAGGAAGGAAAAGAAAGGCAATCCAAAAAGAGAATAAAAATCTACACTTGTAAAATATCATCAATAATAAATAAATGAACAAAGTTATAAAAAATAGGGCAACTTCTAATTCTAGGAATAAAATGATGTATTTGTCTTACCTTCAGGCGAATGCCTTAAGGTCAGATGACTGCCACGTTTGCTTTCTTATTCCACAGCCTACGTTATGATTATGCATAGATGCAAATTGTTGGATGAATGCAACGCTTACTACAGACTGATAAGCAAAAACACAGCTCTGATTGATACATGGCATCTAAAAGCGCTCGCATGATGACGGGCGCCTCCTGCAACACTCCAGGCGTCGCACTTTTTTCTCAATAGCGTGCGTTGTGAGACGAGCGAAAAGCTGTCAGTGCTAATTAAAATCGCGAGAAAATGCGCCATTTTCACACCCTGTTTCGGTGTCGCCGGACTGTACGCAAAGTACCTAAGCACGTGTGCTGAGCTTCTTGTACCAAATCAGTTTGGCAGAACCCTACAAATGAAGTTTCGCCAACTTTTTTCCGGGGTGGTCGTGCCAGGTATAAATATCGGAATGTTTAATCAGCCGAGAAGCATTACCTTAGAGAAGTTCACATAAAATTTCTTCGTAGTTTTTGATACAAACAATTTTCATAATTTTGTTTCGTAGCATGCTCGCAGTATGCATGTGTATGACGCTTGTGCCAGAAAGAAAAGGTATGACGCTACGTTTGCCCTGCCACTAGGTCTGTGGATTAAACTAGGCATAGACCACATTATAAATGAAATGTAAGTAATTTAAAAGGCAATATAAACACTGTAAAAGATGTACGAAAACCTGTTCCCCGTTATTCCTCTAATTAGCAACGAGTTCCCGTTACACCCATATCCATACATCTCGTTAGATTAAAGCTGCATTTCATCTTGACATGATAACGTTATAGAGCTCGTCTCGCAGAAATTTTGGTGTCAGCGCCGGCGTCGGCGTCAATCGTTGTGAGCGAAAAGTAAACATCTTTTCCGGGACCAAACTATCGAGAAAGATGCAAAAAAAAAAGTTAAGAAAATTTTCCAGATCCGGGTGAGGATCAAACCCAGACCGTTTTCGTGGCAAGCAAATGTTCTACGACAGAGCCATATACAATTTGAAACAGCTAGCTTTGAAAAAACAAAAAAACACTATACGAATGTCGTGTATACTAAAGCAAGTCTTCTTAATACATGCTGTAACGTGAAACAAAAGCGTAGAATCCAGCCTTGTGCCATGCTGGTTGAGATACGAGTGGGTGCTTTAAAGTACCACTCATTACAAAGCGCTCAGATATATTTACTCATCATCAGCCACAAAAACATCAACGAAGTGAACAGCTACGTAGGTTCCCTGGTTACCCTACGAATGTGTAGCGGTCCATTTGCTGATTTGCCAAAATAATAATTATGGCACAGTGTAGACCTAATTAAGAGCTATGCTTCCCGTAGGCAATAAATGACCCTTATATGGCCGATGTTACCCTTACGCCCGTCATGGTGGTCTAGTGGCTAAGGCACTCGGCTGCTGACCCGTAGGTCGCGGTATCGAATCTTGGCCACGGCGACCGCTTTTTCGATTGAGGTGAAAATGCTTGAGGCCCACGTGGTTAGATTTGGGAGCACGTTAAAAGAACAATAGGGGGTCGAAATTAAAGCATCTCTCCACTGCAGCGTCTTTCATAATCTTATGGTAGTTTTGGGACGTGAAACTTCAACGTATAATAATAATGTTACGTACACGGTTCATGCGTGCGCTGAAAACCGAAGCAAGCTAGAAGTCCACAAGGCAATGTGCACGGAGCCAAATTGCGCTATCGCAATCTGCTCTGGACGGTGAAGCTCAGGCATGCTCAAAATTTTTTAACTAAAATTAAGCATCAAATAATCTTCAGGTGCCATAAAGTGATCAATCTAAAACTCGCAATGTACTATGCATATAATACGCATCTGCAATTTCAGCGGAAACAGGTTAGACATAGAGAAAGAATGAAGGAATATGAGTGAAGTAGGGTCAAGTTTCCTGCCCCACATACAAGGAGGGAGAAATATGGAACTAAGAGAGAGAGAGGAGAGATACATTAAACACCACAACCACGGTGCAGGGTTTCACAGTCAGTCGCTCAGTGATGTACGCTGCCTTTAGTAACTGTATAGAAGAGCTCGTGTGGCTTTCTGGGCTGATGTACTTGGAGACCATGCACTCAAAATGTTTTATTGAGTGAAGGGTCGATCATCCAGTCTTCTCAAGGTGCACTGGAGAGCCCGGCGATGTTGCTAGAAGTCGCCACAGCGGCAGAAGACATAGTCAGGAGTTTCTACGCAGTTTCAGGTATCACACTTGAACGAGTCAGCCGTACCAATGCGACAGCTGAATGAGTTGGCCAATGCAACACCACCCACAACAGACACAACACTGTAGCGTTGCGTTGTGAAGTCTTTGATGGCAGGTGTAGTCAAGAGTAACGATTCGAGGTTGGGCGGGTGACTACTGGAGTTCAGTTGAGTATTTCAATGCGTAAGCGTCGCATTTGACGCGACGTGACGAAGTTATCTCACAGCGTCGACTCATGAGAGGAGTATGAACCGTGTGGTAACTCCGTCATAGGCACATCGGGTAGCGTTATTGGCGAGGTAATACCAGTGCTGATCCCACAGCAACACGGCAGCCATTGAAAAACTATTTCTTGGTAAATGGGCCATATTCTGTGACTCCAAAGCGCCCCCTCAATGCGGGGAAAGTCTACAACGCGGAAGCTATGTTGGATGTCTCAAATGAAGTTAGCCATCGCGCTATTAGGTCATATAAAATAAATGTAAGCTAACGTATTAATATACGATTTATGTAGATAGCACGATACGTACTCTAGACACGCCTTGGTGCTCGCCTATTATAAGTGCAACACATGCGGCATTTTCCACGTCGTTGTTCTTATACGCAGTCCGTATACGGCACTGCAGATTGGCTAAAAATTGGCTCACATTTAAGAACAAAATGTCAGAATTAGTGAACAGGTATGTGCCTCATATCTCTATTGCTCAAGATAACAAAAATTATTGGTTCTGTTCATCTCTGCGCAAACTGCAAAATAGAAAGAAACGTTTCTACACAGCAGCCAAACATTCATCCAACGTGTCTTCCTGGGAAAGGTACAAGACATTCCTGAAAGAATATTCATCAGCTATAAGTTCCGCCAAAACAAGTACTATTCACATGACCTACGCTTCCTCTGGCACTCAAACCGTCACCCCCGGAAAATCTTTTCAGGCCTGCGCCCAGCAATCTGACGTCATTTCCGGCCGGCCGACTCTCGGGGAAGCCGCAGCGGCAGCGAGCGCAGTGCGGGCGGCGGTGGTGACGGTTCGGCGGCGTGGTGTTGACGGTGTTTCGCGTTTGT
Source organism: Rhipicephalus annulatus (assembly GCA_013436015.1). Classification (NCBI taxonomy): domain Eukaryota; kingdom Metazoa; phylum Arthropoda; class Arachnida; order Ixodida; family Ixodidae; genus Rhipicephalus; species Rhipicephalus annulatus. Next base: position 104,338 of record WOVY01012807.1, on the reverse strand, counting down.
TGCTTTCCGTTGTTGTTTTGCGGCAATTTCGTTTCCGTGCGTGATGCTGGAGTGATGCGACAATGCCGAATAAGTGTTGTGTACCCGGATGCACCGGCAACTACAAAACAGGAAAGAAGATACAAGTGTTTTCCTTCCCTAAAGACGCCGACGCTCTCAAACAATGGCTACGTGCCATTCCTAGGAAGGACTTCGTGCCGACTTCGTGCACTAAGGTAAGAATTTGAGATGCTCCTGTTCTTAGCTTGTCGTTGCTTGTTCGGGTAGAAATCACCTATGATGGGAAATACTTGAGCGTGTGGCCGCCGGGCCTCGCGAAGCGCTGACGCCAGCAGCGTTCGCAGCAAGGATGGTCAGCTGCGCTTTGTTCACTAACAGTGCCGTGGTGTCGTCCATTCTTGCAAGCTCTCGGTGGAAGCGCTTCGTGGAGTGCGGTGACATCACGCTCCCGCGTTTCCTTTCATGTTGCTTGTACCGCTTAGCGCAGCGCTTTTATTTAGATGCTTGCGAAACGTAGGTAGACTTTGTTTTAGCTACACGGACTGTAAACGCGGTCATGCAAACGGGAGCGCATTTTTTTCTTTTGAGAAGTGGCGTCTCAGACGTTCTTGAAACGTTTGTGCAGGTGTGCGCGGATCATTTCGACGCTTCATGCATCGAGAAGACGACATCGTACACGGATCCAAGGACTGGGAGAGTTATTGAAGTTGCACTCCCAGTACCACGGTTGCGTCCTGGATCTGTCCCAACGGTATTTCCCGGCTGTCCGTCCTACCTTTCAGTACGAGACAAGAGCACGAGAGAAACCCCTGACGCCAAGAGGAGCCGACAAGAAGCCTCCCAACTCGCCCGTGCTGTAGAAGAGTCGCTGGCGTCATATGAAGCGGAGCAAGAACGAGACCGGTTTTCGTCCCTCGAAGAACTAAGGGCTCGCCTGCAAGGGGTGTCAGTGTCTCCGAAGTGGACTGTGATTCATAAAGAAGAGTGCTCCATGTTTTTGAACATTATAGACTATCGTGAACCTTGTTTGAATGCGTCATTGACCGTGTTTGCAAACCTTGAAGTCTTTGCCTGCTATCAAGGTTCACCAATCAAGAACCTTGGTAGCGCTGTTGTACCAGACTCAGTTCAAAAAGTAAGTTCCTTGTTGGAAATTTTGAACAACCTGTCGATGCTGTCTGAGGAGCGCTGCACTTATCGCCACCTGGCTCAAGCAATACATTCCCTTCTGGACAAATTGGAAGCCAGCATTGATGAAGGCAAGAAAGAGACGGTGAACTTTATGAAGGAGCAGCTACTACTCCTTTCTGCAAAGCGCATTCAGTATAGCGCACAGGTGATGGTCTTTGCATGCATCTTGCGTACAATATCACCACATGCCTACAAGTTCCTGAGAAGCACAGGTGCACTAACTTTGCCCCACCCAAGCACTATTAGAAAAGTGTGCTCGTCTATTCAAATGTGCCCACAAGTTGATTCTTCTGACGACACTTTCCTTCAGTATGTGTCTCAGAGATTCAAACATCTGCAGGCACATGAACACACTGTGACGCTGATGCTTGACGAGATTTATATCAAACCTTGTTTAGATTACAAAGGTGGGAACATATGTGGTGCAGCAGTTAACTCCAACGAAGCGGCCACATCGGTGCACGTGTTTATGATACAAATTTTGCTGAGCGCATTCAAGGAGGTGGCGCACATTCTTCCGGTAAAAGCCTTACAGGGTGAAGATCTTCATTGCATGCTGAAGAAGGTGATCTTGGGCTTAGAAGAAATTGGATACAGGGTCATAGCCGTTGTCTGTGACAATAACTCGCTGAACAGGAAGGCAATGAAGATGTTTCTGCCAGAACCAAAGCTTAGCCCTGTTTACCCGCATCCGGCAGACCCAGATCGGCCGTTATTTTACGTGGTGGATGCTGTGCATCTATTTAAATGCATAAGAAATAACTGGCTCAACCAGAAAAATGCTGGAACTTGCTTTTTCTACCCACGCTTCGAGCTTTCGAACAATGAAGTTCATCCCGAATGCAAGATGACTGCTTCATTTAAGCATTTGAGAGATTTGCATAAAGGGGAGTCACCCCTGCTTCTGAAGTCTGGGTATGGCTTGACGTCAAAAGCTCTAAATCCAAGCAGCTTTGAACGACAGGACGTCAAACTCGTACTGCAGGTTTTTAATCCATACGTAGCCGAAGCCCTGGCCGCTCGCAAGGGTCATACTGATTTTCAACATGCTACAGCAACCGCCGAGTTCATCAAAATAATTCTTCGTTGGTGGAGCATTGTCAATGTAAAGACACCTAGTAAGGGCTTCCATCACCGTAATGTTTACGAAGAGCCCATGTCAAACCACACAGATGACCCAAAGGCAAGCTTTCTAAGCGCTTTTATCACATGGCTCGATGTGTGGGAATTTTATAGGCACGACACCGGAGTACTTACCCAGGAGACATTGAGTGCCTTGAGGCTCTCTGCTCAATCCCTTTTGGCATTGGTGAAGTACTGCGTTAGTGAGCTTCACTTTAAGTATATTCTGCTAGGGAAAGTCCAGACGGATACCCTCGAGAGTCGCTTTGGACAGTACAGGCAGATGGCTGGTGGGCAGTATCACATATCTGTTCGCCAGCTTTGCGAAACCGAGGGAAGGATTCGCCTTCAAAATGCCCTTCCAAGGATGAGCAACGATGATCTCAGAGGCATCGAAGAGACGGACAGTGTCAGGGATGCGGGCACTTCTTTTAGTGTTCATGTTAGCGATGCTGACCTTGATGAGCTCAGAGCACAAATGCCGGTGATTTGTTATGTTGGTGGGTATTGTGCACACGCTGCAATGAAAGTTCTCAAGTGTGAAAGCTGCCAGAGGCAATTGGTCGTTACCCGAAATACGGCCGAAACAGGAGAGGACACCCATTCTTTAATCGCACAACTGGATCGGGGTGGCCTCAAATTTCCTTCTGCTCTTGTAATCACAGTAGTTATGTACACAGAGGTTGTAGTTAGAAAGCTCATGACGGAAAGTACCTCTACCCAGTTTCTCCATGGGCTGAACCAAAAGAATGTCGTTCGGCAACTTACACTGGACTCTCTGCCAAGGCTTGAGGACATAGATACGTGTGAAAACGGGCACACCTACGAGCTCCTCATCACATTGGTTGCAAACTGTGCAGCAAATATAATGCTCAACAACTTGTGCAAGCAAAGGAACGATCTTTTACGCATTGAAAAAGATCAGAAGGCGAAAAATAGAAAGGCCCGAATTTTTCTTGGAAAGTAATTTTCCAAGTGTCGCGTCTTTCTCTTCACATTTATTCTTGTGAAACTGCACAGAGTGTATTTGATTGCATGTCATGACTTGATTTCCTTGGTATACTTCTGCCTTATGTAAAATGAGCCTTGTTTCCAGTTTTGTATCTCTTTACAAGTTGTTAGCTTTTAAAAGTGCTGTACTTTTTTCTTTTTTTTTAACTCGAACTGCCTCGGTGCCTACTGTAGCAGTTGTACAGTCCGTTTTGGTACCTAAGCTGTGTACACTTTCCTTGTGCACTCTGTGTACAGACATGTTGTGCACTGTGATTTGTTTTTTCTTAGATTTTTGTTTGATTTTTTCCCTAGGACATGCACCTACCTGTGGCAGTACAATTACTTTTCTTTCTGTCATTTATCATGCTGTGGACCACAATTTAGTCACCAGTGTTCTTATGTATTGTATTTTTTGGCAAGTGTTAGAACCTGATACCTTGTGTTGCTACTGCTACTATGATAAACGAATGGTATGTTTTCCTCTAACGTACAATTTAAATGAAAGTGTGCTTTTTCTGTTCCAAAGCTCGGGGATGTTTTTGCTGTTACAATCTGTTTTGTTTTGAGTTTTATTGGCAAGATATTGTGTTTTGTACTTTTGGCATATTTTCAGCATTAAGGGCAACACCTTGTGTTGCCTGTCGTCTGCCTGGACCGAGAACAATGCGCACTGTGATATTTGTACAGACGGCGTCTGGCTGTGATAAATAAATATGCATTATTCCATTCACGATATTCATTATTTCTTGATACCTTGATAAGTTCCCCAACCGCGGTGGCTCAGTGGCTAAGGCGTAGCGCTGCTGAGCACTAGGGCGCGGTTTCGATACCCGGCTGCGGCGGCCGCATTTCTGATGGAGGCGAAAAGCAAAAACGCCCGTGTGTACGAGATTTCGGCACACAATAAAGATTCCCAGGTAGTCAAACTTGATCCTGAGCCCTCCCCTACGGCGCGCTTCATCGCCTGCGTTGCGTCGGCGCGTTAAACCATACAATCAATCGATACCTTGATAAATCGTGCGGACATGGTGTCAAGGCACCTCGCCCGAGTCGGTAGGCGTGAAGGGCGCTCGCGGCTGGCGCAGCCACCCAGCGAAGGGCGGCCGGCCGGCCGGCGCGATGTGACGTCGTCGACGTCACGTCACGTGACGCGCAGGCCTGAAAAGCTTCCGGGGGTGACGCTCAAACCCACGAAAGTTCTGGCGAACCATATCACCTGGAAATGAATCACGACAAATGTCTCTTTTCAATGACGACAACGCACCACTAAAAGATGAGCAGTGCTGACACGAGTTCAACAATTTTTCTCGTCATTATTTACTAAGGATCACCTAAGCGTGCCTTATGTTCCAGATTTAGGTTACCCTTATATGACACCAATAACGGTCACTGAGGATGGAGTTGCGTGTCTCAAAAATAACCTTAGACTATCAACATCGGCAGGTGTAGTTAATTTAAACGCTAAGATGTTGAAAAATACCCCTACCACTTTCTAGTGAAATACTGTGCAGAATATTCAGTCCATCATTTTCGACCGGACAACTACCTAAAGAAAGGAAGGTTGCCAGGGTTATTCCGGTACTCAAAGCTGGAAAGAAAAATCAATGAGACAACTACCACCCCAATTCTCTAACTTGCATTTCCTGTAAAGTGCTAGAGCACATAATTGCATCGCACATCTACCGCCACCTGGAGACTAATAATTTTTTTTCATAAATCAACGTGGATTTCGTAAAATATGTCGTGTGATACGCAATAGCTCGAACTTACTACTGACTTGCACCTTAACATGGACAACAATCTACAAACCGATAGCATTTTTCTTGACTTCTTCAAAGCTTTTGACAGTGTGGCCCTTTGTCGATTGTTTTCCAAATTAAATTCCGTCGGACTGGACTCTGCTAGCCTATTTTGGATTAAAAATTTCTTATCATCTCGCCAACAATTCACCGTGATTAATAACTGTGTTTCTCCCCTAGCTGATGTAACATCCGGAGTCTCTCAAGGTAGCGTTCTAGGCCATTTACTCTTCCTTATTTACATTAATGACCTGCCCAATATTATTTCCTCAAGTATTAGATTATTTGCTGATGACTGTATCATTTATAGAAAAATAAAATCTCCCGATGATCACCACATCCTGCAAAATTACATTAACCTTATAAATATGTGGTGTCAAAAATGTCTGATGGTATTGAACTCAGGAAAATGTAAACTCTTTTCTTTCACCCGCAAACACTTGAACTCCGATTTTTCCTATGTCATTAACAACTCTGTCATATCTCGTGTTCAGCCCCGCCACGGTGGTCTAGTGACTAAGGTACTCGGCTGCTGACCCGCAGGTCGCGGGATCAAATCCCGGCTGTGGCGGCTGCATTTCCGATGGAGGCGGAAATGTTGTAGGCCCGTGTATTCAGATTTGGGTGCACGTTAAAGAACCCTAGGTGGTCGAAATTTTCGGAGCCCTCCACTACGGCGTCTCTCATAATCACATGGTGGTTTTGGGCGTTAAACCCCACAAATCAAATCAATCATATCTCGTGTTCAGTCATTCAAGTATCTAGGTATAAACTTGACTCACAATCTTTCATGGCTCCCCCACATTACTGATATCTGTGCTAAACCATCACAAACGCTTGGGTAGAGTCGTCGAAACCTGCGTAAATCACCACCTAACATTCGCAAGTTAGCGTACCTTACCTTCATTTGCCCGCAGCTAGAATTCGCGTCATCTATTTGGTCCCCTTATCAAGACTACTTAATTACTAACTTAAAACTTGTTAAAAACCGTGCCGCTCGTTTTAATACCGGAAGTTACGTACGTAAATTCAATATTTCTAAAATAAAACTCGAAATTTTGCTGCACCCTCTTCAGGTTCGCCGGTGTGCTTCCCTTTCATGCCTGCTTCATGGATATGTTCGAAACACCAGGCCTCATTCTCTTTCTTTGAAAATCCCCCTGCGCATGTCTAGGCGGCTCCATAATCAGGGCAGTTTCGAGCGCATTTTTGGCAATACAAGGGCGTTTAGTTGTTCTGCGTTGCCACACGCCATCCAGCTTTAGATCGATCTCCCTGGCAATATCACTTCGATCGCAAATCGCAAAGCTTTTCACGACCGCCTACTCGAACATTTCATGCTTACGTAGTTACTTCTCATTTAGTTCTTTCTAGATGTGTTATCTATATGCTTTGATGTGTGTAACGTTGTATTATGTCCCATTGTAGTATTGTAGGCGCTGCCCGAATTGGCTTCATTTTTCAGCCACTGACTGTTCATGTTAATTAAGTTCGTGTTTTGTGCACGCTCTTCTCTTGTTTAGGTCTTCTACTGGGGTGTTACTCTTGCTTTTTTGGCAGTCGTTTACATCACAGTGCACTTTTCATTTTATATCGTTCTGATTTCATCTTTTTCTGTATTTATCACGTGTGATATTTTACCATGTATCGCCCCCCTTACACAATTATCAGATAAGGAGCCTGTAAGGCATAATACGCGATTATCACCCTTTCTGCTGTTTCCCGCCCCCCTTGTAGCGTAACCAGCAAAGCAAGTCCTTAGTAAGCCACCTTGCCATTCGCCTTTTATTTCACTCGCTTACATCCAGTTCTTCTCAGCGATTAACGTGGAAGGCTTGCCCACATTTCATAGTCGAGAGTTCAACGAAATACCGGCTGGTCCGGTTATGTTAAAGACAGGCCTTGTTAAAGCACAGGCCACTGACCAATGTCAAGAAAAAAGAAATTGACGTTTCACAGTTCGCACTCCTATTGTCTCTAAACAACACCAGCTGCTATGGGTCTCTGGCCGCAGTAGCATAATTGACGTCATTAAGATGAGAGGCACCAAACCGAAGGCCTGGAAACAGCACGTTCACTCACATTTTAAAACATTCCACTTGTCAAATTTTTCACTTAGAGCACGGTAAGAGGTATGCAAGGCATTAAGAAAGTTCAATCGCAAAAGCGAGATGAAATGGATCATCAAGCAATGATTCCGCGTAGGTTATTACTCTTTAGTGAGAGACATAACTTTCAATTTGTAGAGGCATATTATCCCGAACGTTTTTGTAGGAATGTCAAAAGCAAGAATCATAAGAATAATCACTTTTCGTTTTCCTTGCCAAGGGAGCAGGAAAAAGCCTCCCTCCAACTTCGGAATTCGCGTTCGGAATTCAGTCAAGGTCGTCTTTACTTGGCTTCCGCTTGACGCTGAAGGCAACGCTACTCCTTCATTCAACGAATAAGAATATTAAAGACGAAATAACAATTAAGCATTCCTAAACCATACCGAATTACGCAACACTCACACGATATGCTACCACTCTGCGACGCATTTACTCGAGTTCTCCCATGGGAAGATGCGGGCGGCAATAATTTTGCTTAAGGCGCTGCACTCGTGAGGGACCTTTCTTGTCTTCATTGTTTGTGCTCGCTTTGTTGTATGCGTCTGTGTGCTCGTTTATTCTTCTAGTTTTCTTAAAGCTTAGTTCTAGTCATCCAACAAGCCTCATCGTTCTTCTAACGGACGTTGTTGTCACCAACGCAACAAAGTTCGTCTAACATAACATTCAAGGAATCCCTTCACAGTGTTATAAACCGTCTCTCTAGTCAATATAGCAGGCCTGCAAAAGATTTATGTACACAGTTAACCCCTATTGTATGCGTTTCCTCATTATGGCACTCTGCACTCGACGACTTCTTGCACAATGTTCTACCATTTGTCCCACTACTTGTTCCACCAACTGAACCACCTATGCACCACAAATAGTACCATCATCAGGCTGCCCAGCTCACATGTTGAGTGTGCAGCACTTGTGGCAACCGTTGGCTACTTGATGTCCGTTCTACTCATTAAAGTGTTGCTCAGACTGTGTGATGAAATGTGTTACGCAATTAATCGTTTCCACGAGATCCTTTTCTGATCTTAATAAACAAGAAATGTTGTGGCGGAAGCAACGCGGTCACCACCACTGACTTTGTGCCTCTATTGAAACTGTCAATGCTATTAAACACGGCTTGAAAACGAACACAAAAACATACTAAAATTTGGCAGACTCTACTTACCTTTCTAATCGATCCTATACGAAGCATGCCGAAAAAAATGTCTGTGAGGTACTTTTTTATTGAGCGAAACGTTACAAAGTGAGGTTAATATTCTACGCAATGTCACATATTTTTTTTATTTAACCAATTGTTTGCAGCTCTGTAATGATTCCAACTACAACATGGCTATTAGCAACACCAGACGTGGTAAGCAGATAAGTAGCACTTGTGCTCGAGAGAGTGGTAGTCCCGGACACTGCTACATAAATAAACTTGAGTGGATGGGGCTTAACTGCAATTGACGATAACCCGACGTGACGGCTGTATCATACGAGTACACATGTAATGTTTATAGTAATTGAATAGTCAGCAACGCAACCACAATTGACGTTTCACAAACATTAGGGTTTATTTGAAAAATATTTCCTAGACACAGCTTGGCTCTTTGGTATATTAAAAAAAAACTTTTTTTGGTGGGTGCCAGCCCAGTAAAAAAAATTAATTGCCACGCATACTGCTTTGGTACGATTCCCGCAGGGACGCTCACAATTTTTTTATTTATTTGCATGCGTCATGTCAACGCTGCTTACAACCAACAAACCATAACGGTCTCTGAAGAAACATCTGGTGCATTAGGTGGCGTTGTACCCCTTCAGCGGTATTATGAGTTCCATGGGGTGAAGCTACGCCATAGCAACACTTTGAGGAAGTGTAAACGGAACTGACTAAAAACACCATTACGTTGGCGTCCAAGCGACCGACGTACACCAACAACCTAATAATACCAGTTGAAAGCGAGGGTGGACGCTTGTGTTTATTTATTTCATTTCATTTACCCTCAAGGCCATCGGGTATTATAGAAGGTAGTGGTTACAAGTTGACAGAAAATAAAATACAACATGAAAATAAGTTACACAACAAACCAGAAATTCCTCATTATACAACTTAGCTGCGTAAGGAAAATGAACTCAATACAATAGAACATAATACATAATATTGTATGACACAATACATATACAGTAAATGTTCTAATGTTAAATAACGTTTGTCAAAAAGGTGTTTATTAGTACTAGTTACTATTTTTGAGGGTTGGTGGTTTCAATCTGGTGATGTACGAGGTATGAATATTTAATAAAAGCACTGGAAGATACGTGATGAGATGTCAACGTTATGGCCGTGGTTGATACGATCGGATATGTACTGAGGATTAGTTGGTCATGAAGGGTGGGATGATAGAATGTGAGAGCGTTGAGAGAAACTGACACCGGCATGCAGCTTGATTGGACCCGAGGAATGCAAAGATGAAAAATCAGGTGCTCAGCTGAAATCGAACCCAAGTTTTTTGCATGGCTATAACGTATTCTACGACTGAGTCATGCGAGACCACGAAACGGCTTTGGAAAAAGACGCCATGTCAGCGTAAGGTTAGTGCAATTTCAAATGTGGTGGTAGTACTGGCTGACTAAGGTCGTAACAACGTGATAAACATTACCTAATGGTATCACACAAACGTCGTGCCGGGTTAACGTATATTGCGGTTCCAATGTTGACTCTACTGTTAAAGCAGTCGAATAAACATTACATCTGTATTTTTGTGTTTCAGCAGGCTATATTCAAGTGTTGCTCGAACCCGGGGAGAATGCGCTAACGAAAGTCGCGTGTGACATTCGCATTCTCACATCGTAACGCCCACTTTCGATGATACGCCATTGCTCTAACGTGAGTGCATACGTTATGCCGGACCATAAGAGACCTAGTGTAGCCTCCAGTAGATGATATTGTACCGGACATTCTTGGTAAGCCCACGATGTGCAGCCAACTACTGTGTATAACGTCGATCTATCTTGTAACACTTTCCTAAATGCAAAAAAAGATTAGCATAGATACTTGCTCACCGGCTGCTTGAAACACATGAAACCAATTTTCATGATGCATAGAATCTGCCACTGAACTTTTACATGTATTAATGTCATGTACGCATTTGCTTTGCTTACGCAAGAAATGTGCATTACGCACTTGATTTACACCTAATAATGATTTATTGTAAGTTTCATCCTTTACCGCTAATTATCACTTAACATGTTTACTCATAATGTTACGTGGCTAATTTTCACAGCGAAAACTGTATGTGGCTAAGTGAAACGAAACGCCATTCGCCAAGGGAAACGCTAAACATCTCCATTAGCTCCTCTGTCAATTACGTCGTTCTCCACTATACACACTCAAACGCGCTCGACAATGGGAGGGCCGTCATCGGCGTCGTTCATCTCGTCCCAGCCGTGCCACCGAGCCCGCGCGTAACAGTTTCAATGGAATGGTTTTTAAAGAGAAAAATGAAGAAAAACATTTCCGCAGATCCACAAAGTGAACGATGATGAAGGAGCTTATTGTTCCAGAGGTTAAATGTGGTAAACCGTGAATCCTCTGTACGTATTCTCAATCATCCTCATATAAAGACGCGACACGAGAGATTTTGTGGTGTGATTGTATGTGCAAGTTATATACACAATGTTTATTATTTACATATAAATGTACTGTACTCAGATGTTTGCATACTGGTGCAGTATATACATTTTGTTCAAGAGCTCATTTAGGCATCACATAAGCTCGGAGGTGCGTTTTCTTTTTAGTATAATTACTCTGGAATCCATAAAGTACAAAGCGAGATTATCTTGAATTATAGGATGTAGTGGAAAGTTAGATAAGGGTCCTGACGGCGAGCCCACACGGCAGCCCAATTGCGAGCCCTCCGCGCCGCCACCTTGGCTTCTGCGGTGTTCATTGTGAGTAGGGGTATCGACGCTCACTGAATGACTCCCTGCGAAAGAGAGACGAGAATGAGTGCTATGTAGGAGCTGTCTCCTACCAAACTAGAGCACGCGCCAAGAGTGGAGCGAGCGTCGCCTGAGCGTCGCCGTCGCCATCTAGTGAGCGCTCTTGAAACGAAGAGCACAGCTGCGCCTCTAGTGGGAGCAATGAGCACTACCGAACACACCAGCGCAACGACAAGATACAACCCCCCAGCGAAACGTGCAATCTCCTAAATGTGACAGCGCCGTTTGTCAGGAGAGGTCACCTCAACAGCGAAGATGGGGAGTGGGAGAGAAAGGGATGTGGGAGAGAAGGCAAGGATATGATGAAAATGAGGTCATTTCGCCCCACCCTGTCCTCCCACGCGTGCGTCGCCTCTCAGCCAAAGAAAGCCATCAAGCAGGTTGACAGGCGAAGCATGGGTGTAAAGAAACATCCCGTGATGGCCGTATGAGGAGGGCACAGATCATACGAATGCCAAAACAGCAGACAGCTTTCCAAGAACAGTGCCGACAGCTGATCCGTGAGAGAATTTATGTTCGCCGAGCCGATGCAGCAATCCGGCCGCAAGAACAGGCCCTGGTCGCAACTGTGCACCGAGGATTTGGCAGCCGTCCGAGCAGAAGGCAAGCTACAAAGGCGATACGAGAAAACGGTGCTGTAAACAGAGCAGTGTTTAACGAGGCAAAATTGGCGGAATGGCGCACGACAGGGAATGCTGCTTACTCGCCAAGGCACGCCTTCGACGGGAGTTTTTCGAGCGGCATCGGCTGCCACACCTGCAAACATCCGCGGCCGCCAGCTTCAGCGTCATTGGTTCGACATCTCTACGGAGTACTTCGGTGGTGATTTTTCTTTAATGAAACACGGCGTTACTAGACGACATACAAGAAAAGGTATGCGCTGAACTGCTAGTTTCAATAGTAGTTTCAATGCACTGATTTTAAGTTCATCCTCGTCATTTTATATACCATTTTTCTACATCCCACTACCATCGCAGAATGGTATCATACCAAACCTTGGAGTTCACGAAATCATTCAAACCCCTACATAACTATGAACACTGTATTTTGATCTTTCAATGTAAACACACAAGTTTCGCTTTTCGTCATTTGTTGCTTTGTCAACATGATAGTTTAGTGAAAGACTTGGGAAATATACTGGTCAAATGACCTCTTATTTATCCCAGTTTATTTGCCGTTTATTCATATTTCTATTGTTTCTGAAACACGGTCGAGTGAACCGTAGCTCTCAGAGCACTCAAGTCAAACAGCGTCCGACATTTCCTGCCATCAAGTTAAAATTCATGGCCCTGCCCTTTGGCGTGCAGTATTTCTGTCCCCACTAAATATGTAAAGTTCTGGAGATAATTGTACTTTTGAAGTACTACCGTGATCCCGTGCACTTTATTAAAGAAGTTTAGTTGGTTATAATTATGATGTACACAAATATATGTCCTAGTGTGGTACAACTTCAACCTTTTTCTCCTTCAAATAAGTGGACATTTAGCTTAGTTCACGTCTCTGCCAGTAACTATTTGTTCTTTTAACTGTACATCTCTTCCTTGATTGCACTTACGCATGATTGATCAGTGATCAAAACGGACGACAATAATTTCAGTACTGAGTTTTATGGCTATATGTGGAAAAGTTCATGAGCGATTTTATTCCGCCAATGCAAATTATCCGCTGCGTAGCACACGGCACACATGTTACGCGGATATTTATTGAAAGGTAGAGAGAGTCACTGCTGAATTCAGCGTATGTTCCTTTAAAGTACTTCCACCTCGATTTGCCTGGGCCAGAATAACAGAACGCAGGTACTCAGTAATTTATTTATTTATTTATTTGTCGCGTATTTCGCTGCAGCGGAGGTGAGAAGTGGGACTTCTCTAATTTTCAGTACCACGAACGTGCGCGTGTTGTTGTTGGTTGAGTTCTCATGATTACGGTTCGTGGTATCACTAGCTGCCTAGATATGCGCAGTTTCACCCCGAACGCTTTTTCATACGTTAGCGAGCAGCAAGACTACAAAGATGCATAACCTACTGTTAATGTTACAAAAGCACTCAGAAATCCTCACAGACTAATAAGGCAGTGCAGTGAATCTTCTTCTGAAAGTTGCTAACGCAAGATCTCACACGTCGGATATTAGATGTGTTAGAAAGCAATAACCGTCTATATATCGATTGGAAGAAGCTAACTATCGTTCATGGGTCTCTGTTTTCTCTATCTATCTATCTATCTATCTATCTATCTATCTATATCTATCTATCTCTCTTTGTATCTCTCTCTTTCTCTCACGTTATTCTCGAAAATCCTACCAAGTGAATTAAAGTCGACTCAACTGCTGTGTTCTAAAAAAACAATAAAAACTTCAGGCCACCAACCCGGAGGAACCATGTGGTGATGGTCACGCAGGGCTGGGCAATATCGCGGTAGTGTTTCAGAGATACTTTTGAATATCTGTATTGCTGTATTGAGATACTTTTCAAAAATGTATTTGTATCTCAGTAGTGAAATACCTTTAGGATGTATGGGCCGTATCGCGATACTATCCAGAACACGAGTATCTCTTTATTTAGGGGGGGGGGGGGAGAACAGGTTTTGTTTACAATAGGAAAAAAAATTTTTCTGGTGTGACCTTGGCAGTCCGCGGCGAGATATGCACCCACCATTTTCTACATTTCTGCTGAGGGGGAAAATGACTCCTACCTTCTTGAAAGCAAGCTAGTCACTTTGTACCCGCATCCCATAGTGCACCTTCAGGCAGAACAAGGATGTGTTTGAACGATCGCCTGTTTGAGCTTGCCAACAATGCTATACTGCAATATTTCATTTCATTAGTGATATTTTCATTGCGAGGCGCATTGTATACTGCACAACGGGCGCCAACCAACAGCGTTGTTTTTTAAATATGTTCCCTCATACCAATTGAACGAGCAGTGCTTTTCTTTTCTCTCGTTCTCTTTTTCCTCTTTTTTTGGGGGGGTGCCCATTTGAAAAACCGGAGTTTATCACGGAGGCCACGTACCACCCAAATAATTCGGTGCGTGGTGTCGTGTCCCATCAACGACACTTTTTTCTCCAAAGCATTTCTGAAAGACGCCAGCGTGGCCACACGGCGATTGGAAGGAGGTCTTTTTGCGTTCACTTTCTCATTCCTTTGTTTTGTTCGTTCTTCTCTCTGCTTTTTCTCTGCTTCTAGGAAACACTAAACCTTCAACTGGTATTAGGCGCTCGTCTTCATTGTTTATGTGTTCATCTCCTGCTTCACGCTAGGCCACTTTATCAAATCTGAAAACCAACTAGCTTGAACCACTAGTCTGCTAATAGAAGGTCGTTGAAGTGAGCGCCGCCATTACAGCGACAGCAAGGAATTTAGGAGCCTTACCTTCTTTTTCTTTTTTTTAGTCAGAGACACATGCTGACCGCTGTGAATAAAAGCATACCTTTTCTCAATTTGGTTGTTTATGGTTCCAGCGCTTCTCATGTACTATGCTACTACTAGTATAGGTAATACTATTGCCACCAAGTATCCCGATTTTGTTGTAGAATGCGTGTGACTCTTGCTCTCATACAGCCTAGTTTTTTTTTATTGCAACTGATATCTGTAAACCTGTCGTTATTAACAATTATGTGCAGTGTAAGCCTCCTTTGTATTACCTTAATGGCACTCAAAGTACGGTGATAAAATAATAAATTAATTTTATTTCACGCTGCACCTAACAAATGTCTGTACGGAATACGACTATCCCCGAAATAGAGTAAAGTGTTCCAGCATATTTTTTGCTCTATCCGTATTCCGGAATACTTTTTTAGCCTGTTTGCAAAAGTATCAATGAAATATCCCGTTACGTCCTTTACAAATGTATCTCAGTATCTGTATTTTAGGCTTCCAAATTATGTATTTCGACATATGTATTCCGGAATACTTTTTCGGGTATCTCTGCACAGCCCTGAATTGTCAGTCCCTACGTCTTGAAATTGTTTTACTACTGAAATTAAAGTTCATTTGTCAAATATATGTCGGTACCAAAGTAATAATGCTAAACATAATCCCTCCGATACTATCGCTGTAATTTTGTATCGCGATACTGCCCAGCGCTGGGTCACAACAAAGCGCTCCGCAAAAATCAAAAGATGTATTGGTATTCTTTGGTTGCAGAGCCTCCCCGCCAAGACATGAACACGAAGGTTCTCACGGCATTTCCTGCACTCATGGTAAATAAGTTCAACGCGTTATGACGTGAAATGTGTTTCTCCTTCCTAAATGTTTTTTTTTTCTTTTTTATTGAAACACGTTTCTCTCATGCATGTAGCAGAAAGTTTTGGCAAGTGGATCAACCGCCTGGTGAAGGCACGCTTTCTTCAAAGGTACTGGTAGAAATTCTGTAGCGGAAGCAGTTTTTAAAAAGAGGCAGTTGCGCCGCAAAGGTGAACCAATGAATGTGATAGTAAGCAACTAAAATAGAACATGAAGAACGCCACCGCTGAAGTACGAAAATAGCGCTCAAGAAAAACGCGCAGGCCAACCCATGGGGCAAGCGTGAATTAACAGCCCCCGCCGCGGTGGTCTAGTGGCTAAGGTACTCGGCTGCTGACCCGCAGGTCATGGGTTCAAATCCCGGCTGCGGCGACTGCATTTCCGATGGAGGCGGAAATGTTGTAGGCCCGTGTACTCAGATTTGGGTGCACGTTAAAGAACCCCAGGTGGTCGAAATCTCCGGAGCCCTCCACTACGGCGTCTCTCATAATCATATGGTGGTTTTGGGACGTTAAACCCCACAAATCTATCAAAGCGTGAATTAACAACTGTCGCAGTTACGTCCTTGTGTTTGAAGAAAGTGCTGCAAGTGTCGACAATGCGGGGCAGAACACGACGCTCTCAGATATTTCTTCTTTCTTTTCAACTGTGGCGCGTGCAGACCCATCGTGTCGCGTGCCACGTGGTGGCGTCTTACGCACGGTGTGCTCACTTTTCTTTGTTTTGTTTTGTTTTCGTCCCACATCGCTAGTGGGTACATAAAGCGGGCACCTTTTTATTTATTGCTCACGGCCAGTTGACAAATTGACAGAAAATGTCAGAAGGCTGCGTGGTATAAAACACGTTCAAGTTCCTACGAGACCCGCGAACCGCGCCAACGGTAAATGTTGTATATGTAAACATAAAATAACCAGATCCCACAAACGCCCACACAGACATACTTTAAACAGACGCATATGTTTTATATAACCAGTTGCTAAGAGTTTTGGTAAACATGCCACGGGGATATTATAAGAGTACTATTAGCGTCAAAGGAACCCCAATCGGCAAGCCAAGTGTGTGTGTGTGTGTGTGTGTGTGTGTGTGTGTGTGTGTGTGTGTGTGTGTGTGTGTGTGTGTGTGTGTGTGTGTTTTACCCGCTTTTTACCTCGGACTAAGCGTGCATCTGTTACTGAAAGCAACCATGGTGATAATCGTCACGACACTGCTCTGCAATTTACAGTACACGTGCTGAGTAACCATGTTGCTTTTGACATTACATATAGAGCGAGCCAACTTACGGGAGCATTATTCTTAAACCAACTTTAAATGCGTGTGATTTCTTACAGTTCCTCATCATACCAAATGAAGGTAATGTATTTTTTTCCTTCATTTGCTTACGCTAAACTAGCATTCTCTTAACTGTACATTGTTACTTCAAAATTAAAAACACAAATAGTGTCGAGATATCAACCAAAGTTTAAGGCATCTTCCCGAAGGATTCTGGGCCAAAAGGTGATGTGGATCTAGGTGGCTAGCCTCGTTATCGCTTACTCTTCTTTCTTTCTTTTTCTGTTTCTTTCTCTTATTTTACTGTTGTTGTACCTTTATTTTTACCTGTGTTTATTTCCATTTCGCTCTTACTGTTTCTTTCTTGTTTTCCCTTTCTTGCACTCTCTCTTTCAATATTTTGTTCCACATTCTTTTCATCTTTTTATTTTTCTGACTTTCTTTAATTCTTTCTCTCATTTTCTTTATCTTGCTCGATATTTCTTATCCTATTTTAGTGTCTCTCTTTATATCGTTCTGTTTCTCTTTCTTTCTGTTTCTGTTTTTGTATGTATTTCTGCCCTTTCTCTTCACTCTATATATCTCTTTTACTTTACTTATGTCTCTGTACTTGTTCTCTCGCCTATCTAAGTCATTAATTCAGTACGTTATCGCATTGGTATGGCTGACTCCCCCAACTGTGATAACTTTCATTGTGTAGAAACTTTCGACCATGTCCTGTGCCATTGTCTAGACATTAAATAAGATCGCCGGACTCTCCAGTGTGCCTTAAACAGGCCGAATGATCGACCCTTTACTCTGGAGAATATCTTGGGAGCGTTGTCTTCAAGTACTTCAGCCCAGAAAGCCACACGAGCCCTTCTGCAATACCTGAAGGCAACATCCCTGTGCGACCGCCTGTGAAACCTGAACTGTGTGTACTATGTGCAATGTGTACCTCCTCCTCTCCTTTTCTCCCTCATTCCCCTCTCCCCTGCGCAGGGTAGCAAACTGAACTTACTATAGTTAACCTCCCTATTTTTCTGATATTTTTTCTTCTCTTCTTCTCTTTACATCTCACGCCAAACGAATTGGCGCACGTGTTCTGAGAGCGAAGCAGAAGGTAAAGAGAAGTAAGTTAGTGCGCACCGGCTCATAATTGTGATAGTGCTTCATATTGTACATCCGTAATCTCCAATTGTCAATTCCTAATATTTATTTTTTTCTTGATCCCTCTCATGAGTTTAAAAGACGTAAGCTAGCAAAAAAAGTATTTCTTTAGAACTACCCGGTTCTTGAGCAATCCCTGAGAGCGGGTGTGTGCTGCACATTTTAGGCTTTTCTTCTTCTCAGTTTGCTCTGCACAAACTAACCGTCAACTGAAACAGCACTGCGTTTAAATGGTGTCATTACTACTACTATTTGATTGTTTATTATAGTTACATACAGCGGCTGTTCACTGCGTCATTTTAGGAGTGAAGAAACTATAGGGCCGAAGCTTGTCCGCCCACATCAGTGTGTTTCCACGGAGACCGCGTGGATGTAAGAAACAAAAAAAAGTTTAAACAATGTGCTAATATTGATCAGACTTGTGACGGAACAACACAAAATACCTACTAGCACAAACCATTTATACTGGTTGGCGACTTCAACGTGGACCCCAGGAGCTTTGTCGTCGACTTTTTACGTCACCTTATGTCACTTTATGTCGCTCAATTTACATTATATGGGACAACCCTCGGTCAACGTGCCGTTACTCACCCATATGATACCCAGAGCTTAAACCACTCGTCGTGAATCATTTTGTGGAGATGTGCGGATTTTTTTATTACATTTCATGCTTGCTTTTACGGCATAATCTTAGCTTTATATTCTTTAAGTGACAACTGACAGCCACATCTTTGCTTGTGACCTTTAAATTTTGGTTAGGTATGCGTCAGGTAATCACGGAACTCAGGTGCTTCCTTCAGAGCCTTCTCCAGAGGATTCTTCGGAGAGGGGGCTTAGGACATCCTTCGAAGGAAGTTGTACCGCGCCAGTCAAAACTGTTTGGAGAGAATGTGCTTCTTATTGTGTTCCCTTATATGTTGCGTTTCCTTATATCGCAGTCATATGTCGGCGAACTCACTCGCAATCGACTTACTCTTACTCATATCAAGCCGTGAGTCAGGGTCTGAGTATAGTCCGGGTGAGTAAAACTTTGGTGAGTTTGAGTCCGAGTGAATTCGATTGAAGAAAATTTTCCCGAGTCTCCGCCCGAGTGAGTCTAAAGCGCAAGATATATTTCATGAGCGAGTCTGAGTCAGCTCCACAATTTTCGCTGACCTATGATCGCCATACTTTTTTCAGTTATGTACAAGTTTCATTCATTATAATAGCCAGACGAACATATATCAATCAAAATGAAAAGTCAGCAGTATACTCAACTGAAACAGCAACGAAGTTTTAAAAATTATTATGTGACAAAATTCAAAAAATGCTTTTCTAGCCACAGGAAAGTTAAGATTATTTCATAGTAATCGCGCATTCCCAGGATGCTTTTACCTTCGTGTTCCCGACGATGCAATGATTGCTCCGAGGCACGTGAACACCATTCGCTTCCGAAACTAAGATAACAATGGGCCTTGGCTTTTATTGCCTCACCAAGAGATCGAAAGGTGCTTTTGTGTTACAGCACGATCCATCGCGATAAATTGTGGCGTCAAGTTGAACATCATATTCTTATCCTCTTCGTGCTCTACGATTTTGTGACAGGCGAAGCTATCCGGCAAGCAAATGTATCGACGTGGAAGCCAGGAGATTCAGGTAAGCCTTCATTGGCTACAGAGTATTGAATGCTAAGTAACATATTTCTGTAAATTACTCGACACGCCTATTTTTGTTTCCCGAAGCTCGCGGGATCGAATCCCGGCTTCAGCGGCTGCATTTTCGATAAAGGCGAAAATGTTTGAGACCCGTGTACCTATATTTAGGTGCACGTTAAAGAAAAACCTGGAGGTTGAAATTTCTGGAGCCCTCCACTACGCCGTCTCTCATAATCATATCGTGTTTTCGGGCTGTAAAACCTCGTGTATTGTATTATTTTTTATTTCTTTTTTTATGTTAGCTTATAAACATACTGACTTTACTGACTCAGTTGTCGTACCCTACAATACCAACACTCTGTGCTGAGTGAAGCTGTCTTCTTTTTGAGACCTTTATTATCTACTGTTCATTGTCGTTTTCATTTATTATATTGTTTGTTTCGGCATTTAAAAAACACATGACAGGATGCTGACATTATACTTTTTATCTCAGTGGAGAATCACGTACAAATAATACCCAGTGTCAAAACTGTATGGCATAAAATAGACTGTCTATGTAACATATACCAAGACAAACGGCACAGCAGTAAGTCGTGTCCACACTACACATAATGCAAAATGGTATACAGTGTACATATCGCACGTATTGGTCTCGCGCAAAGAGTACATATGGCATGCACAGTGCTACATTATAGTAGTGTATAGCAAGAGGGGTCACTCGAAGACTGCTTTTATTATGGGCGGGCCTGTGTCCAGGAAAGTAGGAGAAATAAAGGAGATTCCGCTGAAGCGTTCCATCACAAGTGTCTCGTCCTTAACACACTTGTCTGACGCCTTGTAAGCTATCTAACAGTCTCGAGACCGTGCACGAGGAGCATGCATCGCAAATCCACAGAAAGCGTGTGCAGGCTCGTGATATTCTATAAGCAACCCTTAACTTGGGATTAACCGTTTCGGGGGGAGTTTGTCTAGCGGCAATTCGGCTTCGGCGGTCACGTATGTGACCACCTGTGGTTCGAAAACAACCACTGTGATCAACGCATTTCGAAACGCATTTAACCGCTAACACTACTCTTGCATGTTCGTGATCATAAGAGACACAATGTGCGGCATGTGAAAAAAGTCACAGTTTTGTCAAAAGGGCTAAGCAATTAGTGTGATAGCAACATATTGAAATTTGCTGCGGCGCTTCGTTCTTCTCCTTCGTGGCGTCACGGCCAGCTCAACCCCGACACAACAGTACACACTAATTATTCGACAGTATTCCCTGGAGTTCCAAGTCATGCCTTGAGGAGCCCTCCGGGTCTTCTTTTGCACATCATCTTCCATCGATGCTTCCGACGCTTGTGCCATGTCCGTGAATTTGAAAGTGTCGACCTTGATGGACTTGCATTGTCGATAATCAGTTTTCCTTTGCAACAACATCCATCCACTAGAAGGGGAAAGCAATCGAGAGTTCCGCAGGGACGCGACCACTGAACTGACCGAGACATAGTTGCGGCACGCAGACGAGCTTATCGTCCCCCGCTATACCTGATTACCGAGTGTTTTTAGGATGTCGGGGCGCCTCGCTGTCGCGTGCACATTTGGTTAATCGAACAGGGACTGACGGGGTACTCACTGCTCTTAAAGAGGCTTCTACGAAGCAAAGTTTATGAGAACTCTGATGGAGCTCGAGCGTGAGAACGGCTACCGACGGAGGTCAGCCGACAGAGGCTGTCACAAAACGAGCGCTCAAAGAGGGCGCGCCGCCAAAGTCTCGCGATGAAGCGCCAGAGTGACGCCGCGAGGTCAACGATAAAAAAAGAAAACAAACATCCAAAGACCCCAGGCGCGCGCCTCCACTCGGAAGCGTGGCTTCGCTGACGAACCTCCTGACCCCACATCGGCAGCCGAGCAAGCACTCGAAATTTCTCGATAGAAAGGGGCGTGGTCCTGCCGGGTTGAGTCATCCGTCGCGGACGGCCCTCGTATCGTCTCGACCTTTCCCCCAGCCTTCGCTGCGCATCGCGCCGACGAAATGATGAGAACTTTTTGGAATCGCGCGCAGAAGGTATTTAATCGAGCAGCCGAGATGAGAGATCAGGAGAAGATGGAAGTTAGCGCCAGAGCGCGTAGGGATTCCGCCGTGTAGTCGGCGAAGGTTTTGCCTGTAGAGGCAAAGCAGGAGAAGAAGATGATTTCCACCTGAGGGGTGACGACTCGAGCTACAAGCAAGTGTGTGTGTTCACCACTATCGAATGAAGACGCGTGGCAACAGCTGCGTGTGTGAAGCCGACGGGTTTCCGGCGAAGAAGTTGAAGCTTGAAGAGTGGCCAATTGAAGACGCGAGGTTTCCTGGAAAAGAAACTTCGGCGAGGTTTCCTGGAAGAGAAACTTCGGGGGCAGCGGAACGACAACAACACTGGACTTTGAGTGAGTGATTCTCGGAAGAGTATCATCCAGACTTTTGTTCCAAGAACTTTGGACTGAATAGGTTTTCTATCTCTTTAGTCTTTAAGTGTCTTGGTTGTTAAATGTATGCGACTGCATTGTAGTGTGTATTGTTGTCTGTGTCCATTGTTTCGAGTGTGGCTGATTTTACTGTGTAGTACGTTGTTGTATTGGTGACATATTGTACTCAACTATTGCAGAGTGTGCATACTTGTGTATTGTTTTGATCTGCTATTATTAGAGAATATAATTTTATTTATTTATAAACTCTCGGCTTTGACCTGTTCTTTGGGCCACAGCCGGCGTCCGCTGGCGCGCCAAAAAGGACCACTTCTAAATTGTCCACGCTTTCGTGGTACAGTTCGGGGGGCCGATACTTTGGCCCTTGAAATTAGCCCGACGATTGCCTCCCGAATTGACGGGACCTGTGACAATTAATCTGGCGTCCGCGACCAGGACCTTTGGTGCACAGTGTGTCCAAAATACTGAGAAAGAGCCTCGAGTTGTTTATAGTGCTATCAGAACGATTTTGTGTGTTGTTCAGTGTTCTCGTTAACGAGAGCAGGGGAGTGTTCCGATAGACTGATTTAGGCAGATACTTTTAACACGCGGCAAGACTCCATTTGCGAGACACAATGGATCTCGAAAAGTTAGTAGCTCTTGGTGAGAAGATGGGTCTTTCTGGCGCCGAACTATAGAAGTGGGTAAGCCAGAAGGAGAAAGGCGGTGGAGAGAGAGAGGTTGGCAGCTGAGAGATCCAAGGAAGAAAGAGAGGCAAATGAGCGAGAGCTGAAAGAAGAAAGAGAGGCAAAGGAGCGACAGCTGAAAGAAGAAAGAGAGCAGCAATTGAAGTTGGAGCTGGAGAGAGAAATGCTGGCCGCTGAGAGGGCGAGAGAAGAAAGAGAGGCAAAGGAGCGACCGCTGAAAGAAGAAAGAGAGGAAAGGGAATGGCAGCGGCAGCAGGAGATGGAACTCGAGCGGCTCCGTTTGCAACAGCGAAGTGAAACTCCCGTCCAAGCTAGAGTTGAAAGCAGCGAACGGGAAGATCATGGCTTCCGCTTGAACCCAAGCAAGCTGCTCGTCGCGTTTTATGAAAGGAAGGACGGCCTTGACGCGTACCTTCACAGATTTGAGACGATTGCACGGAGCCAGAATTGGCCGTAACATCAGTGGGCAACTGCTTTGAGTACTTGCTTGAGTGGTGAAGCACTCAGTGTGTACGGTAGGCTGACGCCGACCAATGCAGCCAACTATGCAAAGGTGAAAGCTGCTTTGCTGAAGCAATTTAGATTTACTGTGGAAGGATTCCGGGACAGATTTCGGACAGGAAAGCCAGCTGATGGTGAGACGGCTACGCAGTATGCCACCCGACTTTGCCATTCTTTCGACAGATGGATTGAACTTTCATGTACAGCGCAGGAGTACGATGAGCTTAGAGAGCTCCTAATTAGAGAACAATTTCTTACTAGTTGCCACCCAAGCCTGTCGCTGTACTTGAAAGAGAGGAGAGATAAGTCACTTGAAGACATGCTTGAATTAGCTGATCAATTCTTGGAAGCGCGAGGTGGCACTACTTTGGCCAAGGTCAAGAAGGAGTGTCCCGAAGATTCAAAAATTCGGCACCCGAACAAAAGAAGCGTGCACCGGAGAGCATTCCGCGATGTTTTCTGTGTAACCGAGTGGGTCATCGCGCGAGCAACTGTCGTACTAACTTTACGAGCCCTACGATAGTATAATGTTTCAAGTGTTGTCAGACTGGGCACAAAGCAGACGCATGTCGCAATGGAGCGAGTTAAACTCATTAGGTATCCTGTGTGCTAGCAGCACCGAAATCCGATGATAATTCCGTCACCGATGGATTCGTATAGTTGAAAAATGGGTTGAAAATTCCTATTGTGGGTGCTGTAATGACAAAACAGCCAACCGGTGTCACGAAGGGAATGCCAACGCTGCCTGGAAAAGTTGCGGGCAAGAAGATTACGGTGTTAAGAGACACCGGTAGCTCCACGGTTATCGTGCGGAGAAATTTGGTACAGGAAAGTGAGTTGACAGGCAGAACGAAACCGGTTTGCCTGATTGACCGTACGGTTTGGATGCTTCCCGAAGCAGAGATTAAAGTTGAAACCCCGTACTTCAGCGGGAAGGTTACGGCTCTATGCATGACGACCCCCCTATACGACCTCGTCATCGGAAACATCGACGGGGCGCGAGGGCCGAATGATCCAGAATGTTTGGGAGAAGACCCGAAGATGGAGCCCCCACCGACACAGGGACCGCGAGATACAGCGGAGAACAATCCCGCGAATGATTTCACTCGAGCCCAAGGTGAAGCCTGGGCGCAATAGACAGTGAATGAGAACATCATCGTATCGAATGAGTTCACGTGCTGGGCAGCTGGGCTTACTTCGGCTCGACCTCAACTGACCGACAATGTAAAGATGACGGAGTCGGCCAGCCAGGCCATATGTCGGGACATGAACAAATGGGTGAATAACCGGACAGGATCGGTTGAGCGTCATGACCCGCTAGCAGTGTCGGAAGTGACAACGATGGCTAAGACACCGCCTCAGATACCGTCGTTGGGAGGGACTCGCCGGAACAAAACGAGCAAAAACAATAAGAAGAGATCGAGAGAGCACCGCAAAAAAGGGCGCAAGCGCCGCTCGAAATGCACCGGATAGGTGTCGAAGTCAATTTGGAATGGGTTTGACAGTGCTATATGTTAAGTTAATGTGATTGTTTTCCTGTGCCACAACTGTATGTCGAGTGAGTCAAAATGTTTGTTACGGTGATGTGATGTATAGTAATGATGTGAGTATAGTAATTGTTGTAATGAGAGAACTTTGTACATTTGTATTGTCTGGAATATGTGATGGAGTGTTGTACTCATGCACCTGTGGTTATATTTCATGTGTTGTGAGATTGAATTGCAATGTACATTTGTATTGAGTGATCTACTGTGAATGTGACGTGCCATGAGCAACGGACTATGTTACAGTCTTTAAGTGTGTGGTGACTGTTCGCGCTCGTTCGTGTGGTTTTGAATATTATGAGATAATATTCTGAAAGTGGGGGGCAGTGTCACAAAACGAGCGCTCAAAAAGGGCGCGCCGCCAAGGTCTCGCGATGAAGCGCCAGAATGGCGCCGCGAGGTCAACGATAAAAAAAAGAAAACAAACATCCAAAGACCCCGGGCGCGCGCCTCTCCACTCGGAAGCGTGGCTTCGCCGACGAACCTCCTGACCCAACATCGGCGGCCGAGCAAGCACTCGAAATTTCTCGATGGAAAGAGGCGTGGTGCTGCCGGGTTGAGTCATCCGTCGCGGACGGCCCTCGTATGATCTCGACCTTTCCCCCAGCCTTCGCTGCGCATCGCGCCGACGAAATGATGAGAACTTTCTGGAATCGCGCGCAGAAGGTATTCAATCGAGCAGCCGAGATGAGAGATCAGGAGAAGACGGAAGTTAGCGCCAGAGCGCGTAGGGATTCCACCGTGTAGTCGGCGAAGGTTTTGCCTGTAGAGGCAAAGCAGGAGAAGAAGATGATTTCCACCTGACGGGTGACGACTCGAGCTATAGGGAAGAGTGTGTGTGTTTACCGCTATCGAGTGAAGACGCGTGGCAACAGCTGCGTGTGTGAAGCCAACGGGTTTCCGGCGAAGACGTTTGAAGCTTGGAGAGTGGCCATTTGAGGACGCGAGGTTTCCTGGAAGAGAAACTTCGGCGAGGTTTCCTGGAAGAGAAACTTCAGGGGGCAGCGGAACGACAACAACGCTGGACTTTGAGTGAGTTATTCTCGGAAGAGTATCATTCAGACTTTTGTTCCAAGAACTTTGGACTGAATAGGTTTTCTATCTCTTTAGTCTTTAAGTGTCTTCGTTGTTCAATGCATGCGACTGCATTGTAGTGTGTATTGTTGTCTGTGTCCGTTGTTTCGAGTGTGGCTGATTGTACTGTGTAGTACGTTGTTTGATTGGTGACATATTGTACTCAACTATTGTGGTGCGTGCAAACTTGTGTATTGTTTTCGATCTGTCATTATTGAGAATATAATTTTGTTTGTTTATCAACTCTCGGCTCTGACTTGTTCTTTGTGCCACAGCCGGCTTCCGCTGGCGCGCCAAAAAGGGCCACTTCTAAATTGTCCACGCTTTCGTGGTGCGGTTCGGGGGGCCGATACTTCGGCCCTTGGAATTAGCCCGACGTTCGCCTCCCGAATTAACGGGAGCTGTGACAGAGGCCAGCACGGCCCGACATGGGAGAGAGTGTGACACGCTGAGAACTTATCTCCTCTCGTGTTGTGTTTGGTGACGGGCTTGTTTCCAATGCATTGTCTGCTATGAAAATGTTTTTGCGATTGGTTGTGGCGATGCGATCCCACACCGGCGATTGGCTGGTGTAGAGACTCTCTGTTCAACCGAGGGTTGAAAAGAGGATGTTTGAATGGGAAATGAACAGCGGAGGTTAGGACTACAACCAGGGCACACGACTGAGTGCTGCGATAAAGCGTCTCGTCCCCAGACTACGGTTCTTCCTTCGCGCTGGCACCGAGCACTCGAGTCATCGAGGGGACCCATTCCGAACCTCAACACCTTCCCTCCTTAGCTAGTGTAAAAGCTAGTCGAGGAGAGATGAAATTAACTGTCTTCCTTAAATTTTTTTCTCGCACTATAAATAGGCCTCCGTTTGCTTTCGCCTGGCACTTGTGCGCACGGTGGTGAGGAGTTCATAACGCCTGAATCTGTATATCTTGAGCGAGCACTCATGCTGTATATCTGCTGGATCGCCCTTTGGGCTTCCGAAGGGTTCCCGTGATATATCTTCCTTTAGCACGTACAATTGTGTCGTTACTGTCTTGTCAATACTTTCAGGGGTAGTGATTGTTGACTATAGCTCTGAAGGCATCAAATAGGGCTGTAAAAGATCGCATTGTTCTTTCGCTGGTGGTTTTTCGTGTTGTATTCTTTGTAGTCTGAACGTTAGTTCGGCTGCTTCCAACACATTCCTCTAGCTGTCATGAGGTTGAGCCTTTCATCTTTTGTCGGACACTATCGCTATTGATAAAGCACTGGCTAGATGGTTGCGCCACAGGTGAAGAGAGCACTTCTGCTTGAAATTCTATTCTGATCCTTTGCTTTATGGTATCCAAGTGAGCCTGCCCAGCCTTTCGCTCATCTTCAGTCTTGTACTCTGCTCTCACTTTCGCTCGAATAGGCTGGTGAACACAATCGTCTGCTTCCTCCATCTGCAATCAAACGATCAATGGTATCCTGTCCAGTGCCATAAACGTGAAAAATCACTGGCCGTCTGCGTCAGGAGGCGAAGTCGGAGTCGACATGGCATCCATCGTAGGTTTGCACGACGAATATTTGGGTGCCACCATCATCACCATTTATTTTTGTCCTTAAATACCCCCTGTTGGGGTATTACATAAGGGGGGCGGGGGGCGGTAACATATAAAGTTAGACATGTAATTTATCGCCAACTTCTGATGCTCTGTGGTTGAGGTGACTGGTAAGATTTGACCTCGCACATCGAGTGTACCCAGGGCGGCTTCACCAAAGTCCTTGAGGCTACGTATCTAATTTAGAATACGTGAAATCCGCTCCGTCTTACCTCTGAAGGCCCTTTGTCCCATGCTTCGGCACCGAAATGTTGAGAAGAAGACGAGCAGCCGTCCCCATGGCGAAGCCCACCGATAACCTCTTCTTGTTTTGTTTTGTGTTGTGCCATTAAGTCGCCTAGGTCTTGGCTCATATCCACACTTGTGGATTGGCCACACTGTACCATATAACGTAAATTTTTACATAATGCTTGTTAAAAGGGAGATAAATCAGATAGGAACAAGATGAATAATAACGTACCTTAAAAAAGAAAGTGTGAAAACGAAAAGGATTCCATAAACCATAATTTTTTCAATAGCAAAAAAATAAGGGGGACAAAGAATTGAATTCTTCTGACGGTAGCAGTGTATCCTTACGGTTGCCTGAATTCGAACAGTGATTTTATCCCAATAATGATAGAGGCGCTCGTCGTCTACACAATGTTCAACGGAGGGAATTCAACGAGGCAAAGCTGCTGCTAATGTGGTTCCTGTCACGACAACACTGCCCACAGAATAATGTGGCGGCGTGATGTCACAGTAAGTGTGGACAGACGGCAGCATCGTGTGTAATAACTCCAGACAGTCGACCGGTTGTCTAACCAGGCTTGTCGTTGCACGAATGTATTTTAAGCTGTACCTTGGCGAAATGCGGAGTTCTTCTTTAGCCAATTTCTTGGAAGATGAGGATAGCAAAGTGCGGGAACGCAGAGGCGGAGACACGTCCCTGATGAAAGGAGAGTTGCTTGCTGCATTGGTGGAGCATCAAGAAGGGGTTCGTCCCACGAGGCGGTCTCAGATGAAACGGGAGGTATTTAATGGGAAGAAATGGAGAGGATGGGGAGCTTAGTGCTCGAGTACGAGATCGGGAAGCGTGGACAGAGGTCGTGCTTGGCGCCGACTCCGATCCAGTGTTTGATATTACATCAAGAAGTTGGTGTCAATGTGTGCAGTATACCAAGGGCTCGGCAAGTAACGCCGACGTTAATACAAACCAGTGCTTACTGTGTGGTCGGTTAATGGCCACCTCGGCCTTTTATTTTAAATGAGTGTCAGTGTGCAAATAAACTGATGTTTGTCAGGAACTGAGCAAGCAGTACAGTCCTTCAACGTGTCGTCGTGATCATCTGAACCATCGGTATTACCTCTATCATATTCCAAACTTAACTAATGCTAAGATCATCTTAATTCTTAAGAAAGGGGACGACTTGAAGAATTACAGGCCGATCAGCTTGCTCTCCCCCAGGTCCAAGCTATATACAAAGGTAATTGCTAACAAAATTAAGACAACATTACAATTAAACCAACCGAAGTATCAAGCAGCATTTCGTACGGGCTACTCGACAATCGACCATATTCATACGATCAATCAGGTGATAGGCAAGAGCTTAAAATACAGAGCAGGCATATCATTAGCCAAACTGCGTAAGGCGGAGGGCCAGATGAGTTGTATGGTTCACCGTGTTGGCTACAAGGGCGGTGGTTAAGATGCAAAGATTGCTTGTGGCTGGGTCATGCATTCGTAACCAGCCAAGTCCTGTATTAGGCTCTATATCTTTACGTGCGCAAATTCTACGAGAATGCACTCCGAGTCATTCTTCGCAGAATCGACAAGCGCGCTCTCGACCTTCTGATGGACACCTTCAACTAACGCATTTTGGGCCTGGGCATCGAAAAAGGGAAAACTTTCAACGAACGGTGAGAGGCGCAATTTAAAAACCAGTAAATTGGGCACTCTAATCTTTAGTCAGGTTACCGCCTCCTTGCCCGACTGCACATCAATCACTCAATGCGCACGAAAGAGCAGGGAATGATTCCGGAAGTTCGTAAATACTCCCTGCAAGTGCACCTTTCTCGGGTTAGGTGGGAAAGGATGATGGAACAACCATGGCCTCCGAGCTATGGTGAACATATCCGAGCTGAGGCCGCGCACCCGCCATCTTGGAGGCCACGGGATAACGAATACAACCTGAGAGAGACGGAGAGAGTAAGCTATACGAAAAGAAATCGAAAAAGAGGGACAGAAAGAGAATAGAAAAGAAAACAAAAAGGTAGAAACCAATAGAGAGTGAATAGTTAGGAAGCCACAAAAAAGATGTTGAGAGACCAACTACAGAGATATAGATGAAGAGAAATAACAAATGGAATAAACACAGATGAAAAGTAAGAGAGCACACACACAATTAAAAATATAAAGATAAAACAAGGAGCAAGAGAGCAAATACAGAGAAACAAATAGGCAGAGACAAAGAGATATAAGCAACATACACTAAAAGCTGAGGAAGAAAAGGAGAGCGCGAATATGCATGTATACTACAGTAATTCAAATGTAATTTGACATGTGGCATAAAAGAACAATGATCGTGCATGTGTGACTTGTGCTCACTTCGTTATCTTCATTTTCGTTCTTTTGTGCCTCTAATCCATCAGCTTTGCTGTGACCCCGGTGGCTTTAACTCAACCTCACGCGACTACTTGCAAGTTGCGCTGTTTTTTGGGGTGATCCAATAAAACTAAATATTTTAGAAACACGTGCGGAGCCCAACTGCATATTTGTTCTTTTTTCGCGGAACTCTTTTTTTGACCCCCCCTCTAATTTAATGTACAACTCAAAGACCGTACGCAATAATGAAGTACTATGATGATGAAGATGATGATGATGATGATTATGATGATGACGACGACGTACCCTACGTAAAACCTGCAGCAATTTCGAGACTGCGATGTCCTACGCTCTACCACGTCGTTAGCTACGTGTCAGCTCACGAGTTCCAACCTGCCTATCCCACACCAACCATACAACAATGTGGAAGGCTCGCTGCCAGGTTCAAACTCCAAGGACCAGCTCGATCTGCATGGTTGAAACAGCACTCAGTGTAGCCACAGCTCATAAAGTCAGTAATGTATACCTTCGAACAACGCTAAGCCTTCTCTTTGTCATAGCGCAGGGGTTATGCTCCCGTTCCAGCGCTGAGCGGTGTCGCCATCGTCGGCGTAGAGAGAGAGAGAGAGAGATAAAGATGAAAGGAGAGGCAGCGAGGTTAACCTGACGCACATCCGGTTTGCTACCCTGCACTGGGAAAGGGATGAAGGGGAGAAAAGAGGTTGCAGAGTGATAAGAAGGTACACATAATCACGAGCACACTCGGGGGAGCACACACAGTCTACAGGCGGTCGCTCAGGTTTTTTTTACTTTAAGTAAAGTAGGAGTGCTTTAGTCGCTTCCTGCGCAACTGAGGCAGATGCCCAAAGTCCTAGAATCTTCTGCACACAAAATGGTCTGGAGTCAAGTGGATTCAAAACCATCCGGAGCTGGCATCGCTGTGTGTCGTAGCAAGCGCAGCTGCACAGGACGTGTTCAATGGTCTCCTCAGCTCCGCAGTAGTCGCATGTAGAAGTGTCTGCCATACCAATGCGAAAGGAGTACACCTTTGTGAATGCAACACCCAACCAAAGGCGGCATATCAGTGTCGCATCGGAGCGGGAAAGTTGTGCTGGTAGCTTTATCTTGAGTGAAGAATCCAGTTCATAAAATTGACACCTTTGGAGGCTGGTAGACGACCAGAACGTGCGTGTAAGATCTCAAGCCAGCAGGTAAAGTTGTCTTGCTGCATCATTCCTTGATAGAGGAATCTGGACCACACGGGTTCTTTCATGGGCTGAGCGGGCTGCATCATCGGCTAATTGATTTCCGGTAATACCGCTATGTCCAGGCAGCCATTGACATATAATATCATGCCCTCGTGCTAGAGCTTCATGATGGCAATGTCTTATTTCATGTACCAATTGTTCATGATTCCTCCTACGCATGGAAGACTGCAAACTGTGAAGCGCTGCCTTCGAATCACAGAATATGACCCATTTTCCTGGACGCTCTTGCACTAGATATTGTAAAGCAGCCCTTGTAGCAGCAAGCTCTGATGCCATAGATGTAGTCATATGCGACAACTTAAATTTGATCATCATCAATTGGCTGTAGCCGGAATTACAGCGGCACCTGATGAGCTGCTGGACGAGACGGATCCATTAGTGTATATCTGCGTTCGGTACAAGTACAACTCATGTAATAATAGCAGTGTTGCTTGCTTCGATGCTACTCTGGAGTGATTGCTTTTCTTTTTGATACCCGGAATTTCTAGACGTACTTGCGGCTGGTTGAGGCACCACAAAGGACATGCCATTCTCCTAGCTGGCGCATATCCTGATGAAATGCTGTTTAGGTGCTTGGCTATCACGTCTGAAAACTTAGCACGTGGTCTTCTGGAGAGTAGAAGGGCCAAGTGGTGGTCGGGGACACGGCTAGCATGTCGAATGTGCGCTCTGAGGCAATCTACAACTCTATATGTCCTTACCGGATGGTCTTTGGCAAGCATGATTGTGGCATAAGTAGAAGCGCATCGGGGCAGTCCTAGGCAGATACGCAGCGCCTGACCCTGCAAACTCTCCAATGAATGAGCATTGGATTTGCAAGTGTTAGTCAGTACCGGCAAGCTGTAGCGCAATAGACCCAGAAATAGGGCCCTGTACAGCTGTAGCATGGAGGCCACAGAAGTTCCCTATGCTTTCCCGCAAATCAATTTCATTATATGCACTATAGATAGTAGTCGGCGTAACTATAGCGGAAATTTAGGACCATAGAGCTTCTCATAAACTTACCTAAAGGGAAATTTGGTGCTATAGTGAGCTACTGGATGCAAAGGAATGACAGGATATGTGAGCTTCTAACTCGACTTGGATTTGTATACCTCAAAGACGCGTCTGGCTTCACGTAAAAGTGATTGATGTCCTACTAGAAGAGCACGTCCTAAGTTACTTATTTTTGTCATTGCACATAAACGTGTTTTATTCAACACTGGAACTTTCTGCGTCTATATACAATTTTACGATGCGTAAGAAATAACCAACGGCTGCTAATCTTGGCAGACAGGCGACAGAGCGAGCCTTCCTTCTCCCACTTTATTGACTTTATGTCATCTGCCTCTTTCCTTCGCGGTTTGTTTGTGCCGTCAAGGTAAGTAGACTTTTATTTTAGAATTTAATACGCGTAAATTATATCCGCTTAAAAACATTCTGTTTTAGTGAAGCTTTCTTTACGCAGTCGTATTCACTTTTGAGCCGAAGCATCGCTCGACACCAGCCAACACAAGCCTGGCCGGCACATATACCGGCTGTGTTCCGATTCTTAAACAGCACGTAGACAGTCTACGCAGGATGCATGCTGTGTTCAACGTGCTCTCTCCTCTCTATCTTTCATCTCCCACATCCCCCTCTCCTGCGCAAGGTAGCAAACCGGCTGCCTATAGACTGGTTAACCTCACTGCCGCTCTTTCCTTGCTATTTTCCTTCCTTCCTGCTTAGAAGACAGCACCAAGACCATGCTGTCCAAAATTCAGAACACGTCTAGACGGCTTTTATGCGACGAGGCGCCATCTAACGTTAAGAAAAGAAAGCCAAAATAAACAAATGTAACAGCTGTATTTTCTGGTTACTTTTTATGTTCAAAGTTGAAAAAAAAATAAATGTTACTCACATACGCCTGCGAGTCCACACCGAACGTCAATGCCTCTGCAGAAGGCAATCTGTGTCAAGGCCAGCAATCGAGCCCACCTGAAGCGATCAACTCAACGACGTCATCAAGCGGCGGCGCCGGTCTGTCACGCAACGCACCGCGAGCTCCCTCAGCCCACGAGTCCGTTGAAGCAATCGGCGCCTTCCAGTCTGGCGAGTCTTACCCAATGCGTGGGAACGTCACTCGTCCTTGGCTGCAACCACGTGCAGCAATCGGTGCCTTCCAGTCTGGCGAGTCTTACGCAATGCGTGGCAACATCCCTCGTCCTTGGTGCAACTACGCACAGCGGCGGGTCCCATTGAAGGATTCCGACATCACGGCCAGCGGGGCTCCTCGTTGGACATTTGCTTACTCAAAGGATCCACTCGGTGCGTATAAAAAAAGCCCTGTGGCGCGTCGCGAACAGTAGACCTATGTGTCAGAGAAGGCATCTCAGCTCTTCGAGTCTCTAAGCTGTCGGCCCCAGTGCCGAATTTGTAATGCCCCTATTTCTATGCTGTACATAAACCGTGCCATAACTCACCGTCGTCTCGTCCACTCGTCGATCAGCTCTGCGCAGAAGCAGTCGCGAGCTCAGTAACACACGCTACCAAACGGCTGGTGACCGTGTCGGCGGAGTTCGGAGCAGTGGCGCCTTCGGGACCGTGTTGGCGTCTAGTCTTCGTAACAGTGGTGGGCAGCTGCGGGAACGGCCGGCGTCAGCGACATCGATGCGGTGAGTGTCTGATGCTTTCCCCTCAGTTCACCAGACTACTCTAGCACAGGTTATAGCAGTTTAGAGAAGGGCTGTGTGAAGCATTAGAGTGAGCTTTGATCGTTTCAAGCAAAGCCGAAGTGCTTTGAAACCAAAGTTAATGCGGAGGGTGTAAACACGGCAGTGTTAAAAATTGCTCGGGTGTCTTGCTAGTAGACTTATAGTGGGTACGTCAAGTAGATTCTTAACAGGAGTAAACAGCAAGAGGCTAGTGTGAACGACGGAGAACCTTAAAGTGAAGGAACTCATCGAAATTTGTGAGGAACTTGGCCTTATTTTGGGCCGTGCGAAACGAAAGCAAGCGATACTTGAGATTGTGAGGGATGCAGGAGTGACGACTGAGGAAGTCGATGAGGCCTGGGTGGATATTAAAGCACGCCGCGAGGAGGCTGAAAGGCGAGAAATTCGCGAACGCGAAGAAGCTAAAAGGCGAGAAGTTCGCGAACGTGAAGAAGCTGGAAGGTGAGAACGCCGTGAGGAGGCCAAGAAACAGGAGCGCCTTGAGTTGAAACGAATGGAATTGGCAATCCTACAGTGTTCGCAGGCGCCTAGCGTCGCTTCTGCGACAGTTCAGATCAGCGGTCAGAGAATTCGCGACCAACTGCCACCGTTCGTATAGTAGGCGAGCACATGGCGAAGTATCTCGTCAAGTTTGAACACGTCTGTGAGCGAAATGCTTTGGAGCGGTCTCTTTGGGCGCAGAACCTGTTAGCTCTTCTTCCCGGCGAAGTGTCCGACGCGATAACGTGCTTGTCGAGGGAAGCATTTGAGAGCTATGACGAGGTTAAGGAAGTGCTCTTGAGACGTTATGTATTGTCACCCGAGACTTTCAGGCAAAGGTTCCGGTATGCTGAAAAGGGGAATGAGTCACACGTTCACTTCGCGTTTCGTCTTAAAGCCGATTTAATTGAATGGCTCAAGGGCGAAGGTGTTTATGATGATCGCGATAAAGTGGTAGAATGCATTACATTTGAGCAATTCTACCGCTGCATCGAGGAGGATGTCAAGCTTTGGCTGCAGGACAAACTCGGTGAAGTACAGCTAAACAGGGCGGCAGAGTTAGCTGAGGAGTATTATACTCTCCAAAAGTTGCATAGCAGGGCAGTGCGCGTTGAAAAGGATGAAAGGAAAGAGGGCTTTTCAAAGAAACCTGATCAACGGAAACCCGCTCTGCACCGTAATTTCAGGAAGGACCCATCTGTTACGAAGGACACTGTAGGGGAAGGGCAAACGGAAGTGGAGAAATTGAGTGAGGTTCCTAAACAACGCACTGATACCACACGGGCGTTTGAATCACGGGAGCCGCTAATCTGCTACAACTGCAAAAAGGAAGGGCACATCGCGATAAACTGTAAGCAAAAGTTTGCTTACGCAACAATCCGAGAATTGGAAAAGAACATGCGGTTGTTAGAGCCGTATCTCCAAGAAATTATTGGAAATGGGAAAACGTGTCGAGCATTTCGAAACTCAGCGGCAACCATGGACGTTGTTCATCCTTCGTTGGTGTCTCCGGATGACTTTACAGGTGAATGCGCGTGGATCAGACAAGTCGGCGAGAAGCAGAGAGCTTGCTTACCAGTCACTACGGTTGTCATTGAAGGCCCGTTCGGTAAGCTTCGCACCGAATCGGCTGTGTCTGCCGCGCTTCTCGATCGTTTTCTTTGTCTATTTTCTAATAACTCAGAGGAGCTTCTCAAACAGCAGGGTAAATCGTTCTTCTCCAACTTAGCGTACATGGCCCTCACGCGATCGCAAGCGCTGAAGCTTTCGCGGGAACTTGATCTTGTTCAATGTGGTCAAACACTACTGCAAGAGCTGCTGATCTGCGTGACCTTGGCGGCGAGTCGACGGAACCTCAGACAGGAAATTCTCCGTGTGAGTCATTTGAGCAGTCACTCGAGCGGCCCGTCGCCGAAGGGACTGGCGCGGTCTGTGTCGGCAGAGGAGATGACATGGCGCCATTCAGTCAGAGCGAGAGGGGTGCAACGCTCTCGCCTGTAGCGGAAAGTTGGAGCGAGCTGTCGAGGTTTGATCGAGAAACGCTCATTCGAGAGCAGCGTGAGGACCTCTCGATTAAAGCGCTAATGGAAAGCGTAAACTTGGGGGAAAAAAGAGTGTTTCCTTCTTTGAGAAAGCAGGGCTCCTGTATCGGAGCTACACAAATACGCAAGGTTGCAGGTATGAGCAGCTCTTAGTGCCACAAAAGTATCCTCACCAACTATTGGAACTGGCGCATGAAAACGCGTGGGCAGGGCATCTCGGCATAAAAAAGACCAAGGCTAGAGTTTCCCTTGAGTTTTATTGGCCGAAATGCTGGAAGGATATCGAAGGCTTTGTACGTTCATGCGACACTTGTCAGAGAGCGGGGAAATCTACGGACAAGTGGAAGGCACCCATGAAGCTTGTGCCAATTATCACAGAACCTTTTCGGTGCCTTCTAATTGATATCGTCGGGTCATCGCCAGAGTCAAGGCAAGGTTGTTGGTACATCCTGATGGCCCTTTGTGTAGCCACAAAATTTCCGGAAGCGATACCACTTAAGGAGCTCAATTTCCCTCATGTCGAGGATGCACTGCTATCTATATTTGCACGCGTCGGATTTCCTTCTGAATTCTAATGCGACCATGGTAGTGTCTTGACCAGCTGCCTTACCTCTACCTTTATGGATAAATGTGGAATAAAAGTAGTGCACAGCTCGATCCATCACCCGCAATCTAATCCGGTAGAGCGTATGCATTCCGTTCTGAAACGGATACTGAGAGCTCCTTGCTACGAGCACAAATGCGACTGGGAAGCGTGTATTCCTCCCGCTATGTTCGCTTTGAGATCAGCTCCTCATGAGAGCACTGGTTTTAGTCCTGCAGAGCTTGTGTATGGCAGGCGTTTGAGAACACCATTGCGAATGCTACGTGAGTCCTGGGAGGGATTCGATGAGGACCCTTATGTAGTTGCGTACGTTCTAGAGCTCCTTCAGAGGCTTGGAAAAACGAAAGATCTTGTGGAAAGCCACATAAAGTTGCACAAAAGTTGTCGAAGGAGTACTACGACAAATAGGCGAAGAAGTGCGTTTTTGAAGTAGGTAGTCAGGTAATGCTGCTGCGGCCGTCCAAAAAGAACAAGCTTGAGGGTCATTGGGAAGACCCCGCCAAAGTAATATCGAAGCTTTCTGATACCAATTATGAAGTGAAATTAGGAAGGCGATCGAACAAAGTTTACAACAGTGACTTGATTAAACCATACGTTCAACGTCAAGCGGTCGTAAATCTGCTGTTTGATGCTTCAGAGGAAGAGGGAGCAGAAATTTTGAGTTCTAGTGATGTAATCGAAAGGGGATCGGAGGTAATCTTGGAGCAGTTGTGTCTAGAGCCCAGATTAAGTGAAGTCCAGAAGGAGGACTTGAGAAGGATTGTTTCCGAGTTTGAAGACGTGTTTTCGGACCGTCCCGGAAACACGACGGCGATTGAACATGATATCGAGCTAACTTGTGAGGAGCCAATCCGTAGCAAGCCGTATCGTTGTTCCCCCGTGCAAAAGCAGATCATGAAAGAGGATACCGATAAAATGCTGCAGTTGGGGGTCATAGCACTGGGCGAGAGTGACTATACATCTCTTCTAATATTGCTTCAAGTGCCGGGAAAAGATCCGAGGCCATGCATCGATTATCGGCGTCTTAACGCCATAACTCGAGACCAAACTTCCCCGATACCAAATCTAGAGGAGAGGGTAGAAACTGTGTCACAGTCCAGCTATATTTCCACGTTAGACCTCGTGCGAGGGTATTGGCAAGTCCCCCATACGGAGCGTGATAGCCGCTATGCCACATTCGTTTCTCCATTTGGAACGTATCGTCCACTTAAGCTGAGCTTTGGATTGAAAAACGCGCCCTTTTGTTTTTCAGGCTTAATGGACCGCGTTCTTTAAGGCCTCTCTGAGTTCGCTCTGCCGTATCTTGACGCTGACGCCATCTTCTCAAACAACTGGGAAGAATATGTCGAGCATTTACGCGTCGTGCTGAACAGGTTGAAAGAGGCTGGTCTTACCGTGAAAACTACTAAATGTCACCTAGGGTGCAGTGAGGTGTCTTACTTGGGGCACATTGTGGAACGTGGCCGGCGAAGACCTTCAGAAATTAAGGTAGCCGCCGTCGAGAACTATTCACGACCAACTACAAAATATGAGATGAGAGCATTCTTGGGTCTAGCTGGATACTATCAGCATTACTAGCAAAACTGCTCTAGCATTGCGAGCCCTCTCACTTACGCACTTCGAAAGTCCGAGCCGGTCAAAGTAGTATGGGGCTCAGAAAAGGAGAATGCGTTTTGCCAGCTGAAACAGGCCCTAAGCGAAAAACCCGTCCTCCTGGCACCCGATTTCTCTAAAAGATTTGTGATTCAATGCGACGCGAGTGATCGTGGCATGGGAGCTATATTGTGGCATGAAGGCACTGCTCGTAACGAAAGGCAAGTTTTGTATTTAAGTCGAAAACTCAGCGACATGGAAGAGGCATGCAGTACCTCTGAAAAGTAATGCGCTTGCCTCGTGTGGGCCGTTCAAAAGCTAGCCTGTTATGTCTCAGGTTCGAGGTTTGTGGTCGAAACTGACAGCTGTCCTCTAACCTGGTTAAATATAACATGTCGCCTAAAAGTGGCCGGTTACTGAGGTGGAGCATGATACTCCAGCAGCACAACTTTGACGTTCGCTACAAAAAAGGAAAGCTAAACGCTAATGCAGACGCATTGAGCCGTGCGTTTTAGTTAGTACCTTCTCCACCTTTCGGTTTGTCGCTGGCGATTCGGGGCAAAATTTTGTCCTCATCACGGCCTTAGCTGAGCGCTCTCGTCCAGAGTGATCTCAAGGGGCCAACTTTATGTTGTATTCTATTTCGTTACGTTGTTGTACGTGTAAAAATGTTGGTTCTCATTTTAAGAGTCTTGTGTCCAACATGTGCCTCTTGATGTAAGAAGGAACGAAATTCAGATAGACACGTAGCTAGATATATGTTGTACTATACTTCGTCTAGTGTTCTGTCGGGTGACCGAGGGCACTTGCTTGTGTCGTGTGTTGTCTGTTGTCGAACCGTTCTTGACAAGTTGCAGAGCCATCGACAAGTGCTGAGACCAAAAATCGTTAGAAGAAACGAGCGAAGCTGGCCAGCAAGTTGTGGCGACAAGCCAGTGGAGCTGAGATCCGCCCACAAGAAAGGGGCGCGCTCATGGGACGGAGTCTGGAGCTGCATTCTCCCCATAGCCCTGGAGGCAAACCTAGAGGGACCTGGCGAACGAGCGCGCCCGACATCCGAGCCACGTGGAAGCAGCTCGTCTATCCGGCGCATTGTCTGGAGGCGGGGGTGCTGTTACGCCTGCGAGTGCACACCAAACGTCAATGCCTCTGCAAAAGGCAATCTGTGTCAAGGTCAGCAATCGAGCCCGCCTGAGGCGATCAACTCAACGACGTCATCAAGCGGCGGCGCCGGTCTGTCACGCAACGCACCGCATGCTCCCTCAGCCCGCGAGCCCGCTGAAGCATTTGGCGCCTTCCAGTCTGGCGAGTCTTACCCAATGCGTGGCAACATCCCTCGTCCTTGGTGCAACCACGCGCAGCGGCGGGCCCCATTGGAGGATTTCGACATCACGGCCAGCGGTGCTTCTGGTTGGACATTTGGTTACTCAAAGGATCCACCCGGTGCCTATAAAAGAAAAAGCCCTGTGGCGCGTCGCGAACAGTAGACCTATGTGTCAGAGTAGATATCTTGGCTTTTCGAGTGCCTAAGCTGTCGGCCCCAGTGCCGAATTAGTAACGCCTCTATTTCTATGCTGTACATAAACCTTGCCTTAACTCACAATCCTCTCGTCCGCTCGTCTATCAGCTCTGCGCAGAAGCAGTCGCGAGCTGAGTAACACACGCTACCAAACGGCTGGTGACCGTGTCGGCGGAGTTCGGAGCAGTGGCGCCTTCGGCACCGTGTTGGCGTCTCGTCTTCGTAACAGCAGACGACCGTTCCGGCGAGATGAGGTCTATCTGAGCGATTCGCTGAGTCGCCATCTTGTTTAGACAGCAAAGTAGCCTGCATCGTATTTGTCTACGATGCGGTCTTCTCGTAGCTGTCTACTTTGCCGGCTACGTGAGAATTTAAAGGGGACTTATGATGACCGCCGTCCATTTAGCTGTCTATTTAGCCATCTACGGTGAGTACTAGAACACACACACCGTCATTCCCAGCGCTCCAACGGCGCCCTTTATAGAAATTCACATAGACAGTGGCGCCACACTTCCTCCAGGTATTATTGTGAGAAACTCCATGCTTAGGACGAAACTATGCAAATTCGGAGTGCAGAGAGCCGTTGTGACAGCGTCCGCAATGCTTCGTGCGTGTTCGTAGTTATTCTAAAGGCACAGCACATGCCGTAAAGACGCAGCGCATGTAAAGGCGCAGCGCAGCGCATGGGCACGAAAAAGTGAGTTGACCGGCGAGGCTTGCGAAAAGGAGAAGACGCGCGTTGGTCGAAAAGACAGCTTGTGTGTGGGCCACTTTAGCGGAGATTTTACATATAGATTTTCAGGTACAAGTTCATCCGTAATCAACAGGTATTGGTGGCATCGGCTTCTTCATAAAGGGTCCCTCAAACGGTTTCTTCACTTTCTGTTTTTGATTACACCACTAATGTAGCATATCATTGGCACCATATTTCCATGGAAACATCCCTTATTATGGGAGCTACGAGTAATGAATAGGTACCCTCCTTCTCTACTCCACCCTTCACCCTCAACTACTTGAACTCTTCCTTGGGGCGCCCGGGGCTAAGCTCCGCCTTCACAGGCCTCTGCCGCGAGCTCCACAGCCAATCGGATCAGCAGCCATGGTGACGTCAAGTGGGCAGAGGAAGTCGCTCTGTGATTGGGTGGTTGAAAACGCGTTTGGCCGAGTTGCAACTATCTGCAGCGATTCGCAGCTTTAAATCGGTGTTGTAAACTACACAACAAAGAGGGTTCAGCTTAAATTGAGGACGACGCATGGAAAGAAAAATGGTAGGTGTAACCTTAAGAGACAAGAAGAGAGCAGAGTGGATTAGGGAACAAACGGGGGTTAAGGATATCATAGCTGAAATCAAGAAGAAATGTACACGAGCCAGGCATATGTAGCC
The DNA here is from genome assembly GCA_013436015.1 of Rhipicephalus annulatus. Classification (NCBI taxonomy): domain Eukaryota; kingdom Metazoa; phylum Arthropoda; class Arachnida; order Ixodida; family Ixodidae; genus Rhipicephalus; species Rhipicephalus annulatus. Next base: position 63,359 of record WOVY01012807.1, on the reverse strand, counting down.
CGTAGACAGGATAACCGCCGGTCATTAAGGGTAACTAACTGGATTCCCAGAGAAGGCAAGCGGGTTAGGGGGAGACAGAAGGTTAGGTGGGCAGATGAGATTAAGAAGTTTGCGGGTATAAATTGGCAGCAGCAAGCACAGGACCGGGTTAACTGGCGGAACATCGGAGAGGCCTTTGTCTTGCAGTGGACGTAGTCAGGACTATGATGATGATGATGATGATGATGTAAACTACACAGTTTACGCAGTGAGCTCAAATTAGCTTGTAAATGACCCTTGAGACTCCGCTACCGGCCCAATGTGTTTGTACAAAATCTTCGAAACCATTTCAGGGTCCCTTTAACGGGTAGAGCAAACGAGAATTAAGCGGGAGCAAATTCGGAGAACACCGGAGAATGAAAGATGGCAATAGTGTGCAGAGCGAGATAAGGAGAGAACAACAGTGGTGGTATGACAGGTTACGCGGCACCACATAGTGCGCGCCGTCGGACTAGGGTCCCTAGAATATTTTAGTAACGATAGTCGGTGGTCGCTGATGACGCAATCACTAAGGTATGCTGCGGGGGTGTCCAGCGACTCCAGATGTGGAAAGACTACACAGCATGAACGGAGACCTGTCTGCGGTCGGTGGCCGTTGTGGAACGAGCCCACGTGTTGCCTTCCGCTGGCTCCCAGTTGGCGAGACAGCCGCGCTTCAACTTCACTATCAAAACACCAGCACAGCTACGCCGAGAATTTGCGTTCAGCAGTATCGTAATCGTGGTTGACTATTTTAAAATAAATACTTTCAATCACTCGCTCGCAAAAAGAACCGCGCAGGTTGCGCATAGCTTTTTTTTTTCATGCGGTCTTATACACCTTGATATTGCACAATTGTAGAGCGTCGTAAAGGTGCCGTACGTAGCAGCATTGCAGAGGCGAAAATATGGGGGTCATGAAAAATTTAACTTACAGTTTGGCTTTTTTTTTCAGGTGTGACTAGGATGGTGAATCTGACCAGTGACGCGGAAAGATTTATTACGACGATTGTACGCGGCCGCGGCAAGCTGAAGACACTGGACTTTACGGGTGGAGTTCGACCGCTAAAAGAGTAAGCGTTGGCGCGATTTTTTAAAGTAACTTAGGGCATGTCACGTTCTATGCGTACTGCTCCTTCATTCTCAGCAGTGACAACTGAAAATATTTCCACTGTTTCCTGTCTTCAAATGCGAAGCCTTTCTTAGAGAACCGAAGGCAATTTCGCGGAATCTATCTATCTATCTATCTATCTATCTATCTATCTATCTATCTATCTATCTATCTATCTATCTATCTATCTATCTAGCTAGCTAGCTAGCTAGCTAGCTAGCTGCGTACGTCTGGGCGCTCTCATGGTCACCTCTTTAACTTGGGTAGAATGAAATTGGTATGGGAGGGCAACAGAACCATATATGCTGCGCGAGGCTGCCGCCTGTGTACCTATACTCCTCCTTACTTCATCAAACCCATTCCATCAGACACGTGTGAAACATACCCGTACTCCAAGGGCCAACGCGTGTATGCGCCACTGTTGACTGACAGTTTATATCTACCCAGAAACGATTACAAGAAACATATTAGTTAAATGCGTGAGCATTAAGACAAACCGACCTTCGCAACGTTGACCCGACGAGTTAGTAGTGTAAAAATCAGGATCTCAGCAGCAATTGAACCCCAGCATTATGCGTGGCACTCAGGCATACTCTACCATATAGATTCCTGTCAGGTCTTGTAACTCTTTTGAAAAAAAATGCCTTGGGCAGGCGTAATATCAGTGCAACGTCAATTATAGTGGAAGAGCTGGTTATCTTATTTTTAACAAAGCAATGGACATTATGTATATACATTCGTATGATACAAACGCCATGTCGAGTCAACGTCAATAAATAGTTCCAGTGTTCGCTCCGCTTTTATGCCAGTCAAATAAACGCTAAATTTCGACCCCGTGGTTCCATCATTGCCTGACCCAGAATGCGGACGAAAGTTACGCTCAATATTCCCATCATCGCATCGTAAAGTGCACTGCGTTTCTATACTACTCTTTTCTTTGCCCTAACGTGAGTACTGTTTATACGAACAACGCAACCTATAGAAGTGAAAGAGTGGCTACTTGGGCTGGTTGGTAATGCATTTTTTGCTCTGTCCTATATGTGTTCTTTTTAAACGTTTCCTGTGCACTAAGAAAGTGTATATTGTCTTTAAAAACCTTGCAGCGGTTACAGCATAATCACAAAAGCAAAAAAAACAAGAATCCTGTTTTTATCCCTGTTTCTCGCTTCCGCAGATACGCTGCAACTACTTCTGGGTTGTGCTGTTCGTATATTCTGTTATATCCTACCAACTTGCCCAAATTTCCACGCTTCTTGAGTAGTGCATAATGGTACACCTGACTGTAAGTTACCGTTTAAAGTCAGTGTATACAGTTGACGTTCCTGGTAAATCCAGGATGTGCACACAAATACTATACAATAACGAAAACACTTTCGACCCTCCTGGCAACGCTTTTCCCAAAGCCAAAATATGCAGCATGGACTGCCCGCCGACTTCTTCGCCCGAAACTGATTCCCACAAAGCGTGAGCTCTGTCGCATTTTAAGTGAATCTGTTATGAGTTACAGATGTTGATTGCGGTGTATTGTTTTGTGCATCATCGCGCTACTCTTACAACATAGTTCACGAGTGTACAGAAATAGGGCCTCAAAGGTGTCCTGGCCACATGTTTATTGCATGCATACATACATTTCCATACAAGAGGCATGACGGTGGCAGTCCCACATTAGGTGTCCGTACACAGTAAAAAAAAATCACTGTTTTGCAACAAGGACAAACCAATGAAGGCGATTGCAGCAAAGTAGAATGTCGCATGACGAACGGGAATTAGCTCAATACTTGCGGAGCGCCGCTCAAGTACAAAGGACGCACGAAAAGATTATACACAGGATAAGCACGAATTGTCACAGCTCTACACTCGTGTCACGCTGTTCAGACACTAAGGAAGACGTTCAAAAAGAACGCCGAGGAAGAACGCGAGCTACTGTCACAGTTTATGTTTTATCAGAAAGCTGCAAACATACAGGAAGTTTTAGGGGCAAAGCTTTTTATAGCGGCACCTGTTCGTCTCTCGTAGCCGTTGTAGTAGTGTGTAACGAGTATAACATTTTGACCTCCAAGGTGGTGCCGGTGTCTTCTGTGCGTTATTGAACAATAAAATATAGTGCTCAATGTAAATACCAGTGGCTGCTAAGGGGGAATGAAAGACGGGAGAACTCGGCTTTTAGTGAACGCGCACGCTGCGAATTTTTATTGTTCATCAACGCACAGAAGACAATAAAGTTGTATTGTTGTCTGTGTCCGTTGTTTCGAGTGTGGCTGATTGTACTGTGTAGTACGTTGTTTGATTGGCGACATATTGTATGCAACTATTGAGGAGTGTGCATACTTGTGTATTGTTTTTTTTTATCTGCCATTATTGAGAATATAATTTTGTTTTGGTTACCAACTCTCGGCTCTGACTTGTTCTTTGGGCCACAGCCGGCGTCCGCTGGCGCGCCAAAAAGGACCACTTCTAAATTGTCCACGCTTTCGTGGTGCGGTTCGGGCGGCCGATACTTCGGCCCTTGGAATTAGCCCGGCGATCGCCTCTCGAATTAACGGGACCTGTGTGACAATTAATCTGGCGTCCGCGACAGGACCTTTTGGTGCACAGTGTGTCCGAAGTAGTGAGAAAGAGCCTCGAATTGTTGATAGTGCTATCGGAACGATTTTGTGTGTTGCTTGGTGTTCTCGTTAACGAGTGCAGGAGAGTGTTCCGATAGACTGATTCAGGCAGATACTTTTTGCACGCTGCAAGGTTTTATTTGCGAGTTGCGAGACACAATGGACCTCGAAAATTTAGTCGCTCTTGGTGAGAAGATGGGTCTTTCTGGCGCCGAACTACGGAAGTGGGTCACCCAGAAGGAAAAAGAAGAAAAAGAGAGGGCCAAAGAAGAAAAGGCAGCTGAGCTGGAAAAAGAAAGGTTGGCGGTCGAAAGAGCCAAAGCGGAAAAAGAAGCTGAGTTGGAAAGAGAGAGGTTGGCAGCTGAGAGAGCCAAGGAAGACAAAGCAGCTGAGTTGGAACGAGAGAGGTTGGCAGCTGAGAGGGCCAAGGAAGAAAAAGCAGCTGAGTTGGAGAGAGAAAGGCTGGCCGCTGAAAGGGCGAAGGAAGAAAGAGAGCAACAATTGAAGTTGGAGTTGGAGAGAGAGAAGTTGGCAGCCGAAAGGGCGAGAGAAGAAAGAGAAGCGACGGAGCGACAGCTGAAAGAAGAAAGAGAAGCGGAGATGGCTGAAAGGGAACGGCAGCGGCAGCAGGAAATGGAACTCGAGCGGCTCCGTTAGCAACAGCGAAGTGAAACTACCGTCTAAGCTAGAGTTGAAAGTAGTGAACGGGAAGATCATGGTTTCCGCTTGAACCCAAGCGAGCAGCTCGTAGCGTTTGATGAAAGGAAGGACGACCTTGACGCGTACCTTTACAGATTTGAGACGATTGCAAGGAGCCAGAATTGGCCGGAACATCAATGGGCAACTGCTTTGAGTACCTGCTTGAGTGGTGAAGCGCTCAGTGTGTACGGCAGGCTGACGCCGACCGATGCAGCCAACTATGCAAAGGTGAAAGCTGCTTTGCTGAAGCGATTTGGATTTACTGTGGAAGGTTTCTGGGACAGATTTCGGACAGGAAAGCCAGCTGATGGTGAGACGGCTACGCAGTATGTTGCCCGACTTAGCCATTATTTCGACAAATGGATTGAACTTTCAGGGACAGCGCAGGAGTACGATGAGCTTAGAGAGCTCCTGATTAGGGAACAATTTCTTACTAGTTGCTACCCAAGCCTGTCGCTGTACTTGAAAGAGAGGAAGGCTGAGTCACTTGAAGGCATGCTCGAATTGGCTGATCAATTCTTGGAAGTGCAAGGAGGAACTAATTTGGCCAAGGTCAAGAAGGAGTGTCCCGAAGATTCGAAAAATTCGGCACCCGAAGAAAAGAAGCGTGCACTAGAGAGTGTTCCGCGATGTTTCCTGTGTAACCGAGTGGGTCATAGTGCGAACAACTGTCGTACTATCTTTACGAGCCCTACGGTAGTAAAATGTTTCAAGTGTGGTCAGACTGGGCACAAAGCAGACGCATGTCGCAACGGAGTGAGTCAAACTCACCAGGTATCCTGTGTGCAAGTGGCACCGAAATATGATGATAATGCCGTCACCGATGGATTCGTAGAGTTGAAAAATGGGGAGAAAATTCCTATTGTGGGTGCTGTAATGACAAAACAGCCAACCGGTGTCACGAAGGGAATGCCAACGCTGCCTGGAAAAGTTGCGGGCAAGAAGATTACGGTGTTAAGAGACACCGGTAGCTCCACGGTTATTGTGCGGAGAAATTTGGTACGGGAAATCGAGTTGACAGGCAGAACGAAACCGGTTTGCCTAATTGACCGTACGGTTCGGATGCTTCCCGAAGCAGAAATTGAGGTTGAAACACCGTACTTCAGCGGAAAGGTTACTGCTTTATGCATGACGATCCCCCTGTACGACCTCGTCATCGAAAACATCGAAGGGCGCGAGGACCGAAGGATCCGGAATGTTTGGGAGAATACCCGAAGATAGAGCCCTCGCCAACCCAGCGACCGCGAGATACAGTGGAGGAGCATCCCGTGACGGATCTCACTAGAGCCCAAGGTGAAGCCGCGGTGCAAGAGACAGCGAATGAAAAGATGATCGTGTTGAATGAGTTCAGGGGCTGGGCAGATGGACGTACGTCGGCACGACCCCAACCGACCGACAGTGTAAAGGTGACGTAGTCGGCCAGCCAGGCCCAATGCCATGACATGAACAAGCCGGTAAATAAACAGACAGGACCTGTTGAACGTTACGGCCCGTTAACAGTGTCGGAAGTGACAACGATGGCTGAGACGCCGCCTCAGATACCGTCGTTGGAAAGGGCTCGCCGAAAAAGAACGTGGAAACACAAGAAGAGATCGAGCGAGCACCGCAAGAAAGGGCGCAAGCGCCGCTAAAAGTACACAGGATAAGTGCTGAGGTCAAATCAGAATGTGTTTGGCAGTGCTGAGTGCCATATGTTGTGTTAATGTTCTTGTTATCCTGTGTCACAACTGTATGTCGAGTGAGTCAAAATGTTTGTTACGGTGATGTGATTGTACAATTGTTGTAATAAGAGAACTTTGTACATTTGTATTGTCTGGAATATGTGATGGAGTGTTGTACTCATGTACCTGTGGTCATATTTCATGTGTGTGAGATTGAATTACAATGGACAATTGAATAGAGTGATCTATTGTGAATATGACGTGCCATAAGCAACGGACTATGTTACAGTCTTTCAGAGTGTGTGGTGACTGTTCGCGCTCGTTTGTGCGGTTTTGAATATTATGAGATAATATTCTTAAAGTGGGGGGCAGTGTCACAGAACGAGCGCTCAAAAAGGGCGCGCCGCCAAATTCTCGCGACGAAACGCTGAAATGACGCCGCGAGGTCAAAAGAAAAAAAAAAGAAAACAAGCTCCCCGGGAGCGCGACTCTCTCCCCTCGGAAGCGTGGGTTCGCCGACGAACCTACTCACCCCACATCCGCGGCCGAGCAAGCACTCAAAATTTCTAGAAGGAAAGGGGCGTGTTATGCCGGGATGAGTCATCTGTCGGGGACGGCCCTCGTACAGTCTCGCACCTTCCCCCAGCCTCCGCTGCGCATCGCGCCGACGAAATGATGAGAACTTTCTGGAATGTCGCGCGGAAGGTATTTAACCGAGCAGCGGAGATGAGAGATCAGGAGAAGACGGAAGTTAGCGCCAGAGCGCGTAGGGATTCCTCCGTGTAGTCGGCGAAGGTTTTGTCCGTAGCGACAAAGCAGGAGAAGAGGAGGATTTCCATCTGAGGTGTGAAGGCTCGAGCTACAGGCAAGAGCGTGTGTCTACCGCTATCGAGCGAAGACGCGTGGCAACAGCTGCGTGTGTGAAGCCAACGTGTTTCCGGCGAAGAAGTTTGAAGCTTGGAGAGAGGCCATTTGAAGACGCGAGGTTTCCTGGAAGAGAAACTCCGGCAAGGTTTCCTGGAAGAGAAACTTCAGGGGCAGCGGAACGACAACAACGCTTGACTTTGAGCGAGTGATTCTCGGAAGAGTATCATCCCGACTTTTGTTCTAAGAACTTTGGACTGAATAGGTTTTCTATCTCTTTAGTCTTTAAGTGTCTTGGTTGTTCAATGCATGCGACTGCATTGTAGTGTGTATTGTTGTCTGTGTCCGTTGTTTCGAGTGTGGCTGATTGTACTGTGAAGTACGTTGTTTGATTGGTGACATATTGTATGCAACTATTGTGGAGTGTGCATATTTGTGTATTGTTTTTTTTGATCTGCCATTATTGAGAATATAATTTTGTTTTGGTTATCAACTCTCGGCTCTGACTTGTTCTTTGGTCCACAGCCGGCGTCCGCTGGCGCGCCAAAAAGGACCACTTCTAAATTGTCCACGCTTTCGTGGTGCGGTTCGGGGGGCCGATATTTCGGCCCTTGGAATTAGCCCGGCGATCGCCTCTCGAATTAACGGGACCTGTGTGACAACTGCATTCGCCCGCCTCCTGACATTATGCGCACTTTAAAAGTACCGCGTAGTGAACTTCTTTGTGCAAGCTTTGCATATTATTGATTCCAACTGTACGTGGTCTCTGCCAATTTTTTATACCAGCGTTCATGCTGCCGCTTTCACTGGGTTTTTTTTTAAGCACCAAACGCATTCAGCGCTCGTTGTTTCTTGCGGAATGGTCTCCATGTTGGATATACAGAACTCTGGAGATTCAATGGACGCCTTTTCATTGGTCTTGGTGTAGCGTTCTTGAGTGGAACAGCCAATTTTCGGCACAGAAAAACAGTACAAAATTTAAGGTGTTATCTGCTCAGTTGGCATCAAACCGCTTTAACGTCTCGGCACCTCCTCAGTAGTGCTGGCAGCATCTAAAAAAACGAGTGATCTGAATAATAGCGAAAGACAGATATATGATGATTTGTCCCCAGCGTTAGAACAAACTAAGCGATAACAGAAAATACGGATGTGCGAGGTAACATCAGCCAGAGTTTAAAAATATGCCGGCACACGCAATTACGACGTGACCTAATGCATGTTGCTCACCGTTGCCTGTAGTTAGTCAGACTATTTTTGTGTTGTCAAATATTTTAATTAGATCTTTTTTAATTAACTAAATTTTAAAGGAACGAAGATGGATAAAAAAATTTTAATTAGAAGTAATAGAACGGTTTGCAAAAAGTCTGGATAGATAGTTCTGAACCTTATATCTGTTAAGTATTGGTTTTTTCTGCTAATTATAAATGCCCGCGAAATACAAAAAAATACCACGTGACAAACCCGCTCGCGCTTCAGTGCGCACGATGATTCTAGGGCTCCCTAACCTTCCGCGTACGAACGACATGCTTCCCTCGCACCGGTTCATGACAGCGATAAGCAGTCACAGCGGTTGTCGTTTTTGTGGCCGATGGCAAAACGTGTTAATCGTAAAGCCTCCACCATCGTCGCGGCCCTGCCGAGATAGCACAATGGGGCAAATGCTATGGTTTGTACGCAGAACGTTAGGGAGCACTAGAATCATTGTGCGCACTGGCGCACGAGCGGGTTTGTCACGTGGTATTTTGTTAGTTCGCGGGCATTTGTAATTCGCAGAAAAACACTAATACCTAGCAGATATAAAGTGCAAAACTGTCTAATCGGACGTTTTGCAAACCGATCTACAATTTTCTCGTTGAAATTTTTTATCTATCTTTATTTCTTGAAAGTTAGTTAATCAAACATATCTAATTAAACAATAGTTAAGAAGGCAATAAAATTTTGACAGATCCCACGTACCTGGAAATTGACTGAATGCAGGAACAGCGCAACCTACAAGTAGTTCCTCCGTAACTACGGAAGCGAAAAAACAACAAGGACAGAAAAGAGCGCTGACTTTCAACAAAGATTTAATACCGGAGTGGTTTACATTTATAGGAGAAAAATGAGAAAAATGGGCATGCGTAGAAGGGTGCAGGAACAACTACTGCGATAGCGGCACAAAACTCTGAGTCAGCAAAACTCTTGTCTCTTGTTGAATGGGCTGAAAAAAACAAATACATATGTAACCTTAAAAAGATCGAGATACGCAATATCCTTTTGCAACAACGCAACCGATGTGCAACTTACACATTTACCGTCAAACTTGTTTATTTGATAAGCTTCAATTATCTCACGCGTGGCCTGCGACTTGTGCTTGCTTAATACCTCGCAACGCTTAAAAACTGGCACGCAGCCGCAGTCTCGGCAGTGGATTCTGAGGTGTCCTTGAACTACGTTGTGTACATTGTTATTGTGTTCTCTTAAACGGTCATGAAGGCACCTTCCGGTTTGCCCTATGTTTTTTTTTCGCTTTTAACTTCGCTTTAACTAGAAGTAACTACTTCTAGGTTGCGCTGTTCCTGCATTCAGTTACGTCTTACCAACTTGCCCAAGCTTCCACGCTTGGAAATTGACGTTATGCGAAGCATACGGAGGGAAGGTGATCATGCTGCAATTTTTTATTGAGCGACAAGTCATTAAATGGCGCTAAATATATGTCCAAATGTTGCACGCATAGATATATGTTGGAAAGAGTCAGATGTTTATATAACGCTGTTTTCACTTGCGCAACGACGCCAACTGGAACATGCGTAGTAGCGACACCAGAAGCTGATATGAAGCGCTGGTGCTCGCGAGGATAATGGCCCTGGACACATGCTACATAAACCAACTTCAGCAGATGGCATCTAACCACAATTGACCTTAACCCGACGTGACGGCTGTATCGAAGGGTACATATGTAATGTTTATAAAATTTGGTAGGCAGCAATGCAACCACTATTGACGTTTCACGAATATTAGCGTCTATTTAAAAAGTTGTTTCGAGACCTGGCGTAGCTCTGTGGTAAAATGCTTCATTGCCACGCAGAATGCTTGGGTTTGACTCCACTGTGGACCCTAACGTTTATCTTTCGCATTTGTCGGGTCGACGCAACTGATGTCGTGTATTTCTTAACGCTCGCGCGTTAGAATTGACCATGTGTTCTCGTCGTTCCTGGGTAAATACTGAGTGTATAATTATTTTACTCTGTATAACTATTTTTGTGGTACGGGAACAGAGCAATTAAGAAGCACGAAAGCACGAAAAAGGCGACATATGTTCCTTTTCGTCATCAGGCTTACTTTGGCTACCGTTACCAGCCGGTAAAAGCTCCAATGTTTTAAAAATTGCGACGTGCATGGGCGATGGGTCTAACTTAGCGTGTACGTATCGCAGTATAGTGTCATGCAAGAAGCACAGCTTAAACCCTTGTGCCGCGTTCATACCGAAACAGTTACCGGAACCATATGTGCAGCGCGAGGCAGCTACCTGTGTACTCCTCATAATTTAGGCAGTGCTGCAAGGTAGTTGCGAGATGGAGAGCGTTGCCCTTCACGCCATGGTACTGAACATGCGTAAGTGCTTCTGAGATATTCGCACAGCTAGCGATAAATGCACACCGTTAGCACGTTAGCACAAAGAGTGCACGCGTGACATAGTTGTCTAACTCGTCAGGCTGCTTGCTGGGCGAAGGGTGACAGCTTAGAACCACGCCGGCGTGCATCAAATACGTTTTCTTGTGTGTTATTTTGCTTCTTGCTTTTAATTACATATATCCTGGACATGACGGCGACGGCAAAAAAAATAATACCAACTCCATGAGCTTCAGGTAAACGAACTGTTCAGTTGTAGGAACGTTTTTGTTTTTTTTTTGTTTTTTACGTACGAAGCATCTTCGTCATGGGTTGTGTCTCTCCCTCTCTCACTCCTGCACGTTTTTTTATCTCTCTTTTCTCTTTCCTACGCTCCCCCTCTTTCTACTCTTGGAATCCTGTACTCCATGGAGCAGCGCCCGCCCCTCATTTTCTCACGCGCAACGCCACAATGCGCGCCCGCATAAACGCCGCGCCGCCACTGTCAGCGCCAGCACTAGCTCCTGCTAACGACACTATCTGCCACTCAAGCGAACCATCTCCCCGTCGTTTGGCATCCACAAATGGTTGCCTTTAGCGGGAGATAGTGTAATATCTTAATTCCCCGTCGAATTCTAACGTATTTCAGTTTAACAAAATAGTTGCCGGGCACATTTCAGTTCTACGAACATATTTTATGACCCCATGTATTGCCTCTCACGTCACATCGACCAGAATTTGTCTGAAAGAGTGGCTACAGACAGTGCTTTTGCGGACTATTCCAACAGTGACTCTCGCGTTAAGACACGCGCCACATCTCCCTGCAGAAAAGAAATGGTTGCGAGCAATAGCACCTAAAGAAACTCAAGAAGAGGAAGAAGTAATCCTTGTAGCAATTCTGGATAAATCCGTGACATACCAAATTAATCGGGTTTGGCAAAACCAGCTGTCTGGTCGGCTCCCAAAATCAAGTTATAGCTATTAGTGTCTACTTTTTTGTTGATTTTTTTCTCACTATCTAAATCTTTGGTTTCTTTTTTTAACATACTGTCTTCACTATACAACTCCACCCCCCCTTTTTTTTCGTTGTAAGCAATAATGCAGTTATCGTCGATAAGAGACTATATGTTCTCGTGGCCAATCCCCCAGAGTGGGTACGAGCCATGGATTAGAGGACACAAACAAACAAACAACAAACAAAGCGGAAGCACCAAGAATTTCAGCTGAACAAAAGGTGAACTTTTTCACTTCCCGGCAGATTATTGTGCCGGATAAGGTCCATGAGCGCTTGTACACATTTACTCAATTCATGATCACTGCACTTCTAAGCGTCAAAGTGCAGCAGCATTCTGCTGCACTTCGACGCTAATAATTTACTACTCTCGAGAGTAGTAAATGTGCTACTCTCAAGAGTAGCACGTTATTTGAAACACGCTAAATAAGAAGAAATTCGCCTTCGAATGAGCATCACTGCGCATAAAATGGTTGAAGTTTTAATAACTGATGTTTCCTCCAGCAGCTCATGACAAGTTGCTACGTATCTATTCCAGTTAAAGCAACTTTCGCTCTTACGAACCTTTTCCTGAGCTCCCTAGAAGTTCGTTCAAAAGAAATTTTACAGTACTTACTATCGCGATAATATACATATCAGACGAACACAGAAACCTCAGTTTTGAGCTCTTGACCTCAGTGACTGGAAAAGCAACACTGCCCAGCGTATAATGTCTCTAAACTTGCAAAACTGCAAAGTCTCGCGTATGCCCCGCCATTAATTTTCAATATTGATTAGTGAAGTTATTTTTACTTAATTCATTTCCAGGCCTCCAGTTAAAGCAAAGATCTATCCACCTATTTATGGGGCTGGATGCAACTACACGGAAACGTCTAAGAATGAAAAGTGCAAAGACGTGCTCACATGGTACATAGGCAAAGGAATAGTGTCTCCTTTAAATCTCTCTGTGAATGTCAATGTACGACTCATCGGCAAAAGCCGGAACGTGACTGTTGCACTTAACTTTAATGGTGCATCAAATCTAACATGGAGTTCAGTAAACGGGAAGCCGATCAAACGGATGATGCTTCAAGGTGTTGTGAAACAGGTATGTTCACTTGTATACTTTCATATACAATTGACGTGGTTATACCAAAAACGACTGTCCCTGGGTGTTACAAATTGCGTTTCTATACAGTGGCGATGTTGGATGGAAACTGCAGTGACGGACTTCAGAATTACTGCCTCTGAGAGGGACACTTTGCCCCGCCACGGTGGTCTAGAAGCTAAAATACTCGGCTGCAGACCCGCAGGTCGCGGGCAGAGTTGCCAGTTCCGCTTATTAGAAGCGGATTCAGGCTTGTTTTCTCGCCGAGGCGCTTGCAAGTTTTGTTGGTCGTTCGTCACTTTTTTTTTTGCTTACCTGTAATTTTTTGAATATAATATTGCATAGCCCGGCATGCAGTTCGTTATCAAAAACATGGCGAAACTACGGTAGAGTGGTTTGTTGGGCGAGTCGGTGTATTGTTACAGTAGACTTTGTGCAAAAAACGAGGACGAGAATAGGACTACGCACACACACAGCGCAAACCATCAACTGATTTTATATAACATGTCATTGCAATGCAGGAAGTGCAGCTGTGCACCGTAGCTATCAGAAGGTGCTAGTTTACATGAGAAAGTTGCGTGAGAAATTGAGAAAGCGTTTTTTTTTCTAATACCAGAACGGGCAAGACATGCGTAGCGAGGCAGTCTATCACGTTGCATGCATCTGAGATAGATTACCTGGGCGCCTGTCACTAATTGAATTTCCTATTTGATCATGTGACTCGTGACTTGTGATTTTTTTTCCTGTGTACATATATGTGTTTGTGTGCCTTTCGAATAAAATCACTTGCGAGTTTGCGCTGTGTGTGTCGTAGTCGCAGTGCATTGCAATGGCTTCGAAGTGGTCAAAGTAGGGCAAGAAGCATTGTTAAGAGCGGGAAAAGGAAACGCAGCTCAAGGACTGGTAACGTCCAGTCACCGGAGACGATAAAAAAAAAGTGCTGCCATATCCACGAAATGAATGATGATGAGTGGGCGAAGCTCCGGAGGTAAACCATGAATCCTGCTTAGTTTTACCCACTAGATTTTATTACAACGCTCCCCCTAGCGTACGTGGCCGCACTAAATCGAACGATTGCCTTCCACCAATGACACGCCCCATATGTGACATCATTCCTATATTATAACATCTCGCATCTTTCATTTCATCTCGCATCTTTCAGATTAGTGACTACATCTTTCACACCTGGTGGGTCCAGTATTCCCCACAAGTCCTCTTGAACCACGCTATCGTACACTACCTTGATATCCAAAAATGCTAGCCACAAGGGCCTGTGTTCCTTTTCTGCTATTTCGATGCACTGCGTCAGTGAGAACAGATTGTCTTCCAACCTCCTGTGTTTCCGAAAACCATTCTGCAGTTCCCCTGCACCCTCTCATCCTCTGTCCATGCCTGCAGTCTTTCTTTTATAATCTGCATCACCAGCCTGTAGACCACTGATGTCACTGTTACAGGACGGTAGTTGTTTATGTCAGCTTTGTCCCCCTTTCCTTTATAGATCATGCTCACCCTGTCAAGTTTTCATCCCTCGGGGACTTCGCCATCGATTATTGTTTTGCTCGCTACCTCCCTCACAGTCTAATGCTTAAACTTGGGTCCCAGTGCCTTTATCGGCGTAGTTGGGATGCCATCTGGGCCTGTTGATGTACTACTAGGATCCCTCTTCTTATCCCTTTCCCACTCTCGTTGTGAAAATGGAGCCACTGCGCCACTTGATCCATCCTTGTCTATTGTGGTGCATAAGGCACTTCTTCGTTGAAATTTTTCTGTCACCCTTGTTTTATATATTCAACAGCTTCGTCCCCTTCTAGCCTAGCACCTCGAGCTGTAGTTATAAACGTCTGCTCTAGATTTGTTTCATTTCTTAGGGAGTTTAGATGGTTCCAAAATTTCGCAGCTGCCTTTCTGTCCTTTTTATGTACTTCTGCCAGCCACTGAGCCCCCTTTCTTCTAATCTTTTCATTGATCATAAGGGATGCTTCCCTTCTACAGCTTATAAAGATGTCCCATTTTCTTTCAACATCATCTGTCGGTTCACCCCGCTGCTTAGCATGCCTGTGTTCCCTAGAGGCTTCCTGACGTTTTGCTATGGCTCTCTTAACTTCCTCATCCCACCAACTCTTGGGTTTGGTTCTTCTTTTCCGGGGTGACTTGTCACGTGCCTTATCAAGCTCTAGCTCAAACAGTCTAATTAGATTCATGTATGTTTACACTGTTTTATTATCATCAGTGATTACTTTCTCAATTTGTTTAGTATGTAGTGGGGAATTCGCAAGGCACTGACTGGTGGGACCATCTCTGAGTGCGAAGTGCGAGCGTGTGCACGAGCTGTAGACGCTGGACTGCATGCTTGAGCATTGGTGTTCGTACCAGCTGCCTGCCTGCCTACTACCTGACTTCGCTATTAAACTCCCTTGCAAAGTGGTGGAAGTGTGCTGGGTACGCAAACCTGGAACTTCGAAGCCGGAAGCTGCCCACTGAATCAGCAATGCCTGATCAGACGACCGAGCAAGGCACCAACCTGCAAAGCACGGCCCAGTCTCAACTGGTCATCGTACCTACCACTCTGCGCCAACGGGATCCCGCCTTCTTCAGCGGCACTGAGGACCAAGATGTGGAAGACTGGTTGCATCTGTTTGAAAAGGTGAGCTCCACCAACAAGTGGGGCGAACCCTCTAAATTGGAGTACGTCCCATTTTATCTCAAAGACGGCGCCAGTCTGTGGTTCACAAGCCACCGTACTGAACTTACCACTTAGGCCGCTTTCAAGACCACACTTGCAGCTGTGAACAGCCCCTACGCGGACGAGCACAAAGGCAGGGCAAAAACTTCACTAGCTATATTCTTTTGCCATGCTACCGAGCCAAGCTCTATCCTCACGCAGACCCAGAATGTTTTATTATTTATTTTATTTGCATGTTTCTTTATTTCTTGGTCACACACAAGATGATCTTTTGCTCACAACCAACGACACCAGCGCCGACACAGACACCAGATATTTTCATACTGAACTGCAACACGCATACGCCGGTGCGCAAAAGACGTCTGAGCGGATCCGCCAACGTTACTACTGGCGGGGTATGTACACGTTTGTACGCAAACACATTCACTCATGTTCCCTGTGTCAGCAGCGCAAGACATTTCCTCGTTCACCCGGTCAACTGCAGCCTTTACCATGTCCTGCACGCCCATTTGATCGTGTTGGGATTGACCTTTACGGCCCACAACCGTGCTCTGTTGGTGGTAATCGATGGGTGATTGTGGCTGCCGACCACCTGACAATGTACGCTGAAACAGCAGCGCTACCTTCGGCTGGTGCTCGTGACGTTGCAACCTTCATCTTGCATCGATTTGTTCTTCGTCATGGTGCACCACGGGAGCTCCTGAGTGACAGGGGCCGCGTATTTTCGTCCGAAGTTCTGCAGCAGGTCTTACATTCATGTCGTACGGTACACCGCACATCAACAGCCTACCACCCTCAGACGAACGGCCTAACGGAACGTTTCAATAGAACCCTGGGAGACATGCTCGCTATGTATATTGGGTCCGACCACTCCAGTTGGGACGTTGTTCATCTTTTTGTGACGTACGCCTACAACACGGCGATTCAATCAACAACAGGCTTTTCTCCATTTTTTTTCTTTTATATGGTCGTGACCCATGCAGCACACTTGACGCAATTCTGCCATACAATCCTGATGCCTCCGAGTTCAGCCCAGTTTCTGAAATGGTCGAACATGCCGAAGAATGTCGTCAGTTTGCACGGTCCTTCACAGCCGATAATCAAGCCCTCCAAAAAGAGCGCCACGACCGTGATCTTGTTCAGGACACTTTCCTTGTCGGTTCTCTCGTGTGGCTCCGACTGCCTTTCCACTCTCCTGGACTGAATCTTAAGTTCGCACCAAAGTATACTGACCCTTACCGCGTCATGGAGCACCTTTCTTCTGTCACCTATGTGATAGAACCGCTCAAGCCGTCCACGGACAAGCGCCGCCTTGGTCGTGAGACGGACCACGTCAGTCGCCTCAAGCCTTGCTACGACCCTCCTGTTCTCTCGTCCCCTTGAGTCGCCAGAATGGCTCGTCTTCATCGCCGGGGTATTGTTGTGGGGAATTCGCAAGGCACTGACTAGTGGGACCATCTCTGAGTGCGAAGCGCGGGCGTGTGCATGAGCTGTTGACGCTGGACTGCTCGAGCATTGGTGTCCGTACCGGCTGCCTGCCTACTACCTGGCGTCGCTATTAAACTCCCTTGCAAGTAGCTATTTCTATTTGCCTTTCTGAATAAAATTTTTCCTGTAGTTGCTCATCTTGTCTCCTTCCCACTTTCACTGCTCTTCCAAAACTTAGCGATACGTTTGTGATCACTACCCAGACTTCTGGAGCCACATTCTCCCGAGCCTATCATACATCCTATGTGACATCAGTGCATAATCTATCGTCGACTGCAGCCTTCCTACCTTCCATGTTATTTGCCCCCGACACTTCTCAGTACTGTTGCAAATGATCAAATCATGCTTTTCAGACATATCCATGATCATTTTGCCTGTTGGGTCAGTATACCCATCTATATCTTCTATGTGCGCTTTCATATCTCCTAGTATAATTATCTCACACTCTCCTCCTAATTCCTGAATGTCCTTTGATATACACTCCACCATTGCCTGGTTTTCTTCTCTGGCCTTTGCTCCCGTCCACAAGTACACCAAACCTAAGAGTGTCATCAGCCCAGCTACTTTCCCTTTAACCATAAATGTTCCATGCATCCCTGCTTGACTCTTTGCCAACCCATACTTTTATGTATGAATGCACCAATTCCACCCCCCTTGTTGCTGCCTTCTGTACTATTGCAATATTCCCATACGTAGTCCGGATTGCAAGGTGGTTGCTCTATGTCCCGAAGATGTGTTTCCACAACCCCATTAACCATCAGCTCCTCCTGCCTCAACTGCGCTTCTATCTCTTCCCTCTGTAACCTATTCCCGCCACCCTGCATGTTAATATAGCCTACGTCTGACTTAGCTCGGCCCTTGTGCTTACGTCGATTTCTTCTCCCACGGACTCCGTGAGGCTTGAATATTTGTGCCCCTTTAGAACCGTGGATGGATGGATGCTATGAGCGTCCCCTTTATAACGGGGTGGTGACAAGTATGCCACCAGGCTCGACAAAAAAAAAACCCTTTTTTCTTTTTTGATGTTGGCCTAATGCCGATAAATTCTATCTTAATGGAAAAAAAGGTAAATTTTCAGCTTAAGTTCTCTGCCATTTACGGCACACTGTCCATATTTTATTTTTCCAATATTTATTTTTGTCCTTTCTCTCTAATTTTCTGCCACCAATACTCTAACCGTCTCTTACTTATTTCAATCGCGGGTGTGTTCAGCATTCCATTGTTGTCCCTAAAACCCAAGGCTTCCTGTAGGCTCGTGCCCAAACGTACACCTGGGTGGATATCTCCACATTCAATCAGAACATGCTCCGCCGTTTCCTTATCTATCCCGCAGCATGTGCATTGTTCTTCTTCTTTACTGAATCTTGCTTTATAACTACGCGTTCTAAGGCAACCCGATCTCGCTTCAAACAGTAAAGCGCTTCCCCTTGAATTATCGTAAAATGCCTCCCTCCTTATTTCATTTTTGCCCTTTCGGTAGTTACTCAAAGCCGGTTTTTTCTCCATAGCTGCCATCCAGTAAATCCTCTCCGCCTCCCTGACTTTTCCCTTAACGCTCTTTGTTGACATATGGCTTACAATACCAGCCGTATATTTACTAGTGAGTCTTCTAGTTCTTTTTCTCCACTGTGTGTCCACGCTCTTCCTATACAAATAACGGAACACCTTCTCTGCCCATCTACTCTCCTTCATATTTCTTAGCCTTTCTTCGAACCTTATTTTGCTCTGCGCTTCCCTCGCCTCAAAACCTGCCCACCCCATATCGCCCTTTACAGCCTCGTTTGTCGTCTTCCCGTGAGCACCCAATGCGAGGCGTCCCACAGTCCTTTGATTTACATCCATTCCCGATTGCAACCTCTGCCCTCATGCACACCACTGAGTTCCCAAAAGTAAGCCCTGGAACCATTACACCCTTCCACAGACCTCGAAGCACCTCATACCTATTGTATCCCCACAACGCTCTGTGCTTCATTATTGCCGCATTCCTCTTTCCCTTTGCTGCCGAGGCTTTTTCCTGTACCTCCATGTATCTATCACTCTCATTTACCCATACTCCAAGGTACTTGTATTCGCTTACCCTCGGTATTTCTTGGCCTTGTATGGACACCGTCTGATCACAGGGATCATTGAAAACCATCAATCCACACTTCGTTACACTGAATCCTAGTCCAAGAGCTTCACCTTCCCTTCCGCATATATTCGCCAGCTGCTGTATATCATCTCGACTGTCCGCAAATAAGACGATATCGTCCGCATAAAATAAACCTGGAAGCTTCTGCTCAATCATCATGCCGCCCTGTTTGTGTGACAGATTAAAACCAATGTTGCTACCTTCTGTACCAGGCGGGCCACCGCTTAATAAATCGGGATGATCCCACCTCACCTGGCCACCTTGAGAGAGGGTGCGCGCGCGGCGCGGTAGCCATCAATAAACAGTCCCTTGCTAGCTAGCGTCTCGTGTGGTTGTGTCTTTGCTGAGCGCGTGAACCAGAACATGGTGTCAGAAGTGTAACAGTCGAACCCTGCGCTGAAGATGGACTGCCTACCACCACCCGAGCCACTTGTACTGACAAATGCTCCGGCCGACAACTGGGAAAAGTTCCGCCAACGAATCGAACTCTACTTCAAAGCTACTGAGACCAACAAGAAACGGACGCCAGCACAGAAGGCTGCCATCTTTCTACACGTCGCGGGCCCAGAGGCAATTGAAGTGTTTAACACCCTACCTCTATCAGCAGAACAACGAGAAGACTATGACTCGATCGTCAAAGCCTTCGAAGACTACTGCACGCCTCGGTGCAACGAGACATTCGAGAGGTACGTTTTGCGCAGTCGGCAACAACAGGATGGTGAACCTTTCGAACAGTTTTTGCGCGATATTCAGTTGAAAGCACAGACTTGTAATTTTGGCGAACTTAGGGACTCGATGGTGAGGGACCAGATAGTGTGCGGTATCGTCGACAAGAAGCTACGTGCACGCCTGCTTCAGGAGAAGGACTTAACCCTAGAATCAGCTGTAGAAATCTGCAAAGCCGCGGAACTGGCAGCAACGCAGAACCGTGCTCTTGAAAGCGAAGCAAAGGTGCAGAGAGTCGAAAAAAATTGCAAACGCTGCCGGACAGTCTCGAACGAGCGGACAACGTCGACGCTGTGGCTACTGTGGCAAGATTCACGGACCAAGACGCTGCCCAGCGTTTGGAAAAACGTGCACGCTGTGCAACAAAAGAAACCATTTTGCAGCTTGCTGCAGGAGTAGACGCGGCGTTCATGAGTTAGGCGTCGCTGCAACAGAAGATGCACTGGAGGAGTCCTCGGACGCTACCGATGAAGACATTCAAGTTCTCACGGTGCAAATCAGAAACGTGTCCAAAAATCAGGATTGGACGGTGGCAGGGGACCTTGCCGGGCACCCGACAGAACTGAAAGTGGATACAGGAGCGCAAGCGAACATATTGCCGTACTCGTACTTCGCAGGATGCGTTTGCCGACCATGGTGCGGCCATCGACCACAGTACTTACTAACTACGAAGGAAGCAAAATACATCATTTGGGCGTTATCAGTCTGCCACTACGTCTAGGAGAGCAGCAAGAGAATATCAGTTTTTTTGTGGTCAAGAGAGGCAAGCAAGTCCTACTCGGATTGAATGCAGCAGAGCGCTTCGGGCTGATTTCCCGCGTTCACGATGTGTCTTCAAGAAGTGACGTTAGCACCGACTGGGTCACCGAGTTCCCGGAGTTATTCCACGGGCTGGGCTGCATCAGTAGACCATACTCGCTGGCAATGAAGGATGATGCGCGCCCCACGATCATGCCGCCGAGGAAAGTGCCACACGCACTGCGAGCGCCACTTAAGCAGGAGTTGGCCCGGATGGTCTCGCAGGGCATCATATGCAAAATGGAAGAGCCGTCGGACTGGGTGAGTCCACTTGTTCTTATTATGAAGAAGAATGGCCGCATGCGAATATGCCTGGACCCGCGGTACATTAATCGAAGCCTTAAACGCGAGCATTATCACCTACCCTCACGTGAAGAAATAGAAGCAGAGCTGGCAGGAGCGGTGATGTTCACCAAGCTTGATGCCAATAGCGGGTTTCACCAGATCCCCTTAGACGAAGACACTTCAAAGATCTGCACCTTTAGCACGCCGTTCGGAAGATACCGATTTTGCGCCTGCCATTTGGTATCGCGTCCGCCCCCGAAGTATTTCAAAAGGCAATGACGGAAGTGTTTGAAAACCTGCCGGGCACACGCGTATATGTCGATGATATTTTAATTTGGGGTGCATCAAAAGAGCAGCATGATCAACGCCTGCGTGCAGCACTGATGGCAGCGAGAAAGGCTGGCCTGACACTGAACAAAGAAAAGTGTCTGTTCGCTAAGGCCGAAGTTAAATTCCTGGGAGATTGTATCAGCAAAGAAGGAATAAAACCCGATGCTAGTCTCATTGAATGCGTTGCCAACATGCAAAAGCCGTCGAGTAAACAGGAAGTTCAAAGGTTTTTAGGTATTATGAATTACTTTGGCAAATTCATACCTAATCTCTCAAAAAGAACTGACGCCCTTAGGTCATTGATAAAGAATGATGTTGAATTCATATGGGAAGTTCACCATGACAAAGAATGGAAAGATCTTATTAAGGCTTTGACATCGGCTCCAGTGATCGCAGTTTTTGACCCATTGAAGCAAACGAAACTCTCAGCTGATGCATCAAGCTTTGCAGTAGGTGCTGCTCTTCTTCAACTCCATGACCAAGATTGGCGCCCAGTGGGTTATGCTTCAAGGGTGCTCTCGAAGGCTGAAACAAAATATGCCCAAATTGAAAAGGAAGTGCTGGCCGTGACGTTTGCTTGTGAGCGTTTCCGGGAGTTCGTACTGGGGTTATCAGTGACAGTCGAAACAGACCACCGACCTTTGCTTGCTATTTCACAAAAGAACCTGAGTGAAATGCCACCACGATTGCAGCGCTATTTTTTGAGGCTAATGCCTTTTGATATCAAATTGCAGTATGTTCCTGGGAAGCATCTGCTAGTGGCGGACACGCTGTCCCGAATTCCAGGAACCCAACCGAGTGACGGAGAAAGCGAACAAGACGTATGCATCCATGCGACTCGCGTGCTAGCCAGCATCGTAAGTGAGAACACGAAGACTGAACTGACCTCTGCAATCCTGGCGGACCCATACCTCAAGCAAGTGGTGGAGGCACTCCAGGAAGGACGACCATTCTCAGGCGAATTAGCTCCATGTTTGTCAGAACTGTCATATGTTGATGGAGTGCTTTTGCGGGGCAGCAGGGTGGTCATCCCAAAGAGTCTGAGGCGATCCATGCTGCAACGTCTTCATGAAGGCCATTTGGGAATGAGCAAGTGCAAAGCCAGAGCACGCCTTCTGATGTACTGGCCTGGGATGAATGCTGACATCAAGTCACTCATTAGCAAGTGTGTCACATGTCAGCACTTTGCCTACCGGCAACCTTCAGAGCCACTGTTATCGAAGGAAATCCCAACGCGGCCGTGGCAGCGAATTGGTGTCGACCTATTTGACCATGGGGGCAAGCGTTACCTGGTTGCGTACTGTGCCTACTCCAACTACCCAGAAGTGGAACAGTTGCCTCAGTCAACAAGTCAGGTCGTAGTGGACACACTAGGTACCATGTTTGCTCGCCACGGTATACCCATTGAAGTCTGTACCGATGGAGGACCACAGTTCACATCGCGAGAGTTTAGACAGTTTGCAGTAAAATACGATTTTACTCATACCATATCCAGTCCACACTTCCCCAGGGCCAATGGTTTAGCTGAGAAAGGGGTACAGGTCGTAAAGCGCCTCTTGAAGAAAAGTGAGTATGCTGGCGAGGAGTTTTGGGTTGCACTGCTCAATTATCGAATCTCGCCCCTGATAGACGGACGCACACCAAGTCAGCTCCTTATGGGACGGATGCTTCGGGGACGACTTCCAGACTTCTCATCGGCTTCGACATCGTCAGTGCGGAAACATCCACAGGATCACTGCAAAGGCATACCTCTCACACCTCTCTCCGAAGGGGACGTCGTCAGAATAAGAAACGACAAAGGGTGGTTTCCGAAAGCCCGAGTAGAGAAACTTGCTGGCCCTAGATCTTACATAGTCTGTACAGATGAAGGCCGGCGTTATCGAAGGAATCGTCAGCATCTAAAAAGGACGCCCGAACACTTAGACCCACTGGATGACAAGGATGTCGCACCGATAATCCCGTCGCCTATACAGCATAGACAACATTCAACATCAGATACAGCGCCCGATTTGACAACAGCATCCGCATCACGAAAGGAACGACATCCGTCGCAACAGGCGCCTGCATCGGATGCTCTACTGAACCAGTCAGCTGCACGTGCACCACCCATTGCAAGTCAACCATCAAGGGACCCCGACGTGGTCCCGTCCCAGCATAAGGTCACTTGCCAGGCACAAGAAGCAGCCGACTCGAGTCTCAGAAGATCAACTAGGCCACGTAGAGCACCGACGCGCTTTGCCGACTACATCACCTAAAGAAAAAGGAGGATGTACCAGGCGGGCCACCGCTTAATAAATCGGGATGATCCCACCTCACCTGGCCACCTTGAGAGAGGGTGCGCGCGCGGCGCGGTAGCCATCAATAAACAGTCCCTTGCTAGCTAGCGTCTCGTGTGGTTGTGTCTTTGCTGAGCGCGTGAACCAGAACACCTTCTAGCGCTTTTTCCATACTCACCATGTACAGCATGAATAACAGCGGGGACAAAGGACATCCCTGTCTCAGACCCTTGCTAACCTCAACGTTCTCTTTGCTACGCATTCCTTCCCACTCTATGCAAACTGTATTTTCTCGGTATATCTCCCTCAAAAGCTGTATACAGTCGTCGCCCATGCCCATTCCTTTCAATATATCCCACAAAATTTCCTGATTAACGTTGTCGTATGCCCCAGTGATGTCTAGAAAAGCCACGTACAAGGGCCTATTCTCTATTTTAGATATTTCTATACACTGAGTGAGAACAAACAGGTTATCGTCTAACCGCCTGTCGACTCGAAATCCGTTCTGAAGTTCTCCCAAAATATCGTTATGTTCGGCCCATGTTTCTATTTTCATTTTTACTGCTTGCATCGCCAACCTGTATAGTACCGATGTAATGGTTAGTGGTCTATACGAGCGAATCTTGTCCTTTTCTCCCTTGCCTTTATAGATTAAGTCTTCGTCTTCGGGAACCAGGGCGCACCCTGTCGGGGCCCTTTTTCTTTTTTTTTCTTGCTCCAAGGTGCTCCGAAAAAATCAGCGGAGCGACGCTGTGCAATCCCAGCACTCGTTGCGTGCCGCGCGCATAGCAGACGATCAGCAGTTGACGTGCAACGGCTGGTATTCCATTTACCCCTCCACGGAACCGGGGCTTTTTTGGTTTTAGGGAAATTCTTGACTGTTCTGCGACTGCTCCGGGGCACAATTCCCAAAGATGCTATGAGAGTTGAACGCGATATCCGGTCCCTAGGACGCCCCGAGTTCGAAATGGCTTGTCATTGAAACCTTCGAATAGGGCTGCATTGGGAGTAATGGTTATCCTGCTTTAAACCACCGCCATTTGTGCTTGTGTAATCTGATCAAGCTTAATGCACCCATTTATGGCCTTAAGAGAAAAGGCGCAGTAAAGTGTGTGTCTTTTGTAGTGGGTGGTCTGCTTTGAAGCATGAATTCATGATAATCGCATGTTCTGATGCCCGATCGCAATGTACACTTGTACCACGCATTATTACTGCGATAGTGCACGTTACAATGTGAAGCATGTATGCAGGACAGGGCCGTGCATTTGTAAAGCAGGAAAGTTAGTTTCACTGTATTTCCAAGCAGAGGAAGTTATTTTCACTTTATTTCCAAGTGGACGCGTGGCTCTGTGGGACAAGACTATGGTCGTTTGCCATGCTACCGAGCCAAGCCTCTACCCTCACGCAGACCCAGAATGTTTTATTATTTATTTTATTTGCATGCTTCTTTATTTCTTGGTCACACACAAGATGATCTTTTGCTCACAACCAACGGCACCAGCGCCGACACAGGCGGCAACACCGGAATTTCTGTGAAATCAGCTCTTTAGAGCTGTCGAGTTAATACGCCCCGCCGCGGTGGTCTAGTGACTAAGGTACTCGGCTGCTGAGCCGCAGGTCGCGGGTTCGATTCCCGGCTGCGGCGGCTGCATTTCCGATGGAGGCGGAAATGCTGTAGGCCCGTGTGCTCAGATTTGGGTGCACGTTAAAGAACCCCAGGTGGTCGAAATTTCCGGAGCCCTCCACTACGGCGTCTCTCATAATCTTATGGTGGTTTTGGGACGTTAAACCCCACAAATCAATCAATCTGTCGAGTTAATACAGTGAGCATAGCTTCCTGTGCTTCAAATTCAGTTTAAGTAACTTGTGTGCTTTACAATTGATTGATATGCGGGGTTTAACGTCTCAATGCGTGCTTTACAAACACACGCGTCCTGTTTAGATGCTTTAGAATGCAACTTGTTATTTCGCAGTAATAATGCGTGCTACAAGCTAACATAGCAGTCGGGCGTAAGAACATGTGATTTTCATGAGTTCATGGCTTAAAGTGGGCCACCCACTCCAAAAGGCACACACGTTACTGCACCGTTCCCTTAAGGTCACGTAGTGAGTGCATAACCAGTTTAAAAAGATTTCACGTGCACAGTTTCCTATGGTTTAAAGCATGCTACCCATTGCGCAGAATGCAGCCATGTGCGAAAGCTTCACTGGCACAGACCATTTTGAACTCGGTACGTACTACATATAGAATATCGCTATTGCATTCAAATCTTCAATGTGAAGCTTAAGGATCCCCAAAATTTCGTATATGGTAGAGGTGCCCAATTGTAAATAGCTCATATAATAGCAAATATGTATTTATACATCCATGGTCATCACCGAAAATATGACGTCTCCCAATGAATAAGTTAGATGAATAGCCGCTGCTAAACTTGATGGGTGTAATGTTCTCCTATAAATTTTTAGGAAAAAGTGCTACGCGTAATCTTCCCATTATTTCATTGTCATACCATACTTGTTCCAAGTTCATTTTACCATACACATAATTATAAAAGTTATTTTTTGCTTCCTTACTTATTCACTTATTTGGCACAACTACCCACAAACTGTGAGCATCTATGAGGAGTCCTAGAGTTTATTTTTTGTTTTATCCTGCTATACCTAAGCAAGCCTTCCTTATTTTGAGCATAGATTGATTTACTTTCACATCACTTATTTCATAAGGTTTTGTATTCATTTCGTTTTCCAGCAATGCAACTATAACTTCAGTGCTATGACCACATTCAGTGGATATATTGCGTACCATCTCGGAGATGTGAGAGGAGATACACCGAAATACGACGCATTCAACATAACCGACCTCAAAAACCACACGGAAGGACTGGAAGTGCAAGGCGATATGCTTACCTACAACGTGACTGGCATATTTAGACACGAGCTCGTGTGCAAAGGCAAGAAGGCTCCACGTTAGACGTTCAGTTCAATAAATTCAGCAGACTACAATACTTATTTCCGACATATCGTTACAACTATGGCAAAGCAAGAAAAAAACCTGGAGGGCGTTCGAGCTTCACCTTGAAGAGTAGAGCACGATAGGGTAATCGGGTAAAGAGCTAGGCTCACTTCGATACATCTTGCATGGATGCCTCATATGTGCCTCAAGGGAGCGAATGTCTGTGCCCATGCCATTGGTCGTTTGAAACGGTCCTAGAATGCATGTCTACTACAAATACAGTGCCCACTGAGCCACAATTCTTCTCTTATTTCGCGAATCAGTGAAGAAACAAAAGTTCGAGCCTCTAAGACAACATTAGAACCTACGCAGCTGCACACCTTGTTGATGATTTTGTATCTGGTGGTGATTAAATATGTATGGGTGCTTTGTGGGCCTTCGAAACACCCGCTTGGTGGCAAGTCTCATGTTCTTCATTATTTTTTTGAGTATCTGGAGTGTAATGTCTCAAAACCACAATGTGATAAATGAGCGACGCTGCAGTGAAGGGCTCCCGGTGTTTCGACCACCTGGTGTTTTTTAACGAGCACCGACATCACACAGTGCGCAGGCCTCTGGCGTTTCTCGTCCTCATAAATGGGACCGCCGCGGCCGGGAAGGAAACTGCGCAGATTGAACGCTCTCGCCACCCGACGAGCAAGCACAGCTGCGTAATGGTACTTTTGAGTCCCAATATCGTCATGAATATCGTATCTTCTCGTCTACAAGCCACCACCACATATAACTCGCATCCCCGCAAACTAGAAAACAATTTTTAATAAATCTCAGCGAATTGCCGTAAGCTCTCATCCTTGCATTATCAGGTCAAGCAATGGCATGAAACCAACTTGTGCTCCAAAATTTGCATCGAAAATATGGTAAAAACTTCAAAGTTTTCTATGAAATCATACATATTATCAAACTGATTCCCTATCTTAAGAGTGTTTGATGTGGGTTCGACCGTAATCTTTTACTTGTTGCACACTCCTCCTTCCCTCTGCTGGACAAAAAATTCTTTTTGCCACCGCTTCCCTTCTACCTCATATAACCTCTCAATCGCCACCGATTTACCTTAGCTCACCGGAATATTTTTTAATTCAAACTGGCAACTTTGGCTTGACTAAATACATCAAAACCTTTTTTTCATTCTTGGTTTTTATATATTAAGCAATAAGCACTGGTGTATCATAATGGTTCACAAAAAAAAAACATATATAAAAGATCACACTTTTGGTGTTGCCAAGCGCCAGACAAATTATTTTATCTGTTCTTTTCGAATAAGTCGATTGAAAACTCTGGAACTGTTTTATTCCACAAGGGTTTCATTTTTATTATTTTTCTCAATCTGCTGGTTGAATACAACCATTACTATTTCGTAACCTCCATGCATTGCTGTTGCAATAAAAAAAAACACTCAGGGTTTTCCATGCATTCGCCCGAGATGACTCGAACGCAAATGAATCACGAGAATGAAATCAGGTTTTGGTAAGGACGTGAATGTTTCATTTTCTGCGAACCTCAATTTCTGTAGGACTCAACCAACGTAGGGGAGGGGGGGAGGGTGCCAGTGAAAAACATTTATTAAGTGACAGAAGTGGACTCACGCAGATGCCGTACATACAGGTTCAATTCCCTCATTTGGGACCCTATTGGTTGAAGCCATCAGTATGGCCCTTTTGACCAAGGCATCCTGCACCTAAACGTCTGAGCAACCCAGCAAAGCTGCTTTTTAGTCCTCTCTGGTAGGCTTGGGGCTGAGGATGAGTGCTGAATTTTTGAGGCAGGCCCACACTTTGTGATAGGTGCCAGCCATCCCACGGCAGTTTTGGCATCTGCCAGTGATCGTAGGATTGAAGTGCTTCATTACTGCCTGGCACAGCATTGTGTTAGTGTATAAGCAAAGCAGCACAAGTTGGTTCGCTTTTGTGATCCCTCAATTGGAGCTGGGTACCGGCTATGGCTATCCTTAACTAAAGTTGATCGAGTGCTGCTACTAAAATTGGGTCCCACTAATGAAGAAGTCTATATACACAGCCTATAGGCACAAGAAAAAAACACCCAGGAGCCCAATAGACCCACTTGCAAGTTGGCGCTTGTTTGTCCCTGCTCTGGTCCTTTTGTCATGTTTTGCCGTGCGATTTATAAAAAAAAAAGAAATTCTATTGTCAGCACCCTGTGTGTTGCTTGATTATCATGGAATTATTTCGCATTGCAATTATATTTAAAGGCTCATCCAGTAGTCGGCAAATACGCTGTTGCAAATCGTATTCAACACTGCTCGACAGGGTACTGTATATCAGCCCTTTTTATTAGTCAAACTGCCTTTCTTAAATTGCAACAACAGCACTGAAGTGAATTCATGCAGAGTAAATATGACAACTTTTATTTACAAGTATGGTTTCAATGAAACAAAGTCAAAGGACTGATAAGGGCAGGACGATGACAATGTAGTGATGATGCTAAGATGTCGTCTTTGCCAGATTGCTGAATCCAACTCCTACGCATGTGAGCTGAACCTTGGGTGCCCCCTCACCTGGGCAGTCCCCCTCCACCTTGAAGGTCCACCGAAGAAATCTCGCAGGTGACGTAGCATCTGTATCCTGCAAAAGTAATACGTTAAATCAGACAAGTGCCAACTGTAGTGTTTTATTAATATGTAGTGATTGGGAGATAAAGCAAAGTTGAATAAAGTGCAAACAAAAACAACTCACTGCCAAAAAGCACTGAAATGCATGACATGCTACACACTCGTGGCATACCGTTTTAGCACATGCTGTGGACCATCCAATTTAACCAGCGTGCGATGAGAATTTGATGGCATTAGATACTGCATATGTTTACCTTAATGAATGAGAGAAACAGTCCCAATTTGTTTACTCTCATAACTATAAATTTTCGTAATTTAATGCATGTCATATTAATAACAGTCTGCTGTGCATTACATGAACAATATGTGCATCACATGTTACAATATATGCATTACACGTTACAATATGTGCATTACATGAACAATATGTACAGTAAAAGCTCGTTAATCTGTCCCCTTAGTTAGGAAAATCATATAGCTTGAATGTATTCTCCTGTCCCAATATGTACTGTTTAATGACAAGCTGTCATTAATTCAGTCTTATTTGGTCCCAACCCGGTTTGTTTCGATCATTTTGAACGGCATTTAGCACGAAGCACCCCAAATGCGCGACGCAGAGCAGTGAAAAGGCTGTTCGTGAACAATCAAACAGTCAACGGCAATCAATAATTTTACCATAATCAGGTTGTTAATAATAGTTATAATTGTTGGGGTTTAGCGACCCAGAACCATGAGATGATTATCAGGACATTGTGTAGTAGAGTGCTCCCGAAATTGCAAGAGCCTGGGGCTCTGTAACGTGCACCTAAATCTAAGCACATGGGCTTCAAGCATTTTCACTTGAATCGAAAATGCAGCCACTATGGCCAGTATAATTACGCTGACAACCAAAGCTTCTGTGGCTGCAGCAATTTTTGTTGTTGTTGATGTCACTTCATGCCTGCAAAATGCATAGGTTCTCTTCGTGATTACATTAGTAGTGACTACAGTAAAAGCTGTGACAAGCTGTAGCCTCGTTTTCACTGCCTGCCTTCAGAACTACATATACTAATCGCCATCCAGGAATGTTTATTACGAGATTTATTTAGCATTAGATGCAATGCTCAGCATCTGTCCGGAGCAAGCAATTTCATTTAGACTCAGGACGTAGGCCATGCGGGTGCCTTCAAAACTACGTGGACACTATGACCACATCGTTAGTGACCATGGTTTTGTTCACAGCAGATGCGGCACTCAAAATAGCTTTTTTTTTACTTCTGGCCATTCGCTTTCAACATCACGAAACTCAGATATGGTTAAAGTTGTTAAAGGTAAGAGTTTCGACCACAGTCTGCATGCTGGCATAAAACTCAATTGCTTCGTCATGATGGACACGCAATCAGTTGATGGCCATTTTACCAGCGGAAAGACTATAACATGCGCATGGTAGCTTGGTGGTAAGTAATAAGGGATAGATTCTGAGCACATTTTGGCTTCATATGTCTTGAGCCACTGTAACATTTAGAGTGAAGTTGTGAATGATAAAAATGAAACTTTCCCACTGCTCATACACGAAATAAGTGCTGATATTGTGTATTCATCAGGAAAACAACATGCAGTGATGGAACAGATACTTGCTAATATTTTTCATTACGCTTTTGGTAATTTGGCATTCAGTAAATTTGTAATTTTTTCAGGGCCGCAAAATTCAAATTAACAACTTGTAATGGTACAACCACCACCGTTCGCGCATTCACAAGCGCTAAGTGCAATAGAAACACAATGATGGTTCTAGATTGAGCTGCGGAAGCCAATGAGCTCCCCGTATCTTTAGTGATGCTTGCTTAATGATGTTTCACACACAACTCAACAATCAGGTGATTCCTTGTCTTCATGGGCTTCCTCAGTTCTTGCAAAGTTGGCAAGTCATTCTAGGCAAACAATGCCGAAACAAACATAGGTCCTGTTACTTCACATGGTCTTACCACTCGACACTTGTGCATCGTACAATAGCTTTTTAGAGTTTTGTTATTCTTCATACAAATGCTCAACACTGTGACTAATTGCTCACACATCCTTATCCCACTTACGTGTAAGGTGTAAGTGGTCCCACAATGCACTTGGAGACATCGGGGGGGCCAAGACACATGCACAAGGCTGCCAGACCTTGATTAGATGAATCAACACAACCGCCCTGCAACGTCAAAAGAAGTTATGGCAACAGTTACAACAATAAAAGTCATTTTCATGCCTATATGTCGTCACATCAACAAGCACTTTGCCCACTAGGAACTGAATGCAGATGGATCTACCTATCTTTTCCAAGATCAGAAAGAAAGGCAGCCGTTTGTCGACCTTATCACCTCCAGCTAGGAAAGAGAGTTGGCATGCAATAAAGATTTACTTTATAATTAGTATAACAATGTGGTGCTGTGCTGTTAAGGCAAGCTTAAATAAATGAAAAACATAACTTGACTCTAATGCTAGTAAGGCTTATTATAAGCAACACTACAACACATGGACCCGCGCTATGGTTATCATTGCAAGTTGCACTATATCACCAAGGATCGGTCACTTTCATTCAGTCCAATTTGCGGGACTGCTAGCACTAAGAACAAGTAACAGTCAAGAATCAGCGTTTGCTCAAGTTGGCGACTCTGTGAGAGAGTAAAAGTGTGGGCAAGATTAATAGCATTTACAACTGTCTGTTCAGCCTTACAATAGAGATTTAAGGACGGGGCCATACATGAGAGGTACTGGAAATACTACACAAGGAATACACTGGGCTACATAGGCTCGGTGTGACAGAAAGTAACCGCTCACCAGTATTGATTGTGATCTGAACGATGATCAATCACAACATTTATTCACGGAAAATTGGTTTCATTAGGACAGCTAATGTTTTCACTGGTGATCTTTATGTCGCACGTAAAGGTCACCATAGGCTCGCACAGTATTATGGGGAATTACATGACGCCAGCCAGCAAAAAATTTCGGTTTGTAATAGGCCTTTTTATTAGGTATCACTGAGCAAAAGACGCACTGAAAGGCTCGAAATGGAGTCCTCACCCGATATATTTCACGGAGCAATGCACGAGCGGCCTGCTCTCCGATATCCTCGGGTACACTGGGGCTCTCCACGACTCCAGCTGGATTAGACATGGCTTCCGCACAGAGAAAGGCACCCTGGGTCGTTTCAGCCACCAGGCAGATGCCAAAGCCCGGGGACCTTGTAAGAATAGGTGTGGTTAATAATCCATGCTAGCAGCATTAGTTGAAGGATTGTAGATTTTACTCGGCAACAAAAGTATGGGTGACATGTGCTGCACATCAATTAGAAATTCCTGCTCTGTTTATTCACAACCCTTTTAGTCAGTGCAATGACTGTGTTACATGAAAAAGCTGATACAGGCTCAAACTTTTAATCAAAGGCTTTGTTTCGAGAGTAAGTGGGAATCAGACTTTCTCAGATATCAACAGACTGTTCCGTAAGCTTCTGCCATTTCGTGTACAAACTTCATGACCATGAACATTTTTCTTTCTCTTAGCAGTGCTTGTAAAGCATTCTACAGAGACAGATGAAGTCATTATTGCATTTTATGATTCTTGTTTTGCTTTGATTTTAAGTACACCCCATGGTGCCTGTCCTCTTCTTAAGTGAATGCCGTAAATTTATGCAAAAATTTTCTGAGACTGTCTAACAGGTCGACCTTCTTCATCTAACAGGCCCTTTATTCATACATATCACACAGTGTAAGCATGGTAATGATGTGTGGTATATAAACTTAGAAAAAAATCTTGTAAGGCTCTGGATTAAGACAAATCAATTCAATAAAAAATGTATAGCAGGTATGTGTAAGTAGTAATAAATAATAAAAGATTTCAGCTTTAACAACAGTATCTATTTATCCAATATGGCTTTCTTACAAACATTTTGAATTATTCACTGCTGCTCAAGCTTTAACTTATGTTAGATGCAAAAATCATGATGATTCGAGAGACGGGAGGGAAAAGACTGGCAAAGAACCAACAGTTACTTTAACAAAACGATGTTTATTTAGGGTGAAGTAAGAAAAACTGCTGAAGAGACGAGAATGTGGCATCTCTCCAGTTGCACAGCCGTCTTTCTTCTGCCTGTTCTCGGCACCAACACACAGTCGCACATTCGGGCTCACCCCAGGGGGTTCACTTTGGTGTCACATTACAGCTCCGGCCTACGGCCGGCTCTGCTCGCGCAGTGGTCATTGCCTGGCACCATCTTTCAAGTTCCGTTTCGTGCAACAAGGGGGCGAACACTCAGCAGCTCAACTATGTCTGCTTGTAAATATATAGCACTTGTGAAACCAATAAAAAAACATTCATTCGAAGAGTAATCCTTTATCGCTGCACTCTGACAACTGCAGCATTGTGAGAAAGCTTACAGTATAGCAGCTGCAGGTTCCCAACGCACAGTAATTGCAGCCTAGCATACCCAAACATTATTATCTATGTCATCACATAAGAACTTGAGGTCGCTGACACCTAGCACTCATACCACCATAAAACTCGGAGTCTACTATGAATTTTCAAAGCTGATTTGTAAGCCTATAACATGGAGATGTGTGCCCACCTGGTACCCTGGGCACCTCCAGTGTGGTCGGTGTAGAGGTATACATCCGGCAGGAAACCCAATAGGACACCCTTGGCGGCTGACACGACACGGTTGGCCACCGTGGGTGACACCCGCACCGTGAATGCCCACCCGCGCACTCGCTTCACCTTGCCAGAGTTCTGAAGGCGCACGGGCCGCAGCGAGCGGCAGATGGGCGCACGGAAGCGGACGCGGCCACCACCCAGGGGTGCCACTGCACGGCTCATCACTGTTATGTCAAGGCCCTCGGTGAAGATGAAGCGGCCCAGCACTGGCAGGCTCGCATGCTTGAGGGCATCCACCTGGGAGAGAAAAACGATAAGTAGAGAAACATGCAGGCAAAGCCACAGTAACTACCTGTGAATAAAAGTTAAAGGTACCACAACTTGCAATCATATTTACATGTACAGCAGATGACTTATGAGAAACAGGTATATTTATGTTTACAATTACAGCACACGACTAATAAGAAACAGGTAGATCCTTCTTTTCTTCAACTTTGAACTATAACAGTAACCTTTTCTGTGTCATGAAATACCACCTTACCCCCAACATCACATTAGAACATTACAAGTGAGTTTTAAAACAAAAAAAAACAGTTGAATAAAGGCATATTGCATAACAAAATCACAATATCATTATGCAGAATGTCTCGATGGGGTGCTCCGGATCAATTTAGACCATTCGAGGTTACTAACATGCACCGAAATCAAAGTACAGCATTCCTCATTTTTTTTTTAGTGTAATGAGTAAGCTGCTTCATATCATTGCAAATTTGACCACTAATGTAACGTTGGCTCCAATGTGAGTCTTAAAGTAAAAATTACGCCGATACGACATGAACTGTCGATGCTTCATGCTTTACTAATGCCTAAATTTTCACATCTTCTACCTGACAGTACTGTTCATGGGTACTTTTGCATTTCAAACTTATCAAAATTGTAGCTGTCGTGTCTGGAAACTGAATCTACATGCTCTCGCTTAACAATAGAACACTGTAGCCACTACGGCAGGTTACGATACCGTAAGGTTCCCATGATATATCCTGGCACTACTCACACGTGCACAACAGCGCAGCTGCACAAGTTTCACTTGACAGTGAGTTTGAACAATGTGACCAAACATGGACAGAGAAGAACACACACAAAGTGTACATTTTTCTCTGTCCGCACTTAGTCATGCTGTTTAAACTCGGCATGATAGGCCAACAAGCCTGCCAAACACACCTTGGTTGATTGCACTTAACATAACCATAAAAACTCGTGACAACAAACATATTGAGGCAAAGCTGCTGGTTAGCCGCATGTTCTCACCGAAGGGTCAAGAGGATGGTGCGTGACGCCCGTTAGTGTGACATCCAGCGGCTTCTTGCAGAAAGGAGCCAAGCACAGCAAGGCTTCCAGGTAGTAGCCAACCGACCGCTCTGTCGAGCAGTCATGTTCCAGCTTGCCGCCATAAAGCAGGCCAGGCCTATAACGCACGCACGTGCCTGCAGTTTTCGAAAATCAACCGCAGTGTCAACAGCCTACACTCGGCCTAAGCAATACCTGTAATAATACAAAGTGAATGACCATAAAAACAGCATGCAACACAAAGAAGGTCATGAAAACGTAACACTGAACACAATTGGTGCCAGTTTTTTATGGTCTTTTCAGTGCACCACATGTGATTTGTATCGCTGTTAAAACATGCTCTCAATTATCTCATGTAATGCGGCTGTTGCCTATAATTATATAGCATGTGTTCAAGTACCTAGAGAAGAAGCCATTAGCACTCCACTATTCAATGAATTCATTTTTTTTTTTCAAATGAACACATTTTGCTCCTACACTCATTCTTTGACCGAGTAGATGTCAAAGCGACTAACTATGTAGAACGGATGCGAGAACTCACCTGTTTCGTTTATCTCAACACCAGTTCCATTTGTCACCTTCTCTAACAGCTTGAGCAAGTCAACCTCAAACTCTGAAAGAAAGAAAAAAAAGAAACACAATTATCAAGCTCAGGATGCAATACTGATCCAAAAATACAAGAACGGAACTGCACCAACGGTAGCCATGAATGGGCAATTTCCTGAATGGATGGCGGCAGTTAGTTCTCAACACCGTTTGTACTAAAGCCCGAACAATATGACGAAATGCATATTTTTAGCTGTTTTTGTTGTTGTTTTAACGGCCTTCCTTCCTTTTCCCATTGTATATTGCCTTTTGGATTTTAGGGATACCAGAATAAAAAATTCCATTGCGCGACCTCACAAACTCTTACAACAAGCGAGCATAGACCGACAACGTGATGGTGCCATATTTTGCCGTTATTTATAACGGCTGTTCACACATGACGTACACCTTCTACGATACGTTTTCAACACATGCAGCCACTGCATATTTTGACACTTCCAGATAACATGCGGCACTTGTAAACAGAACACCAACACCAAAATAAGCGCGAGCTTTAGGTGTTCACTTTCAAGGATTCAGAACGCGCTCATGCGATCGCAACGTTTGTGTCCGCACAAACGAGTCACGTGCCGATTCAGATCAACCTTGAACGAAAACAAATTGATACACCAAGCGCAAAAGCTTGCTACTTGCGCAGGCCTTCAGAACATCGCCACGATCACCACCACGTAACCACGCTCACAAATCAATAAACTGTCTCAGGAGTCAGGCTCTTCTTTTTTTTCTATATGTGCGTTTCTCTGAAATAGCAAGGAAACCACAGGGAGAAACTAAAGCTGAGAAACTTAACAAAATGCTATCCGACTGACAGCTGGTTCAACGGAGCAGCATGCGAAATTACGCTGTAAAAGCAGTTCTTACTCCTCAACCCGGGTTCCTCGTCTTTGTGTCGTATGTTCTTGATCTCGATCGGCTTGCTGCTGAGGGTAGACAGCACGAGGCGTTGGCGAAAGAAGTTGCAGCCGCTGTAAGTCTGCGAACACGTCGTTTTACGGGGCGCCGCCATGTTTGCTACTTCTGCATGGCTTGGCGCGGCTTGACCAGTGACAGCTCTATTGCTGGAATAATGAACATTTGTAAACTGTTAGCTTAAACGTAAATAAGGCACACACTTCACATTTTAAAATTAAATATACAAGTTCAACTCATAAGTTGTTTTTTATTTGTAATACAATAAAAACTATGAAGTACTTAATATGAAAACTTAATTGGCTAAATTTGGCGAACGTCGTATTCTAGTGTTGCGCACCCCGAAAAACACATGGCCGCGCGCGTGGCGAAAACAAAATCGCGTAGTTTCTGCTCACGTCAACTCGTGCGTCGGCGTCTACTAATTTAAACTAACCGCATTTTTATGCGACACCACTTCTCAATCGACAATGGCCCTCATACGGTGCATGAACAACAGGATTGCGTTGTTGTGCGCTGATCTAGCGTACATGTACGAAACGAAAGACGGGTACGTGCTGGCACGCCCATGACAGCGCCGACTGGGCGCTTTTGTGCGCTCTCCTCGTTTACGACTGCTTTAATGAAAACAAGATCGCGGATATATTGTCAATACGACTTCAACTAAGAACTTCACGGCCGCTCTATGTGCAACTGTCGAGCTTTGTTGCGAAAGTTGTCGCGCAACAGGTGAAACATCTGTATCGTAGGTGTGAGCAACGTATGTTCAGTTGAACTTGCTGTGTTAAATAACAGAGTTCAACTTCCCAGAACCACTGTATGATTATGAGGGATGCCATAGTGAAGGGCTCTTAAAATTTAATCCACCCAGTGTTTTTTAACGTGCCTCTAAATCTTCGTAGGCCTCATGCATTTTCGCCTCCATCAAGAATTGCGTCCACCGCGACTGGGATTCGAACCCGCTTCCTTTGGGTCAGCAGTCGAGCATCATTGCCTCTAACCTGCTGTGTTTCTGGAAGTGGCCCATAATATCGGTGCGCTGTGAAGTCTTTAATTGCGCATTAATGACTGAGCCAATTGTACGCATGCTGTCGCCCCATTTAGTTCTTTCGCGCCGATGGTGCGACACTTTCAAGCACGAAGGCGCGTTTCAGACTCCCGGTCGCGGCGGCCAGATGTAAACGAGGGTGAAATGAAAGAACACCCGTACTCTTACGTGCACTTTGCAGAGCCTCGGGTGATCGAAATTATTCAGGGGTTGTGCACTACGCAGTGCCTTACAATCACGTCGTGATTGACTGGCACGTGGAAACCCCAAGGTGTGGTCGACATAAATAGTTGCGGTGATTGCGCCTAGTCTGTCGGTAGCACTCGCTTCTGCTGAATTCACACAGCAATAATTCGTGACAAATAGAGCGGGCACGTGGTACTGTTGTAGGCAGCGATGTCTCAGTTACTTAGTTACTCGTTTCTAATTGGGTCAGCCTTCTGTGCACCGTTATGACACCCGCTTTCCTCATTTGCAGTGGCGGCTATGACAAAATACGGCTCGCCATTCCAGAGGTGACCACCGAGAACACTAGCGATTGCAGGGACAGGTAACTCTTCTTCTTCGTTGCGAAAGTTGTCGTGCAACAAGTGAAACATCTGTACCGTAGGTGTGAGCAACGTATGTTCAGTTGAACTTGCTGGGTTAAATCATCATCACCATCAGCCTGACTACGTCCACTGCGGTGTACAACAAAGGCCTCTCCCATGTTCTGCCAGTACACCCGGTCCTGTGCCTGCTGCTGCCAATTTATACCCACAAACTTTTTTATCTCAACTGCCCACCTAACCATCTGTCTCCCCCTAACCCGCTTGGCTTCTCTGGGAATCCAGTTAGTTACCCTTAACGACCAGCGGTTATCCTGTCTATGCGCTACATGCCCGGCCCATGTCCATTTCCTCTTCTTGATTTCAACTATGATATCCTTAACCCCCGTTTGTTCCCTAATCCACTCTGCTCTCTTCTTGTCTCTTAAGGTTACACCTACCATTTTTCTTTCCATTGCTCGCTGCGTCGTCCTCCATTTAAGCTGAACCCTCTTTGTAAGTCTCCAGGTTTCTGCTTCGTAGCTAAGTATCGGCAAGATACAGCTGTTATATACCTTCCTCTTGAGGGATAGTGGCAATCCACCTGTTATAATTTGAGGGTGCTCGCCAAATGTGCTCCACCCCATTCTTATTCGTCTAGTTACTTCAATCTCGTGGTTTGGCTCCGCGGTGATTACCTGCCCTAAGTAGACATAATCTTTTACAACTTGAAGTGCACTATTACCTATCTCAAAGTGCTGCTCTCTTCCGAGGCTGTTGTACATCACTTTCGTTTTCTGCAGATTAATTTTAAGACCTACCTTTCTGCTCTCCTTGTCTAACTCCGTAATCATGAGTTGCAATTCGTCTCCTGAGTTACTCAGCAATGCAATGTCATCGGCGAAGCTAATGGAGAGTACTAAGGTACTCTCCATTAACTCTTATCCCTAACTGTTCCCATTCTAGTCTTCTGAAAATCTCCTGTAAGCACGCGGTAAATAGAATTGGGGAGATTGTGTCCCCCTGCCTTACACCCTTCTTGATTGGTATTCTGTTTCTTTATGAAGCACTGTGGTAGCAGTTGATCCCCTGTAGATGTTTATATATACTTCATCGACGCCCTGATTCCGCAGTGTCTGCATGACTGCTGGTATTTCTACTGAATCAAATGCCTTCTCGTAATCTATGAAGGCTATGTATAGTGGTTGGTTATATTCTGAGCATTTCTCTATTACCTGATTGATAGTATGAATGTGGTCGATTGTTGAGTAGCCTGTTTTAAATCCTGCTTGTTCCTTTGGTTGATTAAATTCTAATGTTTTCTTTACTCTGTTAGCTGTGTTAAATAATAGAGTTTAACTTCCTAGATAT
This sequence comes from Rhipicephalus annulatus, assembly GCA_013436015.1. Lineage (NCBI taxonomy): Eukaryota > Metazoa > Arthropoda > Arachnida > Ixodida > Ixodidae > Rhipicephalus > Rhipicephalus annulatus. The sequence continues at coordinate 23,993 of WOVY01012807.1, read as the reverse complement.
ACTGTATGATTTTCAGGGGTGCCATAGTGGAGGGCTTTCTTCTCACCACAGTTGTGTATTGTTGACTTATGGAGGCATGGTGAATTGTGTATGAAAGTCTACGAGATCTGCTGAACACAGCTAGTTTTTTCAAGCTCTCTTATGCCCTGAACAGTCCAGTCTCCAGTAATTGCATGTGCAGGCAGGCAACTGCATTTTTATCTTGCTGTGCGCATTAGCCGGCTTTAATTTAGTAGCCTGCCGTTTGTATGTATGCACTGCAGCACGTGTGGATGTCAACCTGAATTTGATGAAGTAGATGTGATTGTCAAGAGTAAAAGATAGATAGCCTATGAAGTAATCGAAACACAAAAGATCGTACAGTTGAGTGAATGATGTTACACCTTCTGTTAGTTTATTCGTAGTGAAACTTGCATTTTTTTTTGCCAATTTTAGATAGTATACAGTCGTACCTGTGGTACATGTGCTCCCACTTCACCCAGTTCTGCACATAGGTCTGCTTATACTGCTCTCAAATCAACATTTCTTGATAGTTGGTGCTTGTCGTCTCGCTTACTCCATCCCCAAGGGTGCGCTACTTCCTTTACGTAAGCAGCCCAGCGACAAGAACAAGAAAATTTCAGTAGCGGGACCTTCGTGCTATCAAAAAGAAAAAGGATTGGCAGCATGTATGAATTTTGCTTCCTTCACAGTGACGAAGAGGAAAACAACAAATCGTCAGCAAAAAAAGACAGACAGGAGGAACCCAGTTTTTCCTGCGCCAATTTTTCACCTTGTTCGACGTACTTCATGGCAGTTACTAACTCGAAGAGGCTGATCGTCTGGAAGCGGCATGGTCCCGGAAACTGGGAAGCCATTTTCCAGAGGTTTGTACATGTGAGGTAGCGCTTGTTGGGGCACTAGCAACAACTTTCAAAGTCATGCTTACGCGGCCATACAAATTTTCCTGCATGCAGAGATGGCTTAGGTGAGGCGTCAAGCTCAGTAAATGCTCATGAGTAATTTATTTTGAAATTGATATCCATTTTCCTACGGCACACCTACCAGCGTCGACACTATGACGGCGTCAGGCTACAGGGTTAATTCTTGTGCTTCACCCTCCAGCATTGGTGATGACGTCAGGTGTCAAAATGTAATATGGCTGCTTGCAAGTTATCAGCAGAGCCATTGAGCAATGCAGCAGCGGAAACATCGCAATGCCTTGTACGAGCATGTGACAAGAAGCTTATGCCATGTTTTGACGTAAGGGTACAATAGAAAGCGAAACTAGCTTTTCAAAAATAGCTTGTAATTGCTTTTTTCACAGTGAACTCATGCTTACCAGTGCATTTAATATGACTGTACAGTGTCTCCTTTGTACGTGAGCCATGTAGAGAAAAAATGTGGAAGGCGTAGTTTTGTTTGAGCTTGTAGATTATTTGTTTTTACAGTACCAGGTGTGTGCTCGTTAGCCACAAGAAAAATTACATAAATACAATTTGAACATTATCAGTAACTCTGTGTCAAGATTATTAAGCTTGCAGTTAAATATTCTCTAAAATATAAAAGGTTGTATTTTATCCAAAAAATCACTCCAAATACTGAGAGTTACCAGTTTTTACGGTGCTAAGTCTTGATGCTAGTTTTCATTGCTTATATGGTATATGTGCATGCTTTGGGTACTTCTGTGCTTCTTGTTGTTGCCTCCCCCACTTCCATCATTTTCAGTATTGATCTCCATGTAAATGTAGTGATCTGGATAAGGATGAAGTGCGACATTATTGATGCTATCATGAAAGTATTGGTTTTATGAGTGTATGAAAGTTTTGAAGTGGCAGCTTTTTCATTTGTAGTTTATCATCTTTATTCTGCCAAAGGACTACTAGACTGCCAGTAGAGTTGTAAAAAATTTAGCCATCCAGGCAGAACAGCTTTATGTTTTCTACACGTGTACTGCAAATTTGCATTTTCTTACTTTATCTTTGGTCGTACAGGCACGTGGCACGCAAATCCGTTCAGGTCCGAATGTGTTCCACCAAGGACACTGTTCTCGTAGCAGACCGCTCTGGCGATGTCTACTCCTTCAACTTGGATGACACGGAAGACACTGGGGGCAAGCTCATCGTCGGCCGTCTCTCCATGGTCCTCGACATGGTAGGCTGCTGCAGGAATAACCTCGACGTGCGACATTTGTCAGCTAGCTCGCGATTTATCTTTTGTGAGATAGTTCTATTAAGTTGGTTACAACGCAAGAAAAAAAATGTCAGCTCCACCCATATTTATTGACATCTCTCCCGCGTAGAATTTGCATAATTGCTCCATGCTATTGAACTTACTCATTTTGGTGATGTCAAGCACCTCTCGAGTGTTTCAAATAGTTGACTTTACCGCGCAGGCACACATTTGTGCTACTGGCTTAAGGGGAGATGCGATTCGGAAGAAAAGTTGTGTTGGTCTGTAGGCTAGGGCTAGGTAATTTTCGCTGTAGATATGTAGGCTTTTAGGCTGATTTCAAATATGTGATTAGTTTTATAGTGAGTTATGCAGCTTTACTTTTATGCCATGACAATATGTAACGAACAGTTGGTTTTGAACAAACTTTTTTTGCCGCGAAAAATCTTTAGTTTGCAGCCATGAATTGCTGATATTACTCTACATTAACTGTAGAATGCAAATAAATATTAAGAAGTGCATATAATACATTTTAATAGACAAGAAAAATTGTAATGTGAAAATGCTTGGAATACCCTGCCCATATTAATTGTTCATTTTAAGTTTGCCATAATTATACAAGCAATATCAAATTTTAAAAGAGATACTTGCACCCTTAATACGTGGGCAAAATTTCGTTCCAATTGGAAATACCAAAAAACATGATGTCTAAACTCTAGAAGTCGACCAATAGTGAATCTTGAGAAAGACACATATTAAAGGTATAAGTGAAAGGTCATCTATGCGGAAAAATACGTTTTTAATATGATTTTTTCAATCATGGTAGCTTGGCAATCATGGTTATTTTGAACATGTGGCTTTAGTCAACTCCTCATGCAAAATGCAATAGTAAGCAGCAAGGTGACAATTTCCAGGGGACTGTAGAAAATTAGCTCCTTCTAGTCTTTAATAGTCACCTTGAGCTCTTTGAAAGTAATTTTAATCTACTTTGAGTTTAATTACAATTTTCAGTTTTTTTTCTTGTGAAAGTAGAAAAAGTCTATTTATCAAAGCAAATAAAAACCAAAATTATGATTTCTGAAAAAATGCATTTTTTGACTCGCATCTTCTAAGGTCGGAAAGTTGACTGCTCAATTTCATTATAAAATCTGATCAGCCAAACGTGATGTTTCCGGTAGTAATAATGAACCTTTATCTAAAAATATGCATCTTTTGTACGTTAGTCGAGAAAAAGTACTTACAGTTGGAGCAGCAACCGTCTAGTAAGATTTTCTTTCACAGGTGAATGGCAGGCACATTGCAGTTATGTCGGCAGAGTTTACATTTTTTTTTTCTTTTTTTTTAAGTGACTATAGTTTTACAAACCTAACATATAATGATGTGCCAGAACATGGCATGTTTTTTATATGCTGTGGTGCTTTCTTGAATCACTGTGTAGAACCTGGGTGATGCAGTTTGATTTTGGGAACAAAAGGCAAAAGTGTGATCAAGGAAAGCATGAGACCAAGATTGCTTACAGCAGCGTTACCGATAAGACAACAAACTACTCGCACACAAAACCTCATGAAAAGTTGAACAGTGAGCCTGTAACGCTTTAACTGTTGGAAACCTGTTCAATGAATGTGGTTTTCAGTGCTTGACAGTTACGTAACATTTAACACATTTATAGAGTTGTAGTTTTCAGTCCCATCAATTAAGCTTCGAGTTAAGTGTATGTGAAAAGGGGATTTTTTTTTATTTTAAGAACATCTAAAAAAAATTGCTTTGGAATCACATTGAACACAAATTATTTCATTTATAAAGCGAAATCAATATATGAATTATGTATGGGGTCTATTTCGTATTTCTGTCTTTTCATTTCTTTCTCCTCATCTCATATATGCATGAGATGCTATATCTCATTTGCAGGAATATTTTTGCGATTGCTGAAGCATGACATAATTAGTGACGTCGTACTGCTCTTAGGAGAAAGTGACAGTTTCCAGTTTAAAAAACGAAGGATCATCAGTGAACAAAAATTTTCACTTCTGAAAGAAGTGTAAAATAGAAGTCATAGTGGAACGTTGCCAAAAGAGACATAGACGTGATGCATCTTCTCAACCTGTAGTCTCGGTAATCTAGAAGCCCAAAGCTACTGTTGAGCCGCAGCTCAGAACTCCATTTTGTGCTCTCTCTAATTCATCTTGAATGCTGCCATTTTTCTGCAGGTCATAGGCGAGCAAGATAACTTCCTCGCAGTCTCTGACCGTGATGAGAAGATTCAAGTGTCATGCTACCCAAACTGTTACAACATTCGCACATTCTGCCTTGGCCATACACAGTAAGTGCAGCATGCGGACACAGTTCGGCCAGATATGCCTCAATGAAACCTTGCAGATCTCGTTTACTGATGTGTTAATTGCAGAACTACCGAGTAATTCCATTGAAAACTTGTGTTGGATGCACAATTCTTATAGATCCTTCTGTAAAAAACGGAGCAGCAAAGCACTTACACTAGCAATGTGGAATATTCAGCAGCACATACGTATTTGCTTCAATGTACTGCTATTGCACCATTACTGCATGCTTAAATTCTATGTGGCGTGTAAATCATGGGAAATTGGGCGCATCGCGGTCGTTCAGAGTTCCCGAAACGTGCGTGCGGGACTGGCGGAAACAAAAGCAGAATATTGTCGACAGCAAACATTCACGCAAAGGCTTCAGTGGACCACAGCAGGGTCGGTTTCCGCAAATTAAAGAGCTGCTCGGCGAGTATATGATTGAGCAGTGAGCGGCCCGTGACGACAGAGCTGCTTTAAGTGCAGGCTATGCAGTTAGCCTTAGAAAAAGGGCTAATGCGAAGCCAGTTTAAAGCGAGCAGGTGCTGGCTAACTAACTTTATCAAGAGGAAAGGCTTTTCCCTCCGAAGGCGAACGGGCATATGCCAAAAGTTGCCGGAGGAGTACGAAGAAAAGCTTCACAGTTTTCAGAGGTTCGTCCTAAACTTGCGGCACAACAACGGCTACCTGCTTGGGCAAATCGGGAATGCCGATCAGACGCCTCTTTACTTCGACATGCCTGGCACCACAACCGTCGAGAAGAAGGGAGCGAAGCAAGTTCGTGTGCTGACATCGGGCCACGGTAAAACTAGAGTGACGGCAATGCTCCATTGCACGTCAGATAGGCCCAAGCTTCCCCGTACCTCATATTTAAACGGAAGACGCTCGCGAAAGGAGTCGTTTTTCCGAGTGGTGTGATCGTGCGGGCCAGCAAGGAAAATGAGTGCGCATCGCAATCGATGTCTTACTTTTTTTTTTCGGCGTGGAAACCAGGTGCGCGTTACAATCGAGGGCGCGGTAGAATCGAGTAAATACGATACATGGGCAGTTGGAGGGATTCACCGCATGCTTTGAGTGCCTTCTTTTTCCTTTCGTACCATTCAGTGCACTGAAACCTGGGCAAGATGTGTCACTCAACCTGCACACTTCATGGGCTTGGCCTCATTTATTATTTATTATTTATTTAAGACATACTGCAGTCCGAAGACCAAGCAGGTGGGCAGGGATTAGAAAGCACAATTCTGAAAACAGTCCAACAAGTGTGAAAAAACAAAAAAGAAAAAAGATAGCAGTACACAAAAAAACATAGCGGCACAGTAAATGTTTAAAATATTGCAGAAAGTACACGCTTTTCAAAATCCGACACATCACGCGCCGAAAACACATCAACCGGCAATCTATTCCACTGCTCGATTGTGCAGGGAAAGAAGGAGTGCTTAAAAAGATTAGTGCGTGCAAAAATTGGAGTTAGATTGTGCTCATGGGTGCTTCGAGTTGAACGAGATAGGCGGGGCTGAATATAAAGTCCTGGATTAATATTGAATTGTTGGGAATTAAGCAAAAACAGAAATCTTAGACGCGCAACCTGCCTCCTGTGTTCCAGGGTCATTATATTGTTGTTTTCCATGAGAAGCGATGGAGAAGCTCGGCTATGATAGCTGTTAAAGATGAACCGGACTGCCTTTCTTTGCACCATTTCTAATTTGTGAATGTCTTTTTTAAGGAATGGGTCCCATGCTGCGCTTGCGTACTCAAGTTGCGGCCTAACAACGGAATTATAAGCTAGCAATTTAACATGTGGAGGAGCGGCTTTTAGTTTGTGTCTGAGGAACCCGAGTTTTCTGGAGGCCGATGTGCAAATTTTGTTAATGTGACTGGACCAAGTTAGTTGGCTTGTTATAGTAACTCCTAAATATTTATATTCGTCTACTTGTTTCAGCGTGTGGTTATTGAGCCTGTAGGAGGACGTGAATGCATTTTTTTTGTTAGTTACCTGGAGCAATACAGATTTGTCACAGTTCAGTTCCATGGACCATTTTTCACACCATTCAGAGACAGCATCAAGGTTACATTGCAGGTTACTTTGGTCACTTGAGGATGAAATTCGTTTAAAGAGTACACAGTCGTCCGCAAACAACTTTAAACCAATCGACGATGCGTCGATAACGTCAGACAAATCATTGATATAAATTAAAAAGAGTACGGGTCCCAGCACGCTGCCCTGAGGAACACCAGAAGTTACAGGGAGAGTATCGGAAAAACAGCTACTGATTTTAACAAACTGCTTGCGGTTAGACAGATAGCACTGGATCCATTTTATGAGTGTTATTGGTAAGCCAATTTTTTGAAGCTTTAGGGTTAGTTTACTGTGAGGAACGTGGTCGAATGCTTTGCTGAAATCTAAAAAAATGACGTCGATTTGTTCAGCCTTATCGAGTGAAGACGCAAGTTCATGAATAGTGATTACTAACTGGGTAAGCGTAGATAAGCGTCTTCTGAACCCGTGCTGACAAGGCGTTAGAATATTGTTGGCATCTAAAAACGAGACAATAAAATCTGATACTACATGTTCGAAGAGTTTACAGATGCTAGAAGTCAGGGAGATAGGGCGGTAATTGTTTGCAAAGAGGCGGTCCCCTTTTTTGAAGATTGGTACGACACAGGCCATGCGCCAGTCGTCAGGAATTTCGGTACAGTCAAATGATAACCTAAAAAGGTGAGTAAGAATATGCCCTAGCGGCTCAGCGTATCGGTGCAAGAAGGCATTGGGTATGTTGTCGGGGCCAACGGAAGATCTAATTTTTAGGTTGAGTAACATTCTTAAGAGGTTGAGCCTCTTTCTTAATTGTAATTGGAGGAGGAGGAATAAACTTTATTATTCAGAAAGGGGAGAAGAAATGGGGGAAACCATGTTTGACGGGGGCTAGGTTGGGGCCCAAGGGGCCGCAACACTAGCAGACCAGTCCGCTAGCTTGGACTGTATATGCAAATTTGGGCTCCTTAAAGACCTCTCCCAGGCTTCCGGTAAGAGAGATGGCTGCAGGAGCTCCTCTGGTGGAGGGTTGTTGGGGCAACCCTATAATACGTGGTCTTGTCCAGCCTGTGCTAGGCCACAGTTATTACACTTGTGTAGCTCTTCATCTTTCACTATTGCGGCCAGCCTTCTCGGGCTGAGTATACAATGAGTCTGAGCCCTTTGCAGTGTAGTCGCATGGGCCCGGGTTAATGCATCTGGAGGTGGATAAAGTCTTCTTTGTTCTCTGTGCCGGCTGAGCCGGTCTCCGTAGCTGAGCGCCAGGTCATTCGGATTTGGTTCCTGGGACCGCACCACTGCCCGGTTTATGTTCCTTCAGGCTGTCTAGTGAGCGGCCTCATTTCTCGAGTTCCCACAGTGGCCCGGAATTTAAATGAGTTTAATTTCTTGTTGAGGTCATGCTAATTTTTGCAGTGCCGCTTTATTTTTACACCCTGCAGCATATGCCTTGATAGCCGACATCGAATCCGATATAATAAATTTCGTGCCCTCAATAGTAGTTCTAATAGCAATCGCTGTTCCTTTTGCCTCGGTTGTGGATCCGGCCTGAATGGTTTCTGTCCGCAATGTGCGTCCATAGCCATCAACTGCCGCAAATTGCGAGTGCATGCGCGGACATGTGGCGGCATCCTGTGGCGATAGCGTTAACTATGCAGCTCACAATGTTCAAATCAGCCAATGGCTACCAGGTATGTGGCATCGTCACTTGGGTTTATGACATCACTTTTTGAGAGAAGAGGGAGTGATATTGAGTTGTTTTGAGTTACTTGTTCATTCCATGCCATGTGCGACGCTATAATCTCTGGCTGATGTGTTCTCAGCAGCCTCGACCACCGATTGGCAGCAGTGTTTTCTGACCGTGCTCAAGAAGTGTTGCAGGGTACCTTGTTAAATGAAAGAACTGCCTCTGATATCATTGGTTTCGCGCTTTAATTTTGCCACCCTGTTCCTCTCTCAGTAAACCAAGCTCCTGTTGAACGAAACATATTTTCCTGATCGCTTCAGGTTCCATTTAACGAGAGTTTACTGTACTGTACTGCTACCCAGGTGCTGTCTATTGCTTCTTGGAGGCTTGGCACCTCTGGTTTGCTGGGAAAAACAATCCTTTACACAACAGGAGAAGATTGTTACATCCACCTACCTATCGCATGAAGCTATCAAAGAGAATTGTATTGTTTGTTGCTTAGGAAGCAAGATTCGCAGTTGACAAATTGGTCCTGGTCCAGAATTTGAACCCAAGACCGACGCTTTTCCAAGGCTGTCGTCATGCCATTTCAACTAACTATTAATCATTATTTGTATCATTCATTGCTAATCGCCCATTCGGAATGCTGATACCTTTGGTATACTATATTACCTTTGGTATACCAATTTGCTTAATGCTGTGCAATTTTAACGAAAACGAGTGTTAAATTTTTATGCCTTAGGTTTGTCACCTGTCTCACGTTGTTGCCTGGCCCACAGGAGCTCTTGGTTTCCGGCTCTGGAGTGAGTGCTCTTTTTTAATATATCTTTATGTTATTTGATGCCACAATCGCAGATGGAGTTAGACCCACTTCAGTCAGTGGCTGACTGTGCTTGTGCCAGCCTGGCTCACCTCATTCTCTCCTCTGTTGGCTCATGCTGAGATAAAAATAACAGCTGCCAGTCTGTTGTGTGTCTGGGTATCGACATCTTGTTCTTCTTGATGCCTCTTTAGCTGAAAATGTGGGACAATAGCCAGTGCAGAAATTATGCTGCTTTAATCAGAAACGCCATCATTCTCCTGTGTTCTACCCTTTCATCAGCCACCATGGTGTAACAGGCTGCCCAAGATATCTTTAGCCACAGTTTAAAAATATGCCAGTGCGTTGAACGACGATGCGATCAAATGCATGCTGCTGGCTGTTGGCTGGAGTCCGTCAAGCTATTTTTTTGTTTTCTGAATAATTGTTCAATCGGGCCACCTAACTAACTTTTGAAGCTACGAAGCTGGGCCGAAAATTCCTATGAGAAAGTTGTAGAACACCAGTGCATGCGACGATTCTAGTGCTTCCTAACATTTTGCAATCAATTGGCCATAGCACTTGACGAATTGTGCTTTTTCCGCAGGACTGCGACAGCTGTGCAACGAACGCATTTTGCTAGCAGCAACAGAAGCGATAACCACCGCCGTCATGCATTGACCTGAGAAATGCATATCGTTTTGTATGTGGAATGTTCGGAGCACTATAATTGTGGCAAGCACAAGTGCGCAAGCAAGCATGTCACGTCGTTTTTTTTTATTTATTTCGCAGACATATGTAGTAAGCAGAAAAACAGTAATGCTTAATGTATAGAAATTTGGAAACTGTCTGATCGGATGTTCAGCAACTTAATCTACAACCTTCTAATTTAAATTTTTTGCCCAGCTTTGTTGCTTCAAAAGTTAATTAAAGTTACCTAAATTAGCACTTAACTGAATAGCCCGACTTAATGCAGGCAACAGTCAGTAATTTGCATTTGGTCGCTTTGTAATTGAATCTGTCGGCATATTTTTATACTCTGGTTAGATTAAGCTGGGGCACCCAGTGCGTGACTACAGAAAACTCTAACCATCGTGAATAGTGCAGTTGTTGCAACAAGCCATTGGAACAGATTGCACAGAAATGAAGTGCAAAGAAAAAACGAGTTTGCACTGTTGGCAGTATAGCCAAAAATTTTGCGTCTTAACTGTGTCTAAATTTTCCAAGCGAAGCTTGTTGGGGCTCGCAGATCGCAGGGGGGGCATCGTACATGAGAAACTTGGTGTCAGCACACGTAGCCCTTGAAGGCACACCAGCAACACACACATATTTGTATGCGCCATTTTCCTGTAATTGATGCTTCTGTGATTGTGCGATCATCAGCGATCAGCCATTTTTGGCGTGCAAGCCTCATCTTTTGTCAAGGTCACTTGTCCTTTAACAAAGCCAGATTTCATTGTTACCTGGATATTTGCACGTGCTTTCCTCTTTCTGTTTTATGTTACCGGCCCATTGCATGTATACTGCCTTGCTCAAACTGCGCCAGAATGTCTGGGAACATTCAAGATTATTTTAGGATCAACTGTTAGGCTTGAGCGTGCAGACGCAAACAGCAGAGTCTGTTCTGGAACACACATGGTCACCAGCGGTAAAGCTCAAACGCTCAATGTCACATGTATAAGTGCCGACGTGTCGCCGCAGATCAGATTATCAACGCTCGATGTTCTGTTCACTGTTATTATTGCAGAACCTGCATTGCTTGCTTGTATGTTAGTTCGACTTTCTGTTTCCCGGTTACAAGTTCGGCCAAATAAAGAGTTTCAACTGGGACACGCCAACTGCTGCCTTGGTCAACGTCTTGACTGCGTGGCAGTCGTTGTTGCCTGTAGCAACTCAAGTGTTGCTCTGCTAAGCGCGTGGATAAAGATCTCGTTCCCGGCGTGGAGAAAGAAAAAAGTTAGGAGGAAGCATTGTGCAATGCGATAGAAAGAAAAATAGAGGTCGAATACCCAAAAATCTTTGCTTACTCTCAGTTTTTCCATGAGGAGGTCGTAAATTTTTATGAGTTGCACTACCGTACTATTTCTGTGGGCAGATGTGCACAATGATGCTTGTCAGAAGTGTGATTTGCAAAGTGACACTTCCATCTCATCTTCCAGGACGGCACAATCCGAACTTGGTGCCCAGAAACCGGTCGACAGTTAAACCGGTACGAAGTAAGCATCGAGAAACGAGCGGGAAACACCAAAGAGAATGTTGAATCTCGGAAACCTGCCGTGAAGCGGTTAGCTCTTCAGCCATCGGGGACAACTATGGCCTGCCTCATTGACGAGTATGTGACGTGTCTGTGTCGTTATTGGCATTGTGTCAGGGGCTCATATAATAACATGCTGCCGTGGTTGTACAAACCAGTGCAGTTAGCAGCAAATGTACGAGGGATTTGAATCAATGTTTATACGAATTTGAGACAGGTGAAGGAACTATACACATCAGCATACTCTTTTTTTGTGTGTGTTTTTAGTTGCCATTTGTATGTTTTCGTCAGCCATGTTCTTTCATCGAAATATAGTAAACTTTTGTGAAACATTAGACTTTAACATTTGAAATGTTTTTATTTAGGTGTGGCAGGTACATGAGTGCAAGCTGGCAACAATTGAGATCAAAAGCAGGAAATTTTACATAAAACTGAAAGCGTTGCCAAATGCTTGCTGTTCCAGACTTACCTCCTTTCCTCTGTATCTCATTCTACAAGTCAGTCGATAGATAATATGTGGGGTCCAACGTCCCAAAACCACCATACGATTATGAGAGATGCCATAGTGGAGGGCCCCAGAAATTTCCACCACCTACGGTTCATCAACGTGCACCCAAATCTGAGCACACAGGCTGACAGCATTTTCGCCTCCATCAATAATGCAGCCGCCGCAGCTGGGACTCGATCCCGCGACCTGCGGGGCAGCAGTCGAATACCTTAGCCACTATACCACTGGGGCGGCCTCTAAGTCAGTCAACTTTCACAAATTTATGTGCACGTGTTATTTATACAATGGCTTAATTACGGAGTGCTGAGGTGTTTTTCTTGGTTCCCATGCAAATGTTGTTCACGAGTTGTGCTGTACTGCATTTGGTGTGCAGGCTTGCAGAAGTGCTCCTGCTGAGTTGGCAGGGCCTCGAAGCCGGCTGGAGTCGGCTGCAGAGCCTCGCCGTTCCATGCACCCCCGACGATGTCGCGTTTGACGACGACAGCCAACTTTGGGTGACCCTCACCAGTCCTCCATCGGTGCAGCTTTTTGCACATTCCACCGACCCAAATGTGAGTCTGCAGTTCGAGCCTGACTTTGGCCAGATGAAAAAGTACCGTAGCTTAGTGCAGAGAAGGAACACACATTGTAGCGCCGGAAGGTTTTTGTCTCGCTCAATTCCTTTCATTCACTTCATTGCTTCTTGCATATCGCTCTTCTTGCAGGGGCAGTGGCGGCGACTGGAAGTTCCTGCCGAACTCTCGTCTGCCAGCGAGCTTCCATGGGCACCGCTTCTCAAGGACGTCAGCTCGACGCTCTGGCAGATCCTTCAAGGCAAGTGTGCTCCTTTTAATTTTATTCATGTGCTTATCTGCTGCTACATATGCCCAGCTAACTTTTGGCTGCCAGTGCAGGGATGTTAAAGGGCCCCAAAATAACCCAGAGGTCGAAACGCAGTTGCGATGTTGCAGTTGCACATAACTTTCTGACAAACATACAGCCGAAAGAATTTTTCAAAAAGATGCCTTAATTGTGAAGCAACATTTTTGATAATTCAAAAGCCGCTCCTGCTCGCTTTGCTCTTTCCTTTGTTACGCTTTGTTCATCAGCTCGTCTCTCCTCGTAGCCGAGTGCTTCTGCTCAGTGTGCAAGGAGAAAGACCAGCTAGCGCACGTACCTGCGAACGGACTAATTGGTTCTTTTTGTGAACGACAGGAGCAGATGACAATGCTGACATCATAGCCAACAATGGGGATTACCGAAAGCCCCGAAAACGACAAAAGACTGTAGCAGAATTCGGATGTGAGCTATTTTCAAACCCCATTATAACAAAGTTGCATTTTACACGAAAGTCAGTTCACTATGTGCGAATGTTCTTTATGAAGGTATATTCCCAACACCATATCTATTGCAACACTGTTTTTCAATTACTTTGTTACATTCAGGTTCGTTATATTCAGGTCTGAGTGCATCCAGGTTCGTTACATCGAGTTGGGGCAAATTGAAAGAAGACACATAACACTTTCGGCGCCCATCCTGTTCTTTTATGTTGCAGCGGCAAAAAAAAAAGAAATCTCTTTGTTGACACGATAGAGGTGTTGCTGCTGCAGCTAGGAGAAGAGGCAGAGACAAGGGCATTCAGTTGACACTGCTTTATATTTTGAGGAAAGTTAGGTAGACCTGAGCAACATTATTTTAGAACCGCTTTCCTTTGTTTTCTTGTGATGGTGAAGTTAGGGTTATATATCAGAAAGTTAATGGCTAAACCCCTACAACTGGCAGGATTGCTTGGACTTCAGGGGCCTTATGGGCAAATCAGGAGAGTTAGCAGGCATCTACAGTTTCAAATGGAAAAAAATGGCACAAGTGACCGCTGGCCGGAGCAGCAAGAACACGACACGCAGCTCTGTTTTTCTCAACAAGGCCGATATCGAGAGTGCCAACTACATTCCATTTACCAAAGCAGGGGTGGCTGGCACAAAGCACTTCTACAGACATCTTTTTCAGGCCAGTTGCAATGAGGATACAGTTGCTCACAATTACAGCAAAAAAAAGTGCATAACTACAAAATAGTAAAATTAATTTCTTCTAACCATATCATAATTCATCAGATATACAATTAATGTGTGATTCCTTCTGTCTAATTCCCCCAGAGTGTGTGTGAGCCATACATACAGGCTATCATTATCTTCCGCAGATAAGCAATCAACAAGAGTTTCTTTTAAGATATGGGCCCTCAGATGGCCCATATCTGATTTGGCTGATTTCTGCCGGTCCACTGGTGACCCCTGCTTCGGAAAATGCAATGTGCTTGGCAATTAAGGGCGTGCTCATGAATAACAGCGCTGTGTGTCACAGTTTTGCAGTCTCGGCCACCGGTATTTTACGCTGATCTTTTTCCGTCACGGCTGTGGCAGCAACCAGCCTTGCTTTTGATTGAAGCAGTTGATGCAGTAGCTGAAAATGCCAAGAAGCGAAGCATTGTGCGTTGTCAAAATGATTATTTTATTTACGAAATTCGGCTAACAAAATGTTTGGGCTCGTGCAGGCAAGCCTGTCGTCGCCAACGGAAATAACGGCAGCCTGTCTCAGCTCTACAAGCAGTGGTTCGACAACGAGCACAGTTATCTAGAGAAGAAGCGACGACGCCTGGAGGAGGCCACCGCTGCCAGCGCCCCCAAGCAACTTAAGCAGGAACCCGCGCCACTCAGCTGACCACTCTGTCCAGGAAGGCATTGCTGCAGCGCAGGCACTGTTCGTACGCGTCCTCAAAGCCCTTGCTCCCGTCGTCCTGTCCGAAAGAGTTGGAGTACGATCAGTAAAAAAACAAATCGAAGTAACAGAAGCAATGTAAAAAGTTGAAAGTGTGATGGAAGCTCGTTTGGCCGAAACGAAACATCTAATAGAAGGGATTAGGGCACAGGCCTACTCACTACAATATACTCATCCATAAGTCTTTGTCATTGACAAAGTGCACACAATACTTTACGGATGTGTAGTGGGTACCTTACTTATCTGCCAAAAGACTTCATGGCAGGTGTGACTGTTATTATGAGATTTGAGTGTAACTGGAAAAATGTGCACTCATATGGCAAAGCACTCGACAAGAAAAATGTCCATGAGAGTACTAAGCAGAAGAATTATGCTACACGCTTTTACCTGAAGTCCTTGTTCATCCAGTAGACGCATTTGCATTCTAAAAAATCATTTTGGTCGGTGTCTGTATTCCTTCTTTTGAAAACAATGCAACTGAGCTTGCCGCATTAGTGATCGTCACGTCTCCAAGAGGCAAGTTTAGCCTGTACATTGTGACCTTGTCTCGTACGTGACAGTGGCTTGTCGTCTATAGCTCAAACATCAATGTAACAAACACTGATATAACAAATTGTCAAGTAAAGAATAGCTTTGTGATAAGCAGTGTTACAAATATACATTTAGAGCAAATTTTCTAATATAAAAAAGTATTTTTGTGGAAGTTGTGACGGTAGTAGTGATGTCTGAGTGAACTTAATCTTTTCATGTCCCTACGTCTGCACTGTTCGTAAATAAGTGCGTCAGACTTCACTTCAGCCAACCAGGTCGCATAAGCACTCCGCTCTCACACCTGTGATACATGGGCACCTGAAATGGAGGGAGAGACGAGGTGGCACACGTCTCAACTAATAGTCTCGATTAAAACCTATGAAGAAATGAGCGCTTTGCCCACAGTGCTGCGGTGCACTTGCCGTTCACCTGTGAAAGACAATCATAATAGCTGGTATCTGCTCGAACCACTATTAACGTGAAATCGCGAGCAAGTGCCCCTCCCTACGGTGAAGGATCTTTTGACAAGAGTTGGAGGGGGGCCCATGCTCGGTCATAAATCATTCGTTATACACTCAAGCTTCAATAAAAGAAGTCACCCCTGCCACGGAAGTACTTCGTGACATTCGAAAATTCGTTATATATTAATAGCAGTGTATCTATGACAGAGCCATTCCTCATTCACTTTTTATAACCGATCATTCATTAAGTCAGGCTTCATTATAACAAAAATGCGTCTTACACGTTCATACTATCCAAAATTTCGTACAAGCTACTGTCAACTCTCATTAATTCAAACTCGAAGGAACCTCTGAGTTTCGTTTGAATTATCAGGAAGTTTAAATTATTAGAAGTTCTCAGATATATGACCTTGGGTGAGGTGACATCACACATTATGATTAGGCATTGATTTTATCAGATGTACAAATTTTTTAAGCGATTGTAAAACCTAACTGCACGCAATGAACAGAAAGCAGAGGTGCAAGGTGCACAAGTTATCGGCCATTTACTGCTGATCAAACATTCGAAAGAAATCATTAACTGCTGCCTGCACCTTTGCTATAGGTGCCTTCAGCACAAAGCTCTCTGAACCAGTTGAGAAGCATCACGGTTTACCATGTGTGTGCTCCATTTCAAACATTTGTTTACTGGCAAACCTTTTTCCTTGATGGCATGAAGCGTTTACTTTTCATTTTCGAGACTGTCAGCAATATATAAGCACGCAAATTTTCAAATAGTAGTGGGAAAGCAGCAGATATTTTCTGGTATGGAACCAGAAAAAGTATTAACTAACCGAATGATGCAGTTTGAGTTAAGAGGCTTTTAAATACATTGAAAGAATAAAGGACCAACCAAAAAATTGATTTTCTTTGATTAACCAAAGGTATTAATTATAGGAGTTTGATTAATCGCGAGTCTGCTGTACACTCAGACCTCATTAAAGCGAAAATACATCTTGCATGTACGTTATATCCAAAACTTTGTTATAAAATTACATTTTTAGAACTATATTGCAAGAGTATCCATTTACTTCGTCATAACTTCATAACTGATGTTATATCCAGGTTCATTATGTTGAGGTTTGAGAGTAGTATTGTCAGTTGTTACAATGAAAGTTTTGGGGCACTCGAAAATATCATAAATGGTTTCGGCTCTATAGACAGACCTTTACATAACTGATGTGGTTGTAACAACTTCTCAGTTATAATGAAGTAATTAAGAAATTGTGTTGTCATTTTGAACTGCGTTACGAATGTATGTTTATAACAAATTTTCGCGGTTATACGACTTCTGTTATTACAAAGCAATTGAGAAACTTTGTTCCCATTTGAACTGCATTACAAACGTAGTACATTTATAACAAATTTTCAGATGTAGGGATGCCATTTTCTTGTCAGATTCAGCTTAATTAATTATGAAGAGTCTTGGCCATACATCACACAAGGCCACAACTTCTGCATTAACTGCGAGTGCACTCACATAGTATGGATCCCGAATGATGGTCTTCCCTTGGGGGTCGTACTTCCCGAAGAGCTCGATTTCAGCCGTGCTCTTTTTCGGTGCCAGGTCGCGCAGTGTCGAGATATTGTCCTCGTCCATGCCAAAGATGTATTTGAAGTTGGTGAAGTCTTCGGTTGTCACCTGCACGTGCCCATACGGGAGAAAGCTCACAAGACTCTGATTTCCCTGCTGAGACAATACTCACGGGCAACTTTTTTGGTAATAAAGGGAAAGCTACAGGGGCGGAGCTTCTGAACAGGTACTACAAGTCAACGCAAAGTAGTCAGGTATGTCATGCGCTCCGTACTGCTGTGGAAAGTGATGGCTGCACATTTGTAGTACAAAATGCACTAGTACATAATCATTCCGAATGGTTACAAAATTAAAGAAAATTATAATACGAGTGCACAAGGATATAAACAGAGCTGTCTCAAAGTGGTATCGGTACAACCAACTGTGTAATCGTAATACACTTCAAAAAAATTAGTAGAAAGCTTCTCGCCGCTACCGTGAGTGAACTGCATTTAAATATAATCAACATTCACTAGAATGCTGGGAATACTAACAATGAGGACCCACAAAGTGAATTAATAGAAAAAAACTTCATAATGAGGTTTGAGTGTATTAACTGGCCTACCAAAGTCACAATAGTGGAGGGTTTTTTTTTTTTTGTTTTCTCCCTCGTCGTTCCTTAAAATACGACCCACCACCGGCCTCGAGCTCAGCCACTCAACTGTCACAGTAAGTCTACAACTTCATCATATGTAAAGAATTGGGAGGCAGACATGGACAAATGTTAAATGTTAATACGTAGCATTACAATGTATTGAGTCACAGAAAATTTCCACGTAGACAGAAAACCCCTTTAGACCTACATGATGAAATGTGATCAAGATGCAACAAACAGTGTGCGTAGGAAGAACCAAGAAGACAATGATCTATGTTTGGGATGTTATGAAGGCAGTACATGTAAATGAATACACTGCATTACAGTCGTTATACGTACCGCAACAAGAAAGT
The DNA here is from genome assembly GCA_013436015.1 of Rhipicephalus annulatus. Classification (NCBI taxonomy): domain Eukaryota; kingdom Metazoa; phylum Arthropoda; class Arachnida; order Ixodida; family Ixodidae; genus Rhipicephalus; species Rhipicephalus annulatus. Next base: position 5,941 of record WOVY01012807.1, on the reverse strand, counting down.
AAACATCACACACCCACCCTACTTCGTAAACTCTAGACATATTACACGTAGCCACCATTCAGGGAGCTTAGCTTTATTATTTTCTAGAATGAACCCACAACGAACCAGCTCAAACTTTTGTCATACTAACCTGCCTATTTACAAAGAAATACAAAACAACTGTCGGCGTAGGCCAGCCTTTTCACCCGTTTGAAAAAGCTTCACAGTGCAAGTTTCAGTAGAGTTTCGGAAAATGGAAATCATTCAAGAAGTTACTGTTCAAACGGAACATAACTTTTGATAGGCTGGTTTCGTACTCGGATAGCAAGGTCTCCCTCCTGGGTCCGCTTTGTGAGTATTTAGCCAATAAGTAAAAACCTTGTATATATACATGGTTTTCTTACTTAAACTTAATCTGCTTTGCCTCCTTCAATTGGAAGGCTTCAGGGGTAATGTTTGCAAATATTTTCCACTTGCCTATGCTGTCTCTGTCGGTGCGTCACGTACACCAAGGTGGAAAAAGAATAATGAACTTCCTCAAGGGGAAAGTAGAGAGGAGGGGAATCTCAACATTACCCAATTTGCAAGGGATTTCCCTCAAAATATATTTTCTCAGCTATTGACACTCGTCCGCAAAGACACTCAAACGCACATTCACACCTGTGACTAGCATGGGTCGTGCTACCATTTCTTTTGGTGACAAAAAATGCGACTCAACGCGACTGATGTACACACCCACAAATTACTTGTAACCGATGCCAACCAAAATTGACGTCTCCTCACATTGCCGTTGCCCCGTGAAATAAGCTGACATCCTGTCCCAGCACATTTGAATAGTTGAGAGGTTTGCGACTGCAGTTGTGTCACTGAAAAATCGAGCAGCAAGCGAGTGAGCCAAAGCGGTTGCTTTGTGAGCAGTACTCGTCAGCAATGATCTGAGCTTTAATAAACAATGGTGAAGACTCTCACGAAACTGCAAGTTATTTGATCACCAATCAAAGCTCTACGGTTAGCATTCTTAACAAAGTTGTGAGAGCACATGACAAGCTGTGCTGCCCCTTTTGACTGACTGAACAGAACTCAATGTTCATCAGAATGCACTTTTGATGCGACAGCATCAAAGAGCTGGTTCAGCAGGAATTGCTGCGTCAACATAGCTGGTTGTGATGAAAAAATCATCCTATGCATGACTGAAAAATCGACAAGAATGCAATTAAAATATCCTGGGTCAGAGTAGGGATAGAACCCGGGTCGTTTGCGTGGATAGCTGATGTTCTACCACACGGCCATGCGTCTACTTGTGCATACAATGAAAATAACTTGCTCAGCTCAGAAATGCAGTGGAAACACATACATTTTGTATACGTGCTTCACAATACATCATGAAATATTGCAGTAATAATGTATGGTTTAAGTGTACATTGCCATTGGGCATCAGAACATCTGATTATCATAATGACTTAAAGGTTTAAAGCCAGTCACCGTCTACAAAAGGCACACACTCGATTCTCTGAAGACCACGTAGTGTGTGCACAACAGGTTCAAAAAGGTTTTCATGCACCAAGTGTTTGGAATGTGCACTAGGAACAGGATATCACTATGGCGTTCAACTCTCAAAGGCGAACCTTTAGTGTTCCCAAATTTTAGGCAGCCTCTCCAGGCTCCGTTGAACGAGATTGTGCCGTCAATAAACAAAGGTCAAGGAAGCATGCGGGCATTACAGCGGCAGCTCACCTGCCTGGCGGAGTGCTTGTAGTCGATGCCGTGATCCTTGAGGCACTTGAGGGCACGCTTGTCGGGATTGCAGCCCACATGCCAGTCGCCCGTGGCTGCACTGTCAACAGTCCACTACAGAGACGCACACACACACCATATTATACAGGAGGAGTTCGGTTTAGGTGTTCGAAACATTGTCATGCGAGAGTGGAAAAACTCGACAGCCAAAGTAGATTTATCTCTTCATGAACTTGTCCTAAACAAAAACACATTCATTTGTCTAAACCCACTTCATAGACAATATGTATCGGCACTTTGTACATATGAATTGTACAGTTGGCCGCAAAATATTATGGGCCGCATGAGTGCATGCGAAATTGCCATCTGCACAATCTAGAGGCAAGCGATCCGTTGTAGAGAGCGTAACTCTGTTGAGTGCAAGGCTAGAGCTACACTCTCAACAGCAGACAGGTTAACACTAAGACAGTAATTCTGCCAACCACTCGCTAATCCATACTGTTTTGAGCCCAACTGTAGTATAATCGCAGGTTCTCGCCCAATGCAGGTGTTCTGTAATGTAGGCCACTATTCGTGGTGACCGTACAGAATCTACTATAGCACTCGTAGGTAAAGATCTGCGAAACAGAATCTGCAGTAACACTCATCAATACATAAAGGCATGTCTCATTTCAATCACACTACCAGTTTTTAGCTAGTGTAAAATGGCCATCAGGAAATGATTCACTCCAACGCTCTGCTGCAGGCTTCTTTATTCATATGAGTCACATTTCAAGAAGTACGGAATTACATAATTTGGAGAGTCCCTGTCCTTTGCGCACATCTATCCTAGTTAAATTCACACAAAACATAGCTTCTTCAACTACACTTTTGTTTACATGGCTAAGAACTGTAGTAATCACAATGCCCACTCGCACACAAATTGATCAGTGGGGAAACTAGAAAAGAAAGGTGACTAGAAATTTGTTGACAGAAATCCAGCTTTTGTTGGATAATCCAACTTGTTTTGGCGAATTGTCACGACATCATCAAGACAAAGTCCGCACTGGTTCTGTGTGCGCGTGTTTCCTGGTGTTGTTGTGCCTGGTTTTTTAAGGTCTCTGATTGACATCAGAACTGAACAATTTCAAGTGCTCAGCTCACCGTATAGTGTTTTAATACATAGAGCATACAGCAAATTAAACACAAATTTGTACGCTTGAAGAGGAGGAGGTGGTATTTGGGGGCCACGGCTTGAAGCCAAAAGGAAGTATTTGGGTCGTCTTCCTGCCACAACAATAATCATATGGTTTGCTCGCATTACCTTCCCCAAAAACTATGCACTTGCTACTTTCCAATCAAGAGTGCTACGTCTTGCTGGATAGCCACATGTAATTTGTGGCCAGGGAAATGCCTCGCACACAACGATAATGCAAGGAAAGCATGCAACATAAATTACAGTTATTGTTGTGTTACAGAGAGACGCGCTCAAATACACCTGCTTTGTCACAGTGCAGGGACTAAGTATGCGGAAACTGTAGTCCAGTTACAGAATTAAAATACGAAGCAAAAAAATTGCAGATAACCCGGCAACTTTACTGCCTAACCTCTATCAGTCCGCTAGAAAAACCTCTATCCCCCCTCTGGATCCGCCACTGATTCTCTACCCCAAGGTAACTTTTTCCATTGCTTAAATCTCGGAACCATTTCAGTTTTTTTTTTTTTCATAATCGTGCAGGTTTTGGAATGAGGTGGAAACAAAAAATTAACACTGGGCTACTGTTTGGAGGGGAAAACTTCAGTGAGTCTCGTGCTTGAGTGTGTGTTCGAAAGGAGTGGATCCAGCCATGCATTTTAGGGGGGGGGGGGGGGGGTCGCCTAAAGTAACAACAATGATGGGGACGTGGTCATGACTGTTTTTACTAGCAGAAAAAACTTTTTCATAGCATGAATACTGTTAATGCGTGCTCGCAGTGTTTTCACTCATTTGTCCTAATTGGTGGTAAGAATGGACTACGAGCACTGAATTGAGGGGGAGGGGCGCGGTGTTGCTCACAGAAACTTTGAGGGGGGAAAGGCGACAGCTCCTACCGCCCCCCCCCCCCCTCTGGATCCGCTACTGGTTCCAGATAACATAAGCGAAATAGGGAAGCGAGGTTTGTGAGTGGCAGGCACATTCAGTGCACATTTGATGAAAAATCTGAAAGCATCAGAATTTTAAACACTACAGTTATTATATTACTGTTTCGTTTTGTTTTTTTACCAGCAGGAAGGTCTCTATTTCTTTTTTATGAGCACAACATTGATTTCCGTGCACCCGTTCTCATTCTTTCGAAATAATTTCGAGCTCAAACAGTTGGCGATATGTCAGATGTAGAAACAGCTGCTGCTACGATGCAGACGCCAGCTGCGACGATTGCTCAGACGGGCCAGTGACAGTGTTCACAATATGTTTAGAGGGTCGTTTTTGGACAGTTGCCACCATGGCCGCCGGAAAAGTTCCTGTGATCGCCCGCGCCAATTTCTCGGCAAGCTTAACGCTCTATCACCAAGCGACCTCAATTTCTTGACGTTTACTACTCCGCGCGCTATCTGGAGCAAATATATGAAGGTGATAAAAGAGAGATAAGAATGACAACAGGCGTCGGAAGGGAAAGTATGTGGCGGGAAAAACGTAATGTCATGCCCGAGAAAAAACGAAACTTTCCCTGTTCCACCTTCAGTCTCCCAGCGTCTTAGAATATTTAGTTTTATTACGCGCGGCGTAGGGTGTGCTGTTTACATTCGTGTGAAACGGATATGACGGCCAGAGTCGAAGCTTGCAAAACAACGTTGTGCACACACACAGGTTTCGTCGTATTGCAAACGCGGCTTGTAAGAAGCCATTTGTAAATTGCTTTAAGCATTCTTTTTTTTCCAGCCGTTGTTGAGATTTGGAACAACCTAGATGGTTCCCTACGCGAAAAACAATTGAATTGTTTTTGAAAGAACTGCCTAACCGTATTTTGTAATATGTGTTAAATGCTTTGTATGTTTCTTTGGTATTGCTTAATGTATGTCCGTTCCTTTTCCTAATGTACCCACTCCTGCTATGTCCGTGTATCGAGACAGCAGTATCTGTAAATAAAAAATAATAAATAAAAAACAATAAGCAGGCATCAGCGACGATCGCGCGACTTACGTCATCCAACACGCCTCTCTCTTTAGCGACGTGCTTGAAGACAGCCTCGGCGATCGGGGAGCGGCAAATGTTGCCTGTAGAAAAGAAAAATAAACTCTTGACCATCGCCACACAATCAACCCCCACAGAACGGAGCAGCATACACGTTTCACTTACCGAGGCAGACGAAAAGGACGGAGTTAGATTCGCTACTTTCTGACATCTTGAGACCTCGGAGGGCCACGAAACAACAGCGCGGCGCAAGTTTGCGAGTGAAGATCGCTGCACGACCGAAAAACATGCAGCAGCAGCAGACCGACCGGCGCGATCACGATGCACGAAGAACACTTCTTGGCTTTGTTTGGCATGGATCGACTTCGACCACAAAACACATTCTGCCAGATTTTAATTGCAAATTTCAAAGACTATTTTATTATATGCAACAGTCACCAAGAACTTTTGAACATAGAGGAATGAAAGTTTTTTTGTTTTTGAAGCTAAAGCAACGTTTCTAAAAACGTTGGATAAAAGAACGTCATAGTCACCTTATTTTTTTTTTAAGGCGTTTCAATCCAATCCACAATCTTCGCGGCAATCCAGTAGCGGCACGTATTTTCGTTCCAACACGTTTCGCGTCGCCTTGTTATTGTCGTGTTTCCTTTACTAACGCCTTTCGTATTCGTCTCAGCGACGAAGACGTGTAGTGCTTCACGATGGTGAAGTTATCGCAGGACCTCATACAGATGGCCGCGCAGTCCATCAATCCAGTACGCGACAGAGAGATCGACTTGAGAGGTGAGAACGTTCTTCTCGTCCCCTCATCTCCCATCTCTGATTGCCTCGGTGCATTGCTTGATTGAAACTTTACTGTTGTAACGCAGGTTACAAGATACCTGTTATTGAAAACCTGGGAGCGACGCTGGTGAGTTTGCTGACGGAACGGAAGCAGTTGATTGGGACGAGTTGCGTGTCACTTCGAACATCATTGTAATCGGGCCTGATTTGATTATGCAATTGCTTTATCCGCGCTCCGCTTCTTCTGTTGGAGTAATTGGTGAGTGAAAATCAAAACTCTGTGACGCAGTTGGC